>WHVA01001111.1:0-10331 GCA_015179125.1 Gautieria morchelliformis | reverse complement strand
TTCTCCAAGATCTTGTCCTTGACGATCAAGTCAATGAGGTATTTCTTTTTGAGGTGAAACACCCGGACACCAGGCAGGTCAGGTCTGTCCTGAGCAGTTTGTCCAGGGAGCAACTCGGCCACTATCTCATCCCACTTTGGATTGGCAGTCATGGTAATAAATAAATCAGGGGGACCCTTCTTTGTTGCAATGGCCAGGGAGTTCTGGCAGTTTTGATTCATGTCCCGTGTACTTCCTTGAAATGTCGCAGGCAGAATGACTTTTATGCCCAAGCTGTTTGCATCTCCAATGTCATTGTCCAAGCCTCCATATGAATCTACCATCTGGTTATACTGCTCAGCACGCAGAGTGTGTTGATTGGCCCTGATCCACCTCAGTCTGCTTTGCTCTGCAGCAGCCCAGGAGTCTACAATGTACTGCTGGAACAATTTGCCACCACGCAGGAGTGTTGTAGGTTCTCTCGCTCTCTGGAACAGACGATACGCATGGTACTGTATTTGGGTGACCTGTGTCCGTCTGTTTGGATTGGGATTGGCCTGCCGAGCACGCTCTGGCTCATGATAAGGAATACCTGGTTCCCATCCCAACTCTCCCTTGGGAAAGAGCAAGACATAGTGCAGAGAGGCATAGTTTGCATTGGTATCCAATACCCTTCTGAAAGGTCCACCTCTGAGCTGGACAATAATATCCCTAGGTTCAGGGTCGATGCCATCTCCAGGAAGAACGACTGCAATCTCATCTGCAGTTGTGACATTATATCTCCTAGGATCCCTGTGTGCCCTGTATGTGAGCCTTGCCTGGATGTCACCATTCTGGTCTTGAGCTCTGAGCCTCTCAGCTGCTTGTTTATATGTGCGCACATGAGGATTGGCATAGCAGGAGCATTTCCTGCAAGTCTCCCATGATAGTTGGAGACAGACGCTCATTACGATTCTTTCTCTTTGCCAAAGCCAGTGCAGGATCAATATGTAAAGCTGGGCATACTTTGGATCGTCTTCATTGTCAGGGAGGAGAGAGCCATGGAGATGATACAGTTCACCCTGTAGCTTGAGCACATATGGACCACGACCCTCCCGAAGCAAATCTTGGTCAAAGTTGGCCCCCACAGAAGTGAATGCAAACGCAGCATTATACTGCCTGATATTCTGGCGAAATCCTTTTGCCTCAGGGTCCTGGCCTTCTAAGAGCTGTTTCAATGGCTGAGGGGGCTGTGGCAGGTCTTCCAGCTGCACCTTTCCTTCCATACAGCAATCACCAAACCTGGGCCGCACATTTGAGGATTTCTGCAGGCGTTCTGCCATCCAGTGTAATGCTCCACAGTCAGGGCAGGGAACAACCATGCGACCCAGATCATGACGCAGCACATCTGCCTCGATTATTCTAGAGCGACCGAGTGGAATAAAAGGAGGAGGTCTCTGAGGATGCTGCCGAGGTATAGGGAGTGGCTGAGGAGGCTGAGGAGGTGCAGGGAGTGGCTGAAGAGGCTGTGGAGGTGCAGGGAGTGGCTGTGGAGGTGCAGGGAGTCGCTGAGGAGGCTGAGGAGGTGCAGGGAGTCGCTGAAGAGGCCACAAAAGCGCAGGGAGTAGTGGAGGCATTGGTCTTATTGCATTGGCCTGAGCATGCAATGCTGCCACTCCTGCAGAACCTACTACAGGAGGAGGCGCTGGTTGTACAGATGCAGGCCTGTGCCTTCACAAAGGCCGCAATGCAGCTGCCTGAGCACGCAAGTCTGCAATGGCTGCTGAACCTACTATAGGAGCTGGCTGTACAGGGTCTGGCCTATTTCTTCTCAGGGGCTGTAATGGTGGGATAACTGCTAACTGAGCATGAAGGGCTGCCACCTGCTCTCCAGGACTGAGATTAGGAGGACGTGATGATGGTGCCAGCATGGGCAGATGTGAAGAGGGTGCAAGCATAGGAGGACGTGATGGCCCGGCCACAGGTTGTTGAAAAGGATCAGCGACATTGCTTCTAGAAGGAGGGTGAGGGATGGCAAAAGGCTGTGGGGGAGGGGGTGGCTGGTCCTGAGCTCTGACAGCAGCAGCAGCAAGCGCACGTGCTCTCCGATCAGTGGGCGATGTCATATGACCCTCCTGCTCCTCCCTTGCCCTTTCACGCTCCTGCTGACGATTTCTCTCTGAAGTAGATGGATACCTGAGAAATGCAGGTATAAGCTTAGAGGAACAATCAAGCTACCAGAATTCAACTTACATTTGCAAGCAGATGCTGTTGTTGTTAATTTTTCTTGGGCAAAGTCAGGGGAATTTATTAATTTCTAATTAAATAAATGTCAGACAGCTCACACCAGACCACCGAGAAATACATACATACCCAGGAAGGGACAGGTAATTGTTTGTTAAGCAAAGTCAAGGGAATTTATTAATTTCTATTTAAAATAAAATAAATAAATGTCAGATGGCGCACACCAGACCACAGAGAAATATATACATACCAAGGAAGGGACAGGGAAATTGATTGATGAAAATATCCAAGTCTTCTTCGGCTATCCAACTGGAATAATTCCAGTAAAAGGTCCTGGTCCTGGTCCTGGGAGATGTCTTCTTCAGCCACCAGTAGTGCAAGTCAACACTAAGAGAACTGCAATGCAATTGTAGCTCCCTCTAAGGCTGCCTGGGATGACTACCTGGCTCCTTAGCAGAGAAAAAGCTGCCCCACTGAAGAGGTCAACCCCAATAGTTCACAGCAGAGATCTCCCTGGGAAGAGATCTTTTGTAGTCTACACTATATAGGCTATCTATTGTTTCACTCTCACACAATTTTATTCTATCTAGTAGGCAGAGAGGAGAGGAGGGTGGTGGTGGAGTGCGCAGATGCGGCTGCGCAGCGTTCTGCCAGCGCAGCGCTGCTTTGAGCGCCTGAGCCGGCAGACCGGCATAAACCGCAGCCGTGAGCGCGCTCCAGAACGCTGCGCAGCCGCATTGAGTGCTGGAGCCAGAAGACTGGCGCAAACCGGCAGCCCGGCATGATCCGGTTTGGGCCAGCTGCGCCACCCGCGTCCTTGGCTCGCGGCTGCGCCGCTCGCATCCAATTGGCCAGCTGACTAAGGCTGACATAAAACCTGACATAAGCTCGATGCCCACAACCCACCGAGGCGCTTTCATATAGTGTAATGGGTCCCGGCGGTCTTTACCCGGCACTGTACCCAACCCAGGCTTATCCCAGTGTGAAAGCATGGGTCCAGACCCCTAGTTACACTTAAATACCTAAACCCCAAATCCAAACTACCGATTTTGGCCGCTTATGTAATAGGGTTAACTAGGGTTAAAGAGCGCTTAAGGGTAGTTCAGTTTGGATGGCCGCTACCTTAGCTCCACCGCGCAATGGCAAATCCCGATCGTTGTGAAATTATTCCTGGGAGCATTCTTTTCGTATCTATGTTTATTGTAAGACTTCTTTTCTGCTGCAATGTGCCTCACTCACGGGCTGCAGGTATGGGAGAGTCCTCGATGGCTTGCTCAGCGTGGGCTTTTAGACAGATGCCTATCCATACTCTCTCGGGTTCGAAAGCTGCCAAGGGACCACCCATACATGTAGAACGAAGGAAATATATAATACGATGATATTATTCAACTACTTGAAATCTATCCACTTTTATACTAAATACGATGTCCCTTTGTTATTAATGCTTCAAGCTGCTGCTGTGCCGATGCCATGCCCATACACCAACATCCTCGAGTCAAGAACACTCTGGAACATCCGGCTATCTGCATGCCGGTTTGTCCTTGGCTGACTCATTGTCCCGATTACTAACACTCCCCCTCAGCGAGAAGTCCCTTCCCTTGAATCCTAATTTCCTCATTAGATACCTATGTTGGTGTAGCTCTAGTCCCTTTGTAAGTATGTCTGCCGTGTTTTCCTTCGTTGGTACATATATAAGCGATGCCTCGTGAAAGGACACTTTCTCATGGATAAAATGATAAATGATGTTGATATGCTTGGTATGTGTGGTATGTTGCATCATGTGATAAGGTGATGGTGCCTAGATTATCTCACCGGAGTGATGTAGGCTGAGTTTGATCTATTCTGAGCTCCTTGATGAAGCACCTTAGCCAAATGAGTTGCTTGGCACCCTCGGTAAGTGCCATGTATGGAGGATGTTCAGATTGACAATAATGTACATTCTTCTAGGATATATTAGATATCTTTTAAAATATCAACCCTAACCGAATTCATAGTCCATCATTTTGAGGAACTGTGGATATTCTAAATTTTTTTGAATGTTCTGATATTTTAAAAATATGCTTGTATGTGCTATAGCATGGTGTGCATTGAGATAACAGAGCAATTTCAGATAGGATTTGGATGACTATATGTTAAACATATATTGCAAATTTTTTAGATGTATGATGATAGAATGTAGAGGCAAGTATGGACCACACTGGAGGCATATAAAATTTTTCTGGTCTGAAAAACTGTTCAAAAAACTGTAAAGATATTCCAAATTTTTTTAGGATTTTTAATGTAAAAAAACTTTAACAAAATTTTGTGTTTTTGTTAGAATTTGTTGAGCAAGAAAATTGTAAAAAAGTTTAAAGTTTTTTGCAGGGTTTTTTATGTCTTTTTAAGTTTCTTTGTCAAAACACAAAGAAACCCATAAAAAACCCTGAAAAAAACTTTGAATTTTTTTACAATTTTCTTGCTCAACAAATTCTAATAAAAACACAAAATTTTATTATAGGTTTTTTATATAAAAAAACACTAAAAATATTTGGAAAATCTTTACAGTTTTTTCAACAGTTTTTCAGACAAGAAAACTTTTATATGCCTGCAGTGCCATATGAGTATATGTTAGAAGTATGAAGCATGTTAGATGTATGATAACAGAATGTAGAGGCAAGTATGGACAATACCTGTACTATATTATTATATATGGTTGATAGATCTGATTAGAAGGTGTTACGACCGTGCAGTTCCAATTTTCAACCCTCAGTTCTGCACACATTCTGACCCTCCGATAGTTCCAATATTCCGCCCCTTGTTTTACTCCCTTGTTCTTTCGACTCTATTACTCGGACCCACCGGACCCGCTTCTCAGTACAGCAAGACCATATGTCCAGTCACCCTTGTAGTTTCGTTGACAGATATGTTTTCTGACCCCTTGTTCTTTTGCCATTGTTTTACCTTACCCTGAACCCCCTTGTAATCCCCTTGTTCCCAATTAGTTAGTTCCCACATATGTCTATCTGACTTCTGCTCCCTCTGGAATTTGCTTAGTACTACCTCATTACATGTTGTCTCAGCTCTTTGTATAAAAGCCTCTCATGTATGTCTGTTATTCTGCAATCAGATAATTGCCTTTGATACTTGATTTCCTTTGCTCTATCTCCTGTTCTTAGCACAGCGAGTTTAGCAAGACCTCTGTCTCTCCGCCTTCCACCTTCCGACTAAATTCCGACTCAAGTTCCGACTTATCCTTAATACTTTCCGACTTCCGATCCGCGTTCCGAAATACTTAGGATGATAGTTTATTGGGGGTGCAACATATAAGTTGAAGCCGTTGTCCTTTCCAGTTCCAACTTGCGGAAATCTCGATATATAACAGAAGGTATGTTTAAAATAATATGCATGTATAGTACAAAGATATATAACTATTGATGTTTAGACAATAGGGTATACACCCTTTCCTGGGGGAGCTGCAGACTGTGAGAAAGAACTTTAGGGCTAGGATTAGGCATGCCTTACAGGTGCTGGCAACTGTCTCAATCTAAGAGTGAAACGCGGGGGGTGGGTGGTTGTGGGCACCGCTTACAAATAATTTTACGTAAAAATTAGGTCAGCGGAGCGAGCGGCGCAGCCGCGAGCCCTAGGCCCAGGCCCAGCCCAGACCGACCGGTCTCTGGGGCTTGCCGGTACACCGCTGGGTGACCTGGCAGACACTGCGCAGCCGGTCCCCTCTGCCCTCCTTCTACCACCATCCCATCCCATCCCATCCCTCCCACCACCTGCATCCCTTCCATTAACATCCTATCTAGGTTCTTTCTGGTGGGTTTGATGCTACTGAAACTGCCTTTTTATGTTGGTTATTTATAATTTCGCTTTTTTGGCCTTTTTTAGGCACTTTTCAAGTGATATTTGTCCTGTCACTGGTGCACTGAGTACCTGGGTGTTTCTGGTGAGTGTTATGCTGTTGTATCTGCCTTTTCCTGATGCTTATTGTGTTCTTATTTGCTATAATTTCGCTTTTTTGGCCTTTTTTAGGCACTTTTCAAGTGATATTTGTCCTGTCACTGGTGCACTGAGTACCTGGGTGTTTCTGGTGAGTGTTATGCTGTTGTATCTGCCTTTTCCTGATGCTTATTGTGTTCTTATTTGCTATAATTTCGCTTTTTTGGCCTTTTTTAGGCACTTTTCAAGTGACATTTGTCCTGTCACTGCTGCACTGAGTACCTGGGTGTTTCTGGTGAGTGTTATGCTGTTGTATCTGCCCTTTCTTGATGCTTATTGTGTTCCTATTTGCTATAATTTCGCTTTTTTGGCCTTTTTTAGGCACTTTTCAAGTGACATTTGTCCTGTCACTGCTGCACTGAGTACCTGGGTGTTTCTGGTGAGTGTTATGCTGTTGTATCTGCCCTTTCTTGATGCTTATTGTGTTCCTATTTGCTATAATTTCGCTTTTTTGGCCTTTTTTAGGCACTTTTCAAGTGACATTCTTCCTGTCACTGCTGCACTGAGTACCTGGGTGTTTCTGGTGAGTGTTATGCTATTGTATCTGCCTTTTCTTGATGCTTATTATCTTCTTATTTGCTATAATTTCGCTTTTTTGGCATTTTTTAGGCACTTTTCAAGTGACATTCTTCCTGTCACTGCTGCACTTGCTACCTGGGTGTTTCTGGTGAGTGTTATGCTATTGTACCTGCCTTTTCTTGATGCTTATTGTGTTCTTATTTGCTATAACTTTGCTTGGTTGGCATTTTGTAGGCACTTTTCAAGTGCATTTGTCCAGTCACTACTGCATACCCTACCTGGGTATTATCCCCTTTCTGGTACGTTTTTGTAACTGTATCTGCTATTTGCAGTATTTATATTAGGATCAGTGGCTTTGCAATCCGTCTGAGATACCCGCACAGCCTGTTTTCCCTGAGTTTGCCTTAATCTGCTTGCAATGTAAGTCTGATATTGATATCTTTATCCTCTCTCTACTCTTATGCCTGCATTTCTCAGGGATCCATCTACCCCAGAGAGCAACCGTCGGCGGGTGCGTGAAAGTGCGAGGGAGGGGCAGGAGGTGATGACACCACCCAGTCATCGGAGAGCGCGTCGGAGAGTGCATATTGGAGCTCAGACCCAGCCACCCCCTCCACCACCGCCTTTTGCCATCCCTCACCCTCCTTCTAGAAGCAGTGCAGCCGATCCTTTTCAACAACCTGTGGCAGGGCCATCACGTCCACCAATGCCTGCGGGGCCATCACTTGCTCCTGATCCCAGTCCTACAGAGCAGGTGGCAGCCCTTCGTGCTCAGTTAGCAGTTATCACACCATGGCAGCCCCTGAGAGGACATAGGCCAGACCCTGTACAGCCAGCTCCATTGCGCCCTCCTACGCTTGCATTGCGCCCTCCTACGCTTGCGGGGCCATCATATCCACCTGATCCCAGTCCTGGAGAGCAGGTGGCAGCCCTTCGTGCACGGTTAGCAGGTATCCCACCATTACAGCCCCTGAGAAGAAATAGGCCAGACTCTGTACAGCCAGCTCCTGTAGTAGGTTCTGCAGCAATTGCTCAGTTGCGTGCTCAGGCGGGTGGAATTGGACAGCCTGTAGTAGGCTCTACAGCGGTGGCAGATTTGCATGCTCATGCTGCTGGTATACAGCCTATCCCAGCACAGCCCTTGGGAAGACACAGGCAGGCACCTTTACAACCAGCTCCTAGACCTCCTGTAGTAGGTTCTGCAGCGGTCGCAGCATTGCGGGCTCAGGCTAATGCAGTAAGACCAATGCCTCGGCTACTCCCTGCACTTCTGCGGCCTCTTCAGCGACTGCCTGCACCTCCTCAGCCTCCTCAGCCACTCCCTGCTCCTCCTCAGCCTCCTCAGCCACTCCCTGCACCTCCTCGGCCTCTTCAGCCACTCCCTGCACCTCCTCGGCCTCCTCAGCCACTCCCTGTACCTCGGCAGTGTCCTCAGCGACCTCCTCCTCCTATTCCACTTGGTCGCTCTAGAATAATCGAGGCAGATGTGCAGCGTCATGATCTGGGTCCCATGGTTATTCCCTGCCCTGACTGTGGAGCATTACACTGGATGGCAGAACGCCTGCAGAAATCCTCAAATCGGCGGCCCAGATTTGGTGATTGCTGTATGGAAGGAAAGGTGCAGCTTCCAGAGCTGCCAGTGCTCCCTCAGCCATTGAGACGGCTCTTAGAGGGCCAGGACCCTGAGGCCAAACGGTTTCGCAAGAACATCAGGCAGTACAATGCTGCATTTGCATTCACTTCCTTGGGAGCCGAGTTTGATCTAGATTTGCTTCGGGAGGGTCGTGGTCCATATGTCCTCAAGCTGCAGGGCGAACTGTATCATACTCATGGCTCTCTCATCCCTAACCCTGGGAGGCGGATACAGTATGCCCAACTTTATATATATGATCCAGCATTGGCTTTGGCACAGAGGAACGCGCGTAACCCAGGTCTGTCTCCAACTATCATGGGAGACTTGCAGGAAATGCTCCTCCTATGCAATCCTCATGTTCCCATATATAGACAAGCGGCCGAGAGGCTCAGAGCTCAGGGACAGAATGGTGAGATCCGGGCTAGGCTCACATACAGGGAACACAGGGATCCTAGGAGGTATAATATCCCTACTGCGGATGAGATTGCGGTGGTTCTTCCTGGAGATGGCATCATCCCTGAACCTAGGGATATTATTGTCCAGCTCAAAGGTGGACGTTTTAAAAGGGTATCCGAGATGAATCCAAACTATGCCTCTCTTCACTATGTCTTGCTCTTTCCCAGGGGAGAGTTGGGGTGGCAACCTGGTATTCGCTATCGCCAATTACCAGACGGGCGTGAGCGAAGTGGGCGTGTCACCCAAATTCAGTTCCATTCCTATCGTCTCTTCCAGAGAACAGAAGAACCTACAACACTCCTGCGTGCTGGCAAATTATTCCAGCAGTACATTGTAGACTCTTGGGCCACTGCAGAGCAAAGCAGGCTGTGGTGGATCAGGACAAATCAACACACTCCGTGCTGAGATGTATAACCAGATGATGGATGCCTTTCATCGCAATGACAATGACAGAGATCCAAACAACTTGGGGACAAGGTCCATTCTGCCTGCCACATTTCAGGGGGGGACACGGGACATGCAGGAAAACCTGCAGAACTCTCTGGCCATTTCAAGGAAGCATGGTGTGGCTGATCTCTTTATTACCATGACTGCCAATCCCAACTGGCAGGAGGTATTGGATGCATTGTTGCCCGGACAAACTCCTCAGGACAGGCCTGACCTGGTGTCGCGGGTGTTCCAGCTCAAAAAGAAATACCTCATTGACTTGATCGTCAAGGAAAAGATTTTTGGGGAAACCGTCGCTCGCGTCCACACCATTGAATTCCAGAAAAGGGGACTCCCACACATGCATATTCTTATCTGGTTTGAAAGAGATTCCAAGATCAGACATCCACATGAGGTGGATTCAATGATTTCAGCAGAGTTCCCTGATCCAGAGACTCATCCTGTCCTCTACCGGTTGGTCTGTGAGCTGATGACACATGGTCCCTGTGGACAAATGAATCCAAACGCACCCTGCATGGGAAAATGGCAAGTGCAAGAAAGGCTTCCCAAAGCCTTTCTGTGAGGAAACCAGTCTGAATGAGGATGGCTATCCAAAATATCGTCGTCGCAATGATGGAAGGCTGCACAATGTCAGAGGTGACATGCTGGACAACAGATGGGTTGTGCCATACTCTGCCCTGCTCTTGCTCAAATTCTGGTGTCACATCAACCCTGAACTCACCATCAATGTGAGGTGTATCAAGTATATCCACAAGTATCTCTACAAGGGTCATGATCGGACCACCATGGAGTTTGGTCGCACCCAGGATGAAATTAAGCAGTACCTGGACGCTCGCTATGTCAGTGCTCATGAGGCCTGTTGGAGGTTGCTGGAGCGGGAAATCCACACCCAGGTGCCTGCAGTCATGGCACTGCCAGTCCATGAAAAGGACCACCACACAATCATCTTTGATCCCGACCAGGATGTGGACAACATCCTGGAAAGGGCTGAGGCGAAAAAGACACCGCTCATGGCTTGCTTTGAGGCCAATGATATCTACCCTGAAGCACGTGATCTGCTCTATGTGGAGTTTCCTGAGCATTTTACCTG
>WHVA01001110.1:0-10386 GCA_015179125.1 Gautieria morchelliformis | reverse complement strand
GAACAAGAGAACTACAAGGGGGTGCAGGGTAGAGTCAAGGACAATAGGCAGAATAACAAGGGAATGTAAGTCTAATGGACATGGAACAAATGGAACTCCTAATGTACTGGAACTTGTATCTCTGTGCTAAGGGTTGAGTATGGAGGCCGATGAATAGAGTTGTAAGGGGGTGTAGAAAGAAAAGGGGTCGAGGGTCGAGGGTTGTGGATGTTACGGACATTGCAGAATAGAGTTGGAGTGGTGTGGAAGTGATTCGGAGGTTGCAGAGTTGGTCGAGTGGCATGGTCGTAACAGTATCTCCCTTCAAGGTTGAGTCCTGAAGACCAAAGGCTGGTCACGTGACTGGAACAATGATGTTGGAGTTTGAAACATAGATGGAATGCGAGTAACTTTGCATTCTGCCACCAGTTGTTCGTCAATGTTGCGGATCTATCTGCTGAAAGCTAGAGCAACTCCTGAAAAAACACGAAGAGCAAGAGGCTAGTGTGAAAGCATGAAAAACAGCACAAGGAAGTGAAGATCACGAATGCATGGACTGTGAGTGTGAGGACCACGAGCGCAAGCTCAAATGCATAGAGATAGAGTGTTACGTATCGAGATTTCCACTAAGTCGGAACTGGAAAGGACAGCGGCTTCACTTATAGGTTGCGCCCCCAATGAACTATCGTCCTAAGTATTTCGGAAACTGAGTCGGAAGTCGGAAAGTACTGAACCAAAGGTTTGTCGGAACTTGAGTCGGAACTGAGCGGAAGGGGAAGACGGAAGGCGAGAGAGACTGAGGTCTTGCTAGACTCGCTGTGCTAAGAACAGGAGATGGAGCGAAGGAAATCAAGTATCGAAGGTGATTATCTGATTGCAGAATAACAGCATACATGAGGGGTTTTATACAAAGAGCTGAGACAACAGGTAATGATATGGTACTAAGCAAATTCCGGAGGAAGCGGAAGTCGAGTAGACAATGCGTGGGAACTAACTATTGGGAACAATGGGACTACAAGGGGGGTTCAGGGTAAGGTAGAACAATGGCAAAGAACAAGGGGTGGGAAAACATATTGACAAGAAACAAGGGGCCGGAATGGTCTGATGAACGGTGAGGGGTGGGGGTCCGAGTAATGGTCGAAGAACAGGGAAATGTCAAGGGGCGGAATGTCGGAATATCGGAGGCGAAGTAGCGGAAATGGAAGGGTCGGAAGTCGGAAATGAACGGTCGTAACAGTATCTCCCTTCTAAGGTCGAGCCCCGCGAGACCACAGTCGGATCACGTGACCTGTGAACAAACGCGTCGGAGTTCTAAAAAATAGGCTGAGGAACAAACGCGTCTTCTTCCCAATCCATCATGAGTGCTCCAATGATTTTCCAAGATGACGAGTGCCGAGATGAAACAGCATTTCCTGATATCTCGCGCAAAAGGAACTGGCCGAAAAACGCGAGGCCGAGGAAGCTGCGTGGAAAGAGAAGGAACGTCAGGAGAAAGAGCGGAAGAACAGGAGAGGAAGGACGCGAGCGCCGCGAGGAGGAGGAGCGCGTCCGTGAAGAGAAATGGAAACGGAACGCGGCACGGAAGGCTGCTGAGGAGAAGGCTGCTGCGGAGAAGGCGGAAAAGGAACAGGTGAGTCGGAATGTCCGCGGAAATGTCTTGTATCAACTAAAAATTCTTCCAGAAATTGTTCAGGACGAGTCAGAGTCAGACTCGGAAGGTTCGGCGGAAAGTACACCGTCTCCCGAAGGAAAAGGGAAACAAAAGGAAACCGCTACTTCGGTGAACCTTGTGGCGGAACGGAAACGTCGGGCGGACGAATTCCAGAAGGCTCGAAAGAGCAAGTTGAATCGGATGTTGGAGCTGCGTGAGCTAGGACCGGAAAATCCCGCGACTAAGAAGCGGAAAACCGGGACGGCGATGAGGAGGAGAAGGCCCTTGCGACCCTGCGAGTCTAAGGGGCTGGATTGCACGTGGTTGAGTAATCCACAGGAAACTTCGTGCGATCAGTGCCGTGACAAGAAGAAACGCTGTGTCGTGGACGGGTGTGCTTCAAGGGTGGAGCGAAAGAAACAGAAGGTTGAGGAGTCGATTCCGAAGTCGGAACCGGGACGAGCGGAGGGAGGTCCGAGGAATCGTTTCCGGTGACCGGAAATCGGGACAGGCGGTATTGAACGATTTACAATGTCCTATCCTCTCCTTGACATTGCCGGGTCGCTGAGGGCCATGCGGAAACAGCAGCGTGAAATCCGGGACATCATGATCGATATGGCAGAGGTTCAGCAGCATCAGGTTCTGTCAATTCAGAACCAGATGACTGTCATGTCTACAGTCCTGGAACAGTTGACGCGGGAAATGCGGTGGCGGAATGATCTGGTCCGGGACCGAATGGATGCGCGGCTGCGGGAGCAGGGAATTGGGGCGGAAGCGGGTCCGAGCGGGAGGCGGAAACGAGGGAAAGGGTGGAAACGGAGTTGGTGAGTGTCGAGGTAGGAGAGGCGGAAAAGAGCCGGAAGCGGAAGAAGAGGTCGAGGCGGAGACAATGAGGGAGGAGTAGGGGTCTAAGGACTTGTAATAATTTCTTGAAGTGTCGGAAATAGAGTAACGGAAATTAATCGGATTTTGACAATGACTTGAGAACTGTAAGAATCAATGGGTATCGGAAATGAGGTCGGAAATGACTAGGGCGCGGAAATGGGGCCAGGCTTATCAGGATATGACTTGTGGAAATCAGAGACGAGGTCAGAGGCATGGTCTAGTTCCGTGGCGGAAATCCACGAGGTCTCTTCGTCGGTGTTTTCATAGCCTGCCCACTTGACTAGGTACTGGAGTTGGCAGCGGTATCGTCTGTCGAGCTTGGAGTTGAGAATTTCCGAGATCTCATATTCCGGTTCTCCGTCGATGACGACTGGCGGAGGCGGAGGTTGTTCTCGATTCGGAATTGTATTCGGAACTGCGGGCTCAAGCATGGAGACATGGAATACCGGGTGTACTGCGCGCATATTGTCAGGAAGTCTGAGAGTGAAAGAACGACTGCCGGCCTTAGCGATGATCTCGTAAGGGCCAAGGTATTTTCAGAGAGCTTCTTCGAGGGGCGAGTAGTGCGGAAGTTTTCCGCTTTGACAAAGACTTTGTCGCCTATCTCGAATGCCGGTTGCGGAAGTCGTTTCCGATCGGCGGAAGTTTGGTATCTCTTCTGGGCAGCGGAATGTTCTCTCGGAGGTGCTGGTGAAGGTCGTCAAGTTCCACAACGAAATCTCGGGCTCTTGCAGAGGCAAGGTCGCGTTCGGGGTGGATGGCGAGATTCGGGTGGTAGCCCTTGTTGGCGTAAAAGGGTGAAATTCCGGTGGTAGCGGAAGGTGCATTGTTGTAGGCAAATTCCGCGAGCGGAAGAAGGTCGGACCAATTGCTATGTTGGTAGTTGCAATAGACTGCGGAGATACTGCTCAAGGGTCTGATTAGTACGTTCCGTTTGTCCGTCTCCTTCGGGATGATAACCGGAAGTGAAGTGGAGCTTCATGTCGAGAGCCTTGCCGAGTGTGCGGAAAAAGGATGACACGAATTCTGATCCACGGTCGGAAGTGACATGGGAAGGGATTCCGTGCTTGGAAAAGACGTGGAGCACGAAGAGTTGTGCGAGCTGGGCGGAAGTGATGGTGTCGTAGGTCGGAATAAAGATGGACTGCTTTGTAAGGCGGTCAACGATCACTAGAATGGTATCATAGCCAGATGACTTAGGAAGTTTCTCAATGAAATCCATGGATATCGAATTCCACGGTTGTTCCGGGATCGGAAGTTGCTTCAGGAGGCCGTAGGGTTTGTGACGTTGAGGCTTGGCTCGCATACAGGTGGTGCATGACTTGCAGTAGTCTTGGACCATCGTGCGGAGGAGAGGCCAAGTATAGGTACGTCGGATTATGTCGAGGGTTTTGTTCTGGCCTTGGTGTCCTGAGAGCGGATGATCGTGGCTTTGCTGGAGTACGCGAAGTCGTAGATCGTTGGTATCCGGAACGTAAATCCGGGACTTGTACCGGAGAAATCCGTCGGAATCGAGGGACCATCCAGGACTGGTGGGGTCATCGAGGTGGGCTGCGGAGATGGGGTCGAAGAAGTGGGAACGGATGTCGGAATGGAGAGACTCGGTGTCCATAATATTGAGGCGCAGAGTAGCGGAAACTGCAATGCTGTGGCACGCAGGGACGATGCCAGTTGCTCAGTGGAGAATACTGGGCGGAAGTTGTGCGGATTAACGCTGGCATAGTCGCTACTTCCCTCTTTTGGGTAGACGTCCCAACGTCTAGTGAGTGCGTCGGGTTTTGCTCCGAGCTTTCCGGGGCGGAAGCGGATCACCATGTTGAACTGTGAGAGGTATTCAGACCAGCGGACTTGACGGCGAGTCAAAATCTTAGTAGTTGCAAAATACTCAAGGTTCTTATGATCCGTTACAACGTCGATCGGATAGGTTGGACCTTCGAGGTAGTGTCTCCAAATTTTGAAGGCTTCGAAAATCGCAAGTAGTTCCTTATCGTGGACGTCGTAGTTGAGTTCCGGGGCGGAAAAGGTGCGGGAATGAAAGCGATCGGATGAATTTCTCCGTCGTCGGGGGAAATGATGGAAAGAATGGCGGCTAGCGCGTAGTCGGAAGCGTCGGTTTCGAGTACAAGTTGGGCATCAGGAATCCAGAAACCGAGTATGGGAGCCGTAGTGAAGGCCGATTTGAGGGCTTCAAATGCGGAACGGCATTCCGGAGTGAAATTCCATGGGGCACCCTTCCTGGTGAGACGCGTGAGCGGAACAGTAATGTCGGAAAAATTATAAATGAAACGCGGTAAAAGTTGGCGAAGCCAAGGAAAGACTGCACATCCTTAACACGTCGGGGTTCCGGCCATTCTTGAATTGCCTTGACCTTGTCCTCTGCCATGGTAAGACCTGTTGGAGAGAGGATGTAGCCGAGGTATTCGACCGTGTCGCGATGCCATTCGCATTTCTCTGCTTTTGCGTAGAGATGGTGTTTGCGTAGACGGCGGAGTACTTCGCGGACATGTTCCCGATGTTTTTCCGGTGTGTCGGAATAGATGAGGATGTCGTCAATGTAGACTAGGACGCATACGTCGAGAAGGTCGGAAAATACGTCGTTCATGAATCGCTGAAAAGCGGCGGGAGCATTGGTTAGACCAAAAGGCATGACAACCCACTCAAAAGCACCGTAGCGGGTGCGGAAAGTGGTTTTCCACTCGTCACCTTCCCGGATGCGGACAAGGTGATAAGCGTGCCGGAGGTCATTTTGGTGTAGATCTTCGCCCTGCGGGGAGTGTCGAGTAGGTCGGAAATGCGCGAAGCGGATATTTGTCCTTCTTAGTGAGGGCTTGAGTCCGCGGAAATCGACGCAGAGGCGGAGAGATCCATCCTTCTTCTTGACGAAAAGGACCGGAGCGCCGTGCGGAGACAGCGAAGGGCAGATAAAGCCCATGTTGAGATGTTCATCGACGAACTCGGGAGAGTTTGGAGTTCACTTTGCGAAAGGGAGTAGATCGGTCCAAGGGCGGAGATGCTCCTTCTTCCAAATCTATCTTCAGATCGTAAGGTCGATGTTCAGCAGGTTTATCGGCTTTGGCCTTATTGAACACGTCCGGGAAGTCACGATATTCTTCTGGAACTGAGCTCATGTCGACCGGAGCGGAAGTCGAGGCGGAACGAGCCTTGACTGAAGCCAATCGGAAAGGTGAAGCTGGAAAACGGTCGTATCTTCTTGCCGTTGCAATACGCGGAAAGCGGTGGCAGAAACGAGCGCAATTCGAGGAGCTTCGAGGGGCGGAGGTGCTAAAGCGGGACCGGAGTGCGGAACTGAATCCACGAGCGGAGTTGCAGAAGAGGCCTGAGCCATCTTTGCGGACGACGTCGGAATAGACGGAAGTTGATCCGGGGTACGGAACTGTATTTGACCCAATGCCCAGTTAATCGACGGATTATATCGGGTGAGCCAATTGTGTCCTAGTACAACGGAACAGCTAGCATCTAGCGGAGTAACGTAAAACGTAACTTCATGGTTGTCCCCAGTAGCGAAACGGATAGCAGGTCCACGACTTGGGAAATTGCCGTGTTGGAAGACCCGTCGAAAAGGCGGAGCGGAATAGTCGGAATGTTGCGGGTCGGAAGTTTATGTTTCAAAACAAAGTCGGAATCGAGGAAACAGTGAGTCGAACGGAGTCGATCAATGCTGTGAACGGGGGTGCGGAAATTGTGTAGGAAGTGAGCGAACAGAGAGGGAGTCGGAGGACGAAAGAGCGGATGCGTTGAGTTTAACCTCGTTTGTCGCACGAATGGGGTCAACACAGCCCTCAGCTCGTGCGGAGGTCGGAGGACTGCTGACTATTTTTTTGCATCGTAGCGGGAGCGCTTCGGATTTCTCTTCCGTCTTCGCCGCACGGCCCTTGGCCTTAGCAGCGGAAGTGGAAGCTTGGGTGTAATCGCGAGCGACATGACCACCTTTGCCACAGAAAAGGCAAAGGTTGTTGTCCATGTGACGCTGGCGTTCTACAGGGGTTAGTTTTCCGTCCTTCCCAAGTTTGTCGGAAAGGTCCGGAGTACTCTTCTGGGCGTTGGTGTTGGAACCAGAGGCCTGGTTGTTGCGAGGGGTGGAGTTGTTGTTCCGGTTGCCGGAGTTGGATCCGGAACTGTTGTTGTTGTTGTTTCCGGAGTTGTTGTTTCCGGAGTTAGTCTTCTTCTTGTCTTTGTCAGACTTCTTGTCGAAGACTTGTCGTTCTTGCTCTGGGCAGAGGTTTCGTGAGCAATCTCGGAGTGTCTTTCCCAGTAGTGCGAATGAAGGATTGGGCTAAATTGCGAAGGTCGGTAAGGGTGGCGGTTTTCCAATGCGGGCAATTTCATCCTTGATCCGGGATGGCAAGCCCATGTAAAACTGGCGTCGGAGTGCGGCTTCTCCCCATTGGACTCGAGGAGCAAGCTGCTGGAATGTGACGATATATTTAGCTATCTTATGAGTGTCTTTCATACGAAGCTTATTGAGTTCATTTTCCGCATTGGCTTCCATGTCAAATGGTCCGAAGTTGCTGCGGAGTTCGGAACAAAGTTGTGGTAATCGTCGGACCAGTCGACGAGAGCGAACGGATCCATGAGGGCGGGTTTGAAGTAGTCGAGAGCCGTGCCTTGGAGATAGGAAAGGGGTAATTGACCTTTCGTTCATCGTCGGGAAAGGCGTCGGGACGATCACGGAAGTTGAGTTGAAGCTGGACCAGAAATGGCTGGAGCTTCTTGGGGTCAGAACCGTCGAACTGATCTGGTTGCGGACCTTTGTCTTGGGGCGTGGTGGTGCTTGGGCCGGGCACTGAAGTTGTCCGGCTAGCATGGCGATGGCTTGTGCAAGATCCGGAACTGGCGCGGGCGGAACTGGGTTGGCGGGATCTGAGGTGGAATTGGAGGTGGAGGACCGCCTGGGGGACCGCCGGGTGGGCCGCCTGGAGGTGGTCCTGGTGGAGGTGGTGGAGCTGGGTGTCGGAATGACGCTGCTGTTTGTTCGCCGCTGCTACTCGTCGAGTTTCCGTCATAGTCGGGATTGTTGTCGGGATTAGCGTCGGGAACTTCTTCGAATCGTTGTGGAATAGCATCGGAGAGCTCATCGTCGGCACGAGAGCTGCCGGAGGGTTCCGCGTGTCTTGGTGCTGCGGCTCTAAGACTGCCAAAATAAGAGAGAGCTTCGACAGCTCCTGCTCGAGCTGAAGTAGCTGTGGTATGAGGAGGCATAGCGATAGTTATCGGGTGGGAATCAGATAATACTGTTACGTATCGAGATTGCCGCTAAGTCGGAACTGGAAAGGACAGTGGCTTCAACTTGTAGGTTGCGCCCCCAATGAACTATCGCCCTAGGTATTTCGGAAATGGGTCGGAAGTCGGAATGTACTGAACTGAAGGTTGGTCGGAACTTTGAGGCAGAATTGAGGCGGAAGACGGAAGGCAGAGAGACTGAGGTCTTGCTAGACTCGCTGTGCTAAGAACAGGAGATGGAGCGAAGGAAATCAAGTATCGAAGGTGATTATCTGATTTAGAATAACAGACATACATGACAGGCTTTTATACAAAGAGCTGAGACAACAGGTAATGGGTAGTACTAAGCAAATTCCAGGGGAAGTGGAAGTTGAGTAGACAATGTGTGGGAACTAACTAATTGGGACCAATGGGACTACAAGGGGGGTTCAGGGTAAGGTAAAACAATGGCAAAGAACAAGGGGTTGGGAAAACATGTCTGACAACGAACTACAAGGGTGACTGGATGTATGGTCTTGATGAACGATGAAGCGGGTCCGGTGGGTCTGAGTAATAGAGTCGAAAGAACAAGGGAATAGAACAATGGGTGGAATGTCGGAAATATCGGAGGGGCGGAAAGTGTTGCGTAACTGAAGGTCGGAAGTCGGAAATGAACGGTCGTAACACAGGTAACGAAGATGAAGAATGAGAATTCACCAGTGATGCCTCAGTCCTCTGCTAGTTGAAGATGGAAATATCCAAGAGAAGGCTTAAGACGATGACCACAGCGAGGTCAAATTTGCACAAGATGAACAACGTATGATAATTGAACTGGAGAATATACATGCGAATGTAAACTACTTATATCGAATGCTCGCAAGGTATTAGCGAATAGGAAAGAGGCCGTCGTGAGTTAGGGCCGGATAGGGGTGAGCAGTCATGATACTAAGTAGATGGAATAAACATACAATAGAGTGAGGGAAGAATGCAAACATGAAACAACGGAGAGTAAAGGGGGCGAAGGCACTTATGGACAAAACCATGTCTTGGGACCTGCATACATGCTACCCTGCACGGACTCTTCGCTTACTGGGTTGATCCCGCACGGCCTATGGAAGGGACATCCTGCGAACACACTTTGGCCATACGAACACCCAATGGGGTTGGATTAAGAAGATGATGGGGTTAATGATGAACCATCATACCGGGTGACTGGTATCGATCATATTTGATGGCGTGCCTGCTGGCGAAATGCGCGAGGAGCGAATAGCGGTTCGGAGAATGGGGCGAACAGTGGGTAGAGTAGACGTAGAGGGGGAGTGGTCGGTGGGTGCGGCGAACTCTGGCGAAGATGCTAGGGAGTGAAGAGGGGGAACATAGAGGTATTGCGGTAGGAGAAATAGACCGGTTATGACACCAAGTCAGTCCAAAGACGTTGATCGTGTGTTTGACGGTGTGGCTATGGTAATTGGCGCAAACAGCGAGAATCGGTTGCCGAACAAGACAATGGCGATCAGAATGAACACGGAAATGGGGTGAGAAATGGCAGGACAGAGCACCTGAGTATGAGAAATAAACGTCATGACAACAGACCCAGCCTGCTTTAAATGTGTCAATTGCAACACGAATCGACATGCATCCTGGGACTGAATGTGCCCACGGTTCATGTCAGCATGCCACACCATAGAAAAAGCGGACCCGGTGTTGTGATAAACGCAACTAATAAAGAATGAAAACAAGAAAAAGTAAAAAAGAAAGAAATGACACTCACGATAGACGTCGGCGCAGACGACGAGCACATGAATTTACGACTTGCTACCTTACCCATAGATCGGGTAAGGTACAGAGGTTCGGGCATCGACCACGTGCGGTCGATCAGGGATAGCGTGCCTATCGAGTGATGGCATGGGCCATGACGTCACAGGCGCCAGGCCACAGGCACCAAACGCCGCAGAGAGTAATAGACTGCGCAGGAGCACAGGGTACTGTGGAGTGATTTGAGAATATCATCCACAGTACACACACTCAATTAGCTGCCCCACAGAAAAGGCACAGAGACAGCGGCCCCATCACCAAGCCTAGCATTTATGCTAGGCAGGGCAGATTTAACTCCATTTTTCTATTTGAACTCCATGACATGACCGACTGAGTATTATCCTAACATCATGTGGACAGGGGCTTTGTATGCTAGGAACAGATCTCTATTCCAAAACCTAAACAATCCTAACACTATCTCCATCACCCCATGACTTTATGACTATAAATTAGTCACCCCTTAGTTACAAGTAGCTTTTCGACCCATCTGTCCAATATCTTGAACACTAGTAGTTACTATTAACATAGTATAAATAGCTAGTACAAATGTATGAACGTGATTATCCAGAATCGATTATTTTACCCCCTGAAACCACTGAGTCTTGTTTGATATCTACAGGGTCCAAATCTTGATAGTTTATTCCAAATTTCGTTGAGGGTTCACTATCACTGTTTACTATATACTACCTTAAAAGCGAACGCTTTTGATTTGGTTATCCCTTGGATCGACACCATTCTTCTGTCGACAGGGTCATGTGACTCTCATCCATCAGTGTCGTACGTGCCTCGAAAGGCTTAGTCAGCACATAGAAGAGAGGCGAACACAGTGATCCCAA
>WHVA01000111.1:0-262202 GCA_015179125.1 Gautieria morchelliformis | reverse complement strand
TGTGGACCATAGGCGCAGTTCGTTAAGAATTTCGTTGCCATGGGTGCGCGGTCCAGGTAAGCCAAAGTCGCTCAGTCGTTTGCCATATTCATCGAGCGATTTTGCAAGATTGATAAGGGTGGTGGTGTAAGCCAATTCTTGAGACCCTCTTTCAACGGGAGAAAATCTTAGAGAGGCTGTCTTTGAAAGTCGACCAAGAATTTAGCGGTAAGTTGCAGCAGTTGTTGGTTAGAAGGTGAATGAATAGCAAACGCAGTTGCTGTGGAGTTCGAAGAGCCACGATTACTTCGGAAATGCAAAAATCCCCTTCGGATTGATCGGCAAATAAGCCAAGTCGCTTTTGCTGTTTCTTGATAAGAAGGTAGAACTGATCCATGTAAGGAGCGCAGGTCGTTGAAGGATGTTGCCGGCTTGTAAAGCAGGATGGAGCGTATGTAAAAGCGTTCACCTTCTGATGGTCGTACGGGTTGCAATTGTGTGATGTGGGGGATCGACGGGTGTGAAGGACGACATGCATCATGGGTATGCTGTGTATGTTAGGTTTCTTGAGATAGTAGCGTGGAACGGTCTGATGGACAGGGTTCATCTTCTCCAAGCGAAAGAGACGGTAGTATTCTGCGTATGTAAGGTCTGCAAAATTGCGCGAGGTGTCATCATTGTCTTGAAATAAGCCGAAGGGACGACAGAAATAATGGTCGAGTTTTGACAACAAGTTTGGATGGTCGAGGGAAGGATTGTATCGACGAAATAGAGTGCTGTCTGGAGTGTGAACGGGAAGGGCTGTTATGGATGGATCTTTCATTGTTACATGAAAACCCAGGATTCTCCAAGCAGCTTCTCCTGAAGATAAGTATCGCGCATCCCAAAAGTCATGATCTCGTCAACTGACTCTCCCAGACTGTTGAGACGAACGGATGTACGATCGGACCTAAAAATGAGTTGAGTACATTAAGTGAAGGAGGGGGTGAAGAAAACCTTTATGTATATATTTTAAGATATATTGGAATAAGTGTCCTGTAGCCGAAGCCTCAAAATTGATGTGACATTGGTATTTTTGATCAAGGAAGGCAGTGAGGCACAATCATTCATCTCCAGGATTCCGACGACGGTAGTTGACGCGTCTGTCCTCATCAAATGTCGTCGATTGTTGAAGTTGACGAGGATATTTGAAACGGGCACGTCCGTACACCATTGTTTTCTCGCTGACAATATCGAGAGCGAGGGCAATTGGAAGGAGGATGGTTGTGGAGCATATGCGTCCGAACGAGTGTTGCGTCAGTTGCATTGTCTGGGATCTCTGCGGAAATAACATGGTCAATGTCAGAGGCGGTAATGCAATCAGACCCGGTATTGATAAGGACGTGACAATGCATGAGCCCGCGCTTCTGAAATTCCTATGCAATATATCATGTATAATCGAGGGCTGGCATTGGGAAACATCGAGGATAGGGACGGATGAAGTGAGTTAATTTTTGCTTGAACACACGACAGACAACGATGGGATATCTTCAAAGCCTTGGCCAGGACGTAGCTGTTCAGTGATCTCAGGCCAATGCGGATTGCAAGTTATAGTGATAAAAAATGTGGTGGACCATAAGAAGATGCCAAGGCAAGCACGTCGGCAATCTGCTCTGATGCCCATTTCTTAGAACCAAGGAAGGAAGCAGGCAGGTACACATGGGAGAGCAACCAAGTTTGTGCTCTTGAGGCTGATTGTGACGATATAATTAAGTCTACATTCCAAGTCACGGGTGAACATACGACAATATATTCATTGCATAGTTTGCCGAAGATACCAACCGGGGTTCACGAAGAAGTCTGGCGTGATAATACCACATCTGGGTGGAGACAGAGTCACTGTCGGCACCAGTATTACACGTACCGACCCTTCATTTACTCCCCACCGAGGGTTCATGAGGGAAGAGCAACGGTATGCTAACGGTTCCCAGAGTCAGCTAACAGAAGGAATGGGATTGATTGATACCACAACGCGAGGGATGGTGAGGGAACGTGGATGGACATCATTCGTGTAGTATTGTGAAAAGACATTAGAGCGGCGATCTACAACAAAGTAGGTAAGGGAGAGGATGGTAAGCGATAAGCATAACTACTTCGTTGGTGGGAGAGTTTCTTTAAAACTAAGGAGGCTTCAGGATATTGGGAGGGCCGTACAGACGATAGTTCACGTACAGCGTGCATGAAGGGATTAATACGTAGTAAAGCCTCTGTCATTGCAGCGCTCCAACCACGAGGATGCAGTTGAACCAATTCTGATGGGAGCAAGACCGGCAATAAACCCATCGTATAATAACCAACGTAGGGCAGAGTCTCAGTGACCAGGTCGCAGTCGATGGTAAAGCCGGCCCTGTATGGCAAAGAAACTGGGAGGGCCATGCAAGCCCGAGAACTCAGCCGTCAATTCAAGAGATGCGAAGGAAAAGATAAGATTGAATATGCGCGATAAAGAAGAGATGTTGGTTGGTTGAGAAAGATGTCGTACTCAGGAGGCAAGGGAGGAAGGGACGGCACGTCTTTTAGTCGTTTGCCTCGTTCACCGCAACAAAACCGGGGTGTTCGCCTGTTAAAAGGGAATGCCACAGTAAGCGCAGTGGTGTCCACCGGCGCGACCCTCGCCACCCCAACGAAAGCGAGTGTGGAGATGGATTGGATGGACCAAGTGTGGGACGCCGTTGTCACGGTAGGTTACCAGTCGGATGGAAAATCTGAAGGAAAAAGTTAGCGCACACAATGTTATGATAATCAAGTAACGACAGTAATGACATCATCAGAATCCCATATCTAAGACACACTGATGTAACCGAACCACACGCTTCCCATAATCCATGCCCCGTGTCCATACTCAGATACACAGAAACGTCCCCGAACCCCCTGACTCGCATACACACGACGCCGGACCAATACATTATCACGCACACATACAGGGCACGCCAAGCCGGTCGCCATCACATTACATATGTCGATCCCATCAATCTCAATCGAGGGACCGACCCGAGGCGCAGATCCCCACTTAGGCACCAATTCAGGTGCAATCAAGACACGACATACATCCGATCGTCCCTGAGCGGCTTCAACCACAGCTCCACGATTTCTCTTATATATCACGCACATGTCCCTCCACACCACCGCCTTGTGCACAACATACTCTTAGTATTCCCTTGTACCATTCACTTGAGGGTTCACCCCAGACTCCACACCACATCCCCCTATATTCCTGCGTCACAAATCACACGTATCATGTCGACGCCGAGTCTTTTCCCAGTAGTCAAATAGTACCGACGAATGTAATTGTTAAGCACGAATAACAGTAGTTTTACCTCCCCATCGTCTCGAGATTTCCAACCGAAACAGTTACCATAGTATACGTACTTCTCTCAGCAATCAGGCTCTATTCGATTCAGCTTCCCTCGAAGCTTGAATCACATCTCTATACGAAACCCAAACACATACAGAGTATCTCTTATCACACAATACATGGAGATGCAAGTGTCCTCAGAGCAAAGGCATGGAAGGCTTACCGGGAAGCACTGAGAGGGAGCGCATGGGAAGGTTTTAGTAAAAAAGGACGTGAAAGATGGTTTGGCACTAACGGAGGGTAAACCGAGACATGTCAGGGGAGGACAGAGGGCAAGAAGAGACTCGCTAGGGGTACGGCCGTTCACACCCGTAAGTCGGTAGGGACACCATTGTCATGGTAGGTTATCAGTCGGATGGAAAAGCTGAAGGAAAAAGTTAGTCCACACGTGTCCTCACACCCAAGGCGCAGAAGGCTTACCGGGAAGTACCGAGAGGGAGCACATGGGGAGGTTTCAGTAAAAAAGGACGTGAATGATGGTTTTTCACTAACGGAGGGTAAATGGAGACTTGTCAGGGGAGGACAGAGGGCAAGAAGAGACTTACTAGGGGTACGGCCGTTCACACCGTAAGCGGGTAGAATACTTAGAAGGAATGGGCACGCTGGTGTTTCATTACTAACGGATGCAGCGTTTGCTGGAAGAAAGTCGTCGGAAGAAGCAGCGGTCAAGTACTGACATTCTGAATACACAGAGTGTAGAAAACCCAAACTATGTTCCAGGTTCGGTGCAAAACACGTGAATCTGTGGAAGTTAAAGAAATCAGAAAAATACTGTAAACTGAAAGGAAAGACCGACGTGAGGCACTCCTTTTCTTTGAAACTCCACGTAAGTGGACATATTGACGCACCCGTACCAAAGCGGAAACAATTCAGAGGGAGGACGGACGGAAGGATAAGACACTGTAACTTAAATGGCAAGTCAGGGCGGACCGAAAGCAGAGAACCGTACAAATACAAAGAGAAATTTACGCTAAAGTCACCTGGCACGTTTATGGAGTCAGGATAGCTCGCCGCTTACCACTCCTCGTCGTAAGATTAGTAGGATCCATCTCCGAGGTGCCATGGACAACAGAAGAGAAACAGGTGTCGGACGGCCCGTGCAAAAGGGGGGAGGCAGAATAACGGCTCTCCTGGGAGTTATTGGCGTCGACGTCATCTTTAGACACGGCAACCGCAAACTTTCTGCCACATCGACGTACAGAGCCATCCCTGCCAGGAGGCGCATGTTAGCAACTTGAGGTTATGGCAGGGAAGTTTCGGTAGAGTTCTTAGAAAGCTAGAATCAAATACACTCTCTCAGTGAATTTATTGTCACTATTATATTAATACAATACCTAGAATCAAATACACTACATGATTTTCAGTCAACATGCTATGTAAATATGAAAGATACTACTCGCCTCTCTCAGTGAATTTATTGTCACTGAGAGAGGAGCACTATCCTGTCTCAGAAGGCATATACGTGCACCCGGCCCTTTAGCGCCCATGGGCTCGCGCGTCGAAGTCATTTCAAACTCCGCTGGGTGCAGCCGCCTGTGAAAATAGAAATAACAAAGTGGAATGGAGAGATAAGGAGTGACTGGAAAATTTCGAAAATAATCAGAGAAATAGATGCATGGTACAAGAACAATGTGAGAAAGGATTGAAACACCATACAATAAATCGAATATATTATGCTTGATTTTGGTGCAGGAGCATAAATGCACCCAACAGCGCATTCCTGCCACGACCAGGAGTGGAAGGACCAACGGTCGCAGGGCCGACGTTCAACATGACGTTGTCGACGGCAATAGTCAAATTGCCCTGGGGGTTGACGCCTCGGAGGCTGCCATACATGTAAATGGCCGTGTTGATGTTCGGAGTAGGCGTACGACTCCACCGAACAGAGTTACCGTCATAGAGACACCTAAGAAAGACAAGGTCAGCCTAGTGTAACAGCAGGGAATGACAGCACACTCCAACACGAAAGACTTGGTGCCATCGCGAACGTAGTCGGCGACAGCAAGATTGAAAGTACGCGTCTGGGAATCAGACGCACATTCCGCATTATTGAGAACCGCCCCCACACCCCATGTGGTTTTATACTAGGAATATGATTTTAAGACGATGTGATTTAATCTCTTAATTATGAGATAAATCGAGTAAGTTTTGAAGTAGACAGGAATATCTGCGCGCACAGTGGGTATGCGTGTCTTATGAATAGTGCCAACTAGAAAATCTACTACTGAATGAGAGGTGAAGCGATGTGTTATTTCACTACTGTTTCATTGTACATGGGGCTACGTATTTATTAGTTACTGGTGGCACTTGGCGGTCAAGGGATTGGTGGTGTGATACTAAAGGGATGATGGAATGGGGCGAGCGGCGCACATGTAACGATAGGAGTGGCGACGTGTGTTGTATAGGTTGGGCTTGGAGATGGAGTGTAAAGTGGGATGCGGGAACGGAAGTTTAGTGAAGGATAGGGGGCATAGTCTGGGTATAGGCAGGGTCGGCTCAACGCGTCGCATCCCTTGATTGGGTCACGTGACTGGTGGAAGGTGCGTGATTCGGGATGGGCTCGGTGTTCTTGGATAGCGTTTTGGGTGTTGTAAGTCGTGGTAACACGTGATACGTGTCCCTGTGACATAGGGGGAGTTGGGGGATGTGATCGGGTCAATTTGAGTGGGCATATGATGATCCGGCGGTCTCGGGTACTAGTGCCATAATGCATATATCCTGAGAGAGGGGTTATCGGTGTATTGGTCGTGATATGGGGTTGTGTTTGTTGTAGTTAATATGTTAATATTGTGTTCTTTAATACTTTCAACACCCCAAACAGCGACGGACATGTCATTGGGGATCGCGTCCTCATACTGCTCAGACGCAGGATCGCCCGGGTAGGCTGTGAGAGAAAACACATCCAAGAGAATGGTACCTGAAGGAGGGGCGAAAATGCGCCCCACGACGCAGACGACGGTGTCGTCAGGAAGGAGAGTCTCCCCGGGGGGACTGTAAAGCCTCATTTCGAGGGGCACAGTGCTGTCGACCGCCCCCTGGACGATGGTGTCGTAAAAACAATAGTAGGTGGGTGTAAATAACCCGTGTATCTACATGTACATTAGTTATTCAGTGGGCCCCTTAGGGACCCACTGTATATTTTATGCGTGGGAACTGGCTAGCGGTCCCCATCACATCTTACCCTTACACTGTCACTACGTAGCATCAGAATACCACACATTGGTCAAGTTCTGTCGTGCCCTTGTGACCTAAGGCTTAAGATAGACATCTTTACACCTTTTTGAACTATCCTGCGGTTGATCGCCACGCGACCAACCGATAGTGGATTCGAAGCAATCTTGAAAAAGATCGCTGCGTCGACGACTAAACATCGTTGAGACCCTCCAGTAGACCTTCTACTGTCGGCTGCGAGCATGATGATTCCACACAGTCGAAGACGGACACGAGCGACGAGCTCCAGGTCCACACCCCAGGCGCAGCCCAGTGACACGACGGCTGATGCTACCCTGGACCAAGAGAACAGGACGATAGAAGATGGAGAGATCATAGATCTCACCACCCTCGTCCCCTCAGTAGAGGACGAGGAAAACCCCAACCACGTCTCGTCGAGCGTGGCCGAAGAAGGGACGACGCCAAGCAATGAGCCGGCGCCGCCCCCCCATCTCCCTCTGCCCAAGGACAAAGGAAAGGGCAGAGAAGTCTCGCCGTCGTCAGACGGTAGAGCAACAATGTCGAGGCGGGCACAAAGCCACGACTCAAACCGACGCTCACGAAGTAGAGCGACGATGATCGTCCCTGAAGGAGGACGACGGCAAAAGAGACGAGCCCCAGACGATGGTCAGGACTCGGAATACTCGAGCTCTAGTCGCAAGAGCTCGAGGGCTCACACCATCGACCATGAGATGGCAGAGGCCCTGAACAAACAGGTGCAGGCTGCGCTGCACCGAAGTACGCTGACGTGCCACAAGCACGATCAGCTGGCATCGCAGCTTGACAACGCCGCCGCCGCCCTAATGGCAATCGGCAAGGAACTCCACCAGGCGGAGGAGGTCAGGCTGCAAGACGCAGCCACACTGGAGGACGTCCAGAAAGCACTCCGCCTACGTGGGGAACGCGACGCAACTCGTCTGAGCTCGTGACAGTCCGCAGCTAACAAACGCAGTATCGGACCTCGAAGAGTTTGAAATCTTCGTGGCAGCCATCCTACGATGGCTAAAAATGAATTGCCTCCTAGGGCCATCCAGCATAGAAATGCAGGTTGGCTATGTGGGCACTCACCTCACCGGCGAAGCCCAGGAATGGTTCCTTCGAAACGTTGAACGCTTCGATCGCCAGGTCCCCAGCTGGACGCTGGAATCTGTGATGCACGGCCTTCAAAAGACGTTCCTGCACACACTGACATACCATCACGCATCGAATAAATTCGACGCGGTCATGCAAGGCATGAAAACCGTTCAGGAGATGCTGAACGAGCTCACGAAATACGCGGCACATATGATACAGCCGCCAGACAAGTACACGTTCGGGAGACGGTTCGTATCGGCGCTGCGGGAAACGCTGCGCAATGAGGTCCTCAAAAAGGGCTATAATGCCGAGAGCAGCTCAATAGAGCAACTCTTCGAGACGGCCCGGATGATCGAGGAGGCATCCCGATACAACATGGGGATGCGCCGCGCAGAAAGCGCAGCAGCAACGGCAAGCACCGCCCGGCTCACAGGGAGCAAGCCGTTGACACAAATGGGCCTGACCAGGCCCAGCATGTTCACAAAAAGCGGAACAGGACAACGGATACCGCCCTCACGCCCAACACAAGCCGGACGCCCGCCTGAAGCTAAACAGCCTCAAGCATCAGGGTCGTCCCCGCGACCTGCCCCACCGACGAAAACGTCAGGCCGGCCCAACGACAGGCGCAGCGGCAACCAAAGCAACACCACATGCTTTGAATGCGGCCAACCTGGCCACAAGAAGGCAGAGTGCCCCCGGCTTAGGTCCGGTATAAGGACAGCGGCCGTGAGGCACGACGGTGAAGCCGAGCATCCGGAGACGGATCTCGGTCAAAACTCTCTTCAGCAGATTGATGAAGAGGGGGAGGGTGATCCCCAACCCAACGACACTCCGGATAACGGAGACACGCCCGCTGAAGAGTGGGACCCTGAGCCGTCCCAATACTATGAATGGGACGAAGAGGTGGAGGACACCACCTACAGGTCCAGCGCGATCAGATTCACACTGGAGGACGAAACCGCCACGAAGGTCACGGCGGCACGCACATCGGTCACGCCAGACAAGGCGGCCGAACCGGTGTATCACCACCGAAGCAAACACAGGATGCGGCCAACGTGTCCGCGCAGTGAGAACCGTACCCTATCAGGGTACTGGGAAATAAACGGCATAAAAGCCCACTGCCTGCTAGATAGCGGCAGTGAAGGGGTACTGCTGTCCCCCGAGTTCACGCGAGCTACAGGGATGAAGACGTTCTCCCTGGAGCAACCAATTGTGCTGCAGCTAGCCTGCATAGGCAGCCGTTCCATGATCAACTATGGAACGAACATGACCATCAAGTTTGGTTGTGGGACATACGACAAATATTTCGACGTAGCAAACATCGAATATTACGACGCGATCTTAGGGACACCGTTCCTAAGGAGATTCGGCATAACCCTGGACTTCTCGAGCCCAGGGACGATTCGCAAGGGAAACGAGGTGATCCCCACGGGCAAGGTCTCATTCGACGACGATGAATCGAAGAACGAGGACAAAGGGCCACGGGTGAGCATGATCACCCAGGCGCCAAAGCCAAACCTGGCTCATTGAAGCCAGGAAGATGAGTCGCGGGACGACTCGTCCTCGAACTCACCCTACAGTCATAGGGAGAGACGCTCTCACCTAACGGTGAAAGCGATGGGAAAAAGGAAAGCGGGCCCGCGCGCTGCGGGACCTAATAGACGCCAACAGCGCCTAATGGCTTCTAAGCCAACCACTACCATCATCCTCACGGATGATGACCTTCCTCGCCTCCGCGAGGAATGGATGGAAAGAATCACTGACCTAGTCAGTGGAATTCCATTAGAACTCCTGCCACTGCGGGAGATCAACCATGAGATCAACCTCATCGATCCCGACAAGCACATGTGGTATCGACTACCGAAATGCCCCAAACACTTCCGAGAGGAACTGTCGGCAAAGATAGAACGATACACCACTGCAAAGTGGTGGATTCCGGCAGTAGCGCAGCAGGCAGTGCCCAGGCTGTGTGTGCCGAAGAAGAATGGTACGTTGAGAACCGTCTTCGATCTGCGCCAGAACGAGAACACGGTGAAGGACGTCATGCCCTTCCCGGATCAGGATATCATATGCAGCGACATGGCTCGCTGCCAATATCGAACAAAACTCGATATGTCAGAAGCATACGAGCAGATCTGGATTCATCCGGATCACGTAGCAAAGACAGCCTTTGCCACGATCCTCAGCACCTTCAGGAGCCAGGTGATACAGATGGGGGACTGTAACGCCCCATCAACTTTCCAACGGCTGATGACAGCCATTTTCCGCAACTGCATAGGTCGCTTCGTCCATGTATACATGGACGACATCTTCATATTCTCGCTCTCAATACAAGAGCATGAATAACACCTCTACATCGTCTTTGACAGACTGAGGAAGAACCACCTCTTTCTGAGCAAGAAAAAGGTGAACCTCTACTCCATCTGAATGGAGTGTCTCGGCCATATGATTGATGGCTGAGGGGTACATGCCGACGAGGATAAGATGCAACGCATCCGCGAGTGGCACAGGCCACGGACGTTCAACGACGTCCAGCGTTTCCTCGGGCTGGTACAGTATCTGGCACACTACATGCCGGATGTTAGCGCATATACCACCCCGCTATCAGGCTGTGCGCGTAATAACCATCCATTCGAATGGACACCACTGCTCAACAAATGCTGGCAAAGCATTAAGGCATTGGCCTGTAAGGCCCCGATCGTGTGTCCAGTAGACGCAAGGTGCCCAGAGCCGATCTGGGTGATCACCGACGGATCGAAAGCCGGCGTCAGTGCAGTCTACAGCCAAGGTCCTGACTGGAAAACTTGTTGACCAGCCGGCTTCTTGTCAAAGAAGTTCAGCATTGCTCAGCAACACTACCGGACTCACGAGACGAGTGATGACAATCACCCGGACCACGTCTTCGTGAACGCGGATGCGCGTTTAGACCCGGACGGTGAGTTATGTTAGCAACTAGGGGCTATGGCAGGGAAGGTTCGGTAGAGTTCTTAGAAAGCTAGAATCAAATATACTCTCTCAGTGAATTTATTGTCACTGATGTATTAATACAATACCTAGAATCAAATATACTACATGATTTTCAGTCAACATGCTATGTAAATATGAAGAATACTACTCGCCTCTCTCAGTGAATTTATTGTCACTGAGAGAGGAGTGTAATCCTGTCTCAGAAGGCATATACTTGCACCCGGCCCTTTAGCGCCCAAGGGCTCGCGCGTCGAAGTCATTTCAAACTCCGCTGGGTGCAGCCGCCTGTGAAAGTAGAAATAACAGAATGAAATGGAGAGATAGAGAGTGACTGGAAAATTTCGAAAATAAGCAGAGAAATGGATGCATGGTACAAGAACAATGTGAGAAACAATTGGAAACACCACACAATAAATTGAACATATTATGCTTGATTTTGGTGCAGGAGCATAAATGCACCCAACAAGTTATTGCCCACCGACCGGTATGTCGAGCTGCGAACAGCGGCGACAAGATGCTCTAAACGCCTCGCTGAGAAGACAGAGGCGAGAGTAACGGAAGCCGCCGCATTAAACGAGGGCTCACCAGAGCCCGCGAACGTCGCCGCGTCCCGCAACGACGACGATGACGTCAGAGACATCGCCGCAGGGAATGACGGCGCACCCCTGCGCCGGATCGTCGAGCAAGGCGTAGACCTGTCTAAGGTCCTACGAGACGCATACCATAGGGACACCATGTTCACAAAGATCATGACGCACCCGGACACGCACCCGAGATTTGGGATCCGGGACGGGCTGATCTGGACTAAGAATCAGCTCAAGAGAGACGTCATTGCCGTCCCCCGCTCTGTTCTTCAAGGGGGAAGGAAGCTGATCGAAATTATCACCGATCGGGCATATCAGATAGTCGGCCACTACGGCCATCTGAAGACTTCAAACTACGTTCGAAGAGCATATTGGTGGCCGGGCATGAACCCGGACATAGAAGCGTTCTGCACATCGTGCGCGAGGTGTCAGATGACGAAAACCGGGCCACAACGGCCCAAAGGCCTACTACACAGCCTACCCATTCCGGATAGGCCGTGGCAGTCGATTGGCATCGACTTCATGGGGCCCCTGCCCAAATCCAATGACTGTGACTGCCTGATGGTAGTCATCAACCGACTAACGTCGCTCGTACACCTCGTACCAACCACGACGAGCATGTCAGCCAAGGGAGTAGCCTGGCTGTTTCTGAAAGAGGTCATCCGACTACATGGAGTTCCCGACTCCATCATCTCGGACAGAGACTCAAAGTTCACGTCGATCTTCTGGCGTGAACTCCAGCGACTCATGGGGACTAAGCTCCTCATGTCAACTGCCTTCCATCCACAAACGGATGGAGCCACCGAGCGGGCAAACCGCTCGATCGGCCAGATATTGCGCGCGGTCGTCAGAGACGATCAGAAGGATTGGGCAGTGAAATGCCCAATGGTTGAGGTCGCCCTCAACAGCAACGTCAGCGCAACCACAGGGTTCACACCTTTCGAGCTGAACCACGGCTATATGCCGCGGATAGACCTCCCCATAGCCGCGGACACCCCGTTCAAGGGGGTGGCCCGGTTCGCACATCAGGCTAAATGGAACCTGATGGCGGCACACGATGCAATCATAGAGCATCGAGTGACGCAAACGTTTCATGCAAATAAGAAACGTATGGCGAGCGACAGGTACGCGGCCAACGACCGCATCTACCTTTCGACACAAAACCTAACTCTCCCGAGAGGAAGAGCCAGAAAGCTAGTCCCGCGGTACATCGGACCGTACCGCATCGTCGAGGCTCACAACGACACCTCGACGGTGACCCTCGATCTTCCCGACGAACTGAAAAGCCATCGCATTTTGCCGGTCTTCCATTCAAGCCTCGTGCGGCGATACGAGGCTAACAACGATGAATTGTTCCCTCATCGCGAGGCCAAGTCATTTTATGACTTCGGAGCAAATGACGACGAGGAGTGGCTCGTCGACGAGATTATCGCACATCGATGGATAAACTCGACGGACCTGGAGTTCCAGGTCCGTTGGACCCTAGGTGACGTGACATGGGAACCCATGTCGTCCTGCAAGGACCTCGAAGCCCTAGATAGCTATCTAGAGCTTCGGGGGGTGGGCAAGCCACGCGACCTCCCCAGACGCCACTAGACGCGCCAGCCACGGCACGGTTAAATTTTCACCTCGGATCTCTCCGAGGGCGCATCGCTTCTTGGAAGCAACCACCATCATCTACCCATGAAGATGATGCCCCCCAAAGATGGGATGGATGTTGACCCGTCTACGTCCACAACATGGACATCGGCCCCGAGACAAGGGGCCGCAGACATTCTCCGTGCTCCAATAGATCAGGAGCACTGGATGATCGTGGGCTGGGAGGACGCCCTCGCCATCGTCCACCCGGACGATTGCTCAACGTGCGCAGACTACGCCGCACACCTTAGGGCCGCAACCGGCACCCGCAAGGTCAAATTGCGGGATGAGGACATTGGCGACGCCGTCGATGCAGCCTGGGGATGGCTCCCATGGGGCATCACTCATGACGCGCGGGAGGAGCCCCTCCGGGACATCCATGACCTTAAAAAGGAGGTCAAGGAGCTGGAACGCGCGGTCGAGGACCGTGACGACGCGCTCGCAACCGAGCGCGCAAGGATCAAGGAACTGGAGCAACAGCTGAGCGCAGCCCAGCTCCAGGTTACCCTGGTCCACGCTGCCTCAAAAAGGCCGCGACATGACCCAGCCACGGCCCCAGTGGCCGGGCCATCTTCGCCTCGCGCGACGGCGCCGTTGCCGGTGCGCGCGACATCGGGGCTAGCGTCCCGATTGTCGGCGCCGACCCCGACGACAACAACAACAGAAGGGCAGAGTGCACCTTCCGACTCTGTGTACAGCATCCCAGATGGATGGGAGTCCGACTCATCCGTCTGGAAGACGTACGACCCCGAACGGGCACAGCGGCTGGCAGAACAGCCAAAGAAAAAGCGCAAGAAATTGTGCGGCTCCCCCCACACCGTCAATGGGCTAGCCATTGCGAAGGAAAGCGCAATTAGCGCTTACCTAGCGGCGTCACCGTCGCACACCATCAACGACCCTGCCCTTCAGCAGTGGTAGCACAGATCAAGGCCCAGTACATCGGGCCTGGCGTGGCCCTGCCTCCACCGGCGGGGACAGTTCACCCTCCCTACCCGGGGGAGGGAGTGATCATACCACTCGGAGACCCACCGATCTCTGAGATGGGCCTCCTACCACGGCCGGTAGGAAAGGCCCAACAGCGTCGTACTCAATGGTACGACGTCTGCCCGCTCGACGACCCACGCTTCGTCGAACTCATAGCGCAGGCAAAAGACACACCGCAGCTCGCGCGTACGCACGAGATGATCGGCGTATTCAAACGCATCGAGCGCGAACAACGCGCTCACAATCCCAAAAGGGATTGTCTCGTGATAGCGGGCGGCACCCCGCACGACATCACGGCCATCCTGAAGGGTTGGATACACAACCCTGAAGGGATCCCATCCGCCATCCGTGACAACGCGGACGGCACCTTCAACCTAGACGACATGGACGTCTGGATGTGGTTGAAGGCCCTCGTGCCCTGGGTCAAAGGGGTCGCATCACCGCTCAGGGCGAGGCTACTCAACCTCTTCGGCTCAACAGACCAATGGTCAAGCCTTGTCGACGCCAGGGAAGTGCTGACACCTCAGAGCACCACCCTGCGGCTCTCAATCACGGGCCCATTTCCTGTGGAGGGCCGAGCCGGCCCCGACATCCCACTCGCGGAGATCGCGAGATGGTTGGCCTGCTACGCGGGAGTCACGAGCGAGCGAGCGGCGCGCATTGAGCATTACGTTCAACGCAGCATCACCGGCGCGGCATTCAGCGCCGCCACCCGTGAGGGCCAACAAAAGGTCATCGAGACCAGCCACGTGAGGGCCGCTGTGCCACGACCCCTCACTCATGCCCAGCTCGACCGAGAGCTGGCGCGCTTCCGGCCCCCTCCTCAAACAGAGGACCCGGCCGTTGAGGCCATGCTCTGCAAGGACACGGGCCCCAGCACCCAAGCAGAGACTGCCACTAGTGGTGAAGCCGACCAGCCTCACCCAGTCACCACCGATGACGCGGAGGTGCCCCCGGAGGAGTCACGTGCTCCTCCAGCCCCGTATGACGACAATGTCATCGTATCGGCCACTCTAGAGGACTCCCTCATGGACGACCTCTATGAGTAGTAGTTAACCCCTATAGTTATCTATAGAGGGGGAGGGTGTAAATAACCCATGTATCTACATGTACATTAGTTATTACACAATCCCAGTGGGCCCCTTAGGGACCCACTGTATAGTTTATGCATGGGAACCGGCTAGCGGTCCCCATCACATCTTACCCTTACACTGTCACTACGTAGCATCAGAATACCACACATTGGTCAAGTTCTGTCGTGCTCTTGTGACCTAAGGCTTAAGATAGACATCTTTACAGTGGGCGCCGTCGTCTGACGATGACCGCCTCGAAGACAAACATTAGCGGCCAAGGTGACGGCGGACATTTGAAAGAGACAGCGAAAAAGAGGAGAGGCAGGCAGTTATAAGTTAGTATGAAGGGGATATGACATCAACGCAAATTAGAGACAGGAGGAGAATAGGAGGGCGACGAAAGAAAGGAAGGAAAACGCAAGCCAGGACGTGGGCGCCGTCAGACAGGAGCAAAGGAGATCACTGGAAGAAAGTTGTGGGAAGGAGCAGCGGTAGGCAAAAAAAGGAAAGAGGACACACGCCAGGACGAGGGAGCAACGACGGTTGCAGTCAGCTTCAGCCGCTCCCAAAGCGGACGGTACGTGCGAGGTTCGCGAAGCCATGGGGAGGATGCTACCCCCCACGACGTCAGTGGGGGGGAAACGAGAAAGAGGCAAAAGAAGGAGGGAAGGAATGACGCAGGTACCATGACAAACATGGCCAAGAAGGACAAAGCCATACGTGTCGTATGCTTAATAGAAGTCTGATAAGAGGCTCTTAGTTGGTGAAAGTGCAAGTGTGCATGCAAGAAGTAGTATACATGGGAGTGAGAACATTATACAAGACAAAGATATACTTATAACTGAATCAATTTTGAAGATAGTATGAAAATATTAATTTTCCTGGAATGTGCTCAGTGAGAGCTTTCTATTGAGCCCAGGTTCAGATTTTTTGGTGGTGTTGGGGAGTAGGGGCTTAATGTTGAGACGGCTGGGTTATATTCGACGACAGGCGGCTGTTTGGCAGAGACAGAATCTCATTCCCAGGAGACATTATTATGCTATGCATAAACAATGACGAGGAAGCGTAGATTTGATACTTACCAGGTGCCAAGTAGTCCAGAGTGTCATGAATCTCGTGTCACTGAGTGCTTCCCGACTCCTGAAGGAGTCTTCGAAATGGTCGAGCTTCCACGAAAGTGAAAGACGGGATCCGCCGCGGCTTCCAGCTTCCCGCATCCACAAGCTTCAAGCTACTGTGACCGACAGCGGCGACAGAATGGTGAGTCACGTGGCCGAATGAATACTTATGCTGAAATGAATAATGTCATTTCATATTCCATTTCAGTCCCTGACATGCCTTTTGTGTCCCCTTACTTTACACCTAGTGTCCCTGAAAATTTGCTTTGATGTCCCTTTGTAATACATTTTCTGTAAGGGCAACCCTGGCTAGTCGTGGAGATCACACTACCACACAACTGACAAGGGGAAATCCAAAGTATGTATAAATGAACAGAGCATACAAGAGAGGGGGTTCTCACCTGACAAGGGGAAATCCAAAGAGAAAAGTCTAAGGACCCCCAATGTCAGCGAGCCCGTATTATACTACGCTGCGCAGCCAGGGACAACACTTGGCACCCGCCATCAACCCTGCATCCCCCTGACCCTTGATCGACCCTTGATGCCACCTATTATGCGAGTCGCTTGATTTCCGACACTGTTCCGGGGCGGAAGTCGGAAATTGGAGTGGAACTGGCAAGGCGAACGGAACTGGTGGAAGTTCTCCCAGAAGCGGAATCGTTCCCGAAAGCGGATGCGGAGATGGAATCGGAACCGGAAGCGGAGTCGGAAATGGAGTCGGAACTGGGTGTGGTGTCGGAACTGGAAATGGAAAACAGGGTGTCCCCTGACATTTTCGGCCGTGCCACTATTCTATTTATGTCCCTGAGCAACTCTAATTCTGTCACGCTGCGGTTGAGTTACTGTCACGCCGCCATGGCATTTCTGTCCCGAGTTTTAGCTGCTGCCCAGCCACTGCGTTGAATTCTCTATATGCATGCTCTTCCTAATCAGTAAAACCAGGAGAGTTCAGCATAATTGTCAGATCCTAGGTAAGTGACCCAGTTGGCAAGGAAATTAGTGATTTCTCAAAACTTGATTCTCAGCCTTTGCAGCACTCTAAGTTACGCGATCAGACACTGTATGAATTCGCTTGGGCCGCAATAAGCAAGTGCACACTCACAACAGTGCTAGCAGCGGTCAAGTTGGAAGATACGCATCGCATTCCCGACCCAAGCATTGAGCTATCTCCTGTCCAGATTCAAGAAGGGCCATTCTTCGAGGTCAGTGACGTTCTATGGGGTAAATTTCTTCAATTAATGCGCAGTGTTGTCACAGACACCTTGTTTTAACCATAATCATGTTCAAACAGCCATGGAAACGGCTCCTATCTTACCCCCTGAGCCGCCTGTTCATCGGTCACCTTCCCCACACATGCCTTCTGCTGGGCCACCTGCTCATCTGTTGTCTTCGTTGCCCATCTCTTCTACTGAGCTGCTTACTCCTTTGGTGCCTTCTCCTCTCTCTTCTGCTATGCAGCCTCCTCGCTTGCCACCACCTGCTGGGACAGAGATCCTGTCAGAGAATATGCCACGCCGAAGACTTCTGTTGCATATCAAAAGGTACAACGGTGAGCTTTGCGCAATGCCTATGACATCCCTAAGTCAAGAGACCTTAGCAGCTGGCATCGACACCACACCTTCAGCCTCATCAACCCAATATGTCACCCCTGCAACAGAGACTCCAAGCGCTAACAACACTCAGCAGGAAATGTTGCACCCCGCTGCTGAAGCCTTCGCACCTGATGAAACTACCCCTGATACATCAGCTGACAATGGCTTCACAGAAATAGGGGAGACTCTCATTGGAACCGTCAGACCGGCACCTGAAGATGTTGTCATTATGCAAGAGACCATGACCAAGCGCGAGCACAGTGAACTCGAGGAGGTGTCAAACCCATGGAGCAAGCGACTGCGCACAAGAAAATACTCCTTTATTCATGTATATATACATACAAAGCATTTATGAGACAGTTGACTGCCTACTCTGACACCCTGTGAGGCTTAATGTAATGGTCAAGGTATAGTAATACGCGCGAAGTCGACACGGGCATTGAACCCCTGCCATATGGTATGTCCATATATATATTATGTACAATCAGCATAGAGGCTGCAAACATAAAGCACATGTACTCGGTGGTGTTGCTTATCACAGCGAGAATAAAAAAATACTTCTGGTCTATCGAACATATTAATCTTGTCTGTGCCACCGTGCACGTGCCACACCAACGGCTAGGGAAGTGTCACGACCTCCTGGTATGTACAATGGAGGTATCATGGTTTGGACAATTTTCTGAGTATCTACAGGTTCATAGCTTCTAAACAAGACTTGGTTGATAGAATTTGAGCTTGTGTGTAGGGAGCTACTAATGCTCTCGACAGTCTGCCCATTCCACAGGACAGATGCGCGATGTCGGCGACCGAAATGGGATATCAAGTGACATTATTAGGTCGTGCAATACTTATGCAAGATCCTGGAACACTCTGCAAATGCGCGACTGAGAAAACAGATGGCAATGGAACTTCGTTGCCGTTCTCCGATCCAAATATTGCGCTCAGCGGACTCGTATGCTCATTCCACTCGCTCTCGTCGTCGCAGCATATGGTCGCATACTACATAGGCTTGGTGACTTTGAGTACTATCAACAGCCTCCTTATTGAAGTAAGAAGAAGCAGGCTGAGGGTGTCAGACCAATGGCCCTGGAACTCCGGGAAGGTTCTTACCCACCGTTGTCACCCCGAGTTCAGCGCTCTCACCTCATGGTATGGTGTTGGCGCTCCATCTCAGTTGTGCAATGAATGAACGTGTTTCCCCACTATGCTTGTGTCTTATATTGAATCATGCTGGTGAGATTTCTAGGTCTCTGGAGAGTTCAGGCAGCAGGTATGAGGTTCCAGCTTCGACTGCACAAGGTTGGGATGAGAGCTGTGGGGTTGGGTTGAGGTGAGGTGAACGTTGCGTGGAGCAGAGTCGCCTCACCGCTCACCCATAGCTGTGCCATCCGCGGCACTCGTGCAACCAGGCACAGCTATACCGGGATTTCATCCAGGATGCGCAGATGCCTTGATGTGATCTGCTTGAAGGCTGAGATGTAGGCCTTGTATGCCAACAATTTCCACCACCTGGCCAGGTGTACCACTTCTGGGCTCACTCTTTGGGCTAGGTAGAAGGAGGTGCTGCTGATTTGGAACGAGTGGCCAAATGTCGTTCCCCAGCCCGAGACACCAAGGATGCTGTTGATGTGAGACAGGCCTTGATCATCGGTCTGATATCCCTTTTGTTGTCCCTCCAGGAAAATAGTGGGTCACTCAGGGAGGCCAGTACCATGGTGGCCATGTTCCACAGCACCTGGAGCAGGCATAGATCCCCTTGCATGACCATGAACATGGATTATGTCTCCCCCAGGTGGGCAGTTTTGACCGATGGTAGGTCGAGCCATGCATATGGCTTCCCATTGTTGTCCCTTCTCAGCAGGGCGTTGGAGAGGTGGCTCTCGGTATGATGGGAGAAGAGCCTTGGGCTCACAGCGGTAAACCTCCTCAGAGGATAGGAGTGCAAGGTGTGATGAAGATTAATCTATGTGACAGGGCTATCTACTGGAGCCCACTCTCTGGCTGTACCTCCTGGGGCCTGGTCTCTGGCCTGTTGTGATAAATGCTCCACAGTTGAACTTTGTTTAAGTCTAAGGTTCACACTCTTTAACAAGAAAATATTGAAAACACTATTACAGAATTTTAGAAGGAATTATATAATGGTTTAACCAGTGTGATCACTGGTTAAAAGAGTTATGAGTATGTTGATGACACCATGATGTTGTCCAAGTGCAGGGTCAGCCTGATGTCCCTGATCCATTAAAGGCGCCTGGAGAGGAAGACCTTGTTGGGAATTGGCTCGAAGGTCGTTGCTGTGTACCGAATGGTGAGGGCTGTGAAGAGCCTGTGAATAATGCAAAGAGTGATGTACTGTAAATGAGATGAAGATTCATGCAAAGCAGGCATGTGAGCCCAAAATCCCGCTTGTACAGGGGTAGTGTGCCCAGTATTGAGAGTTGGTGTAGGATGCATATATGGAGGACGTTGGGCGTAGTGTACATCGAGAAATGGATTCGGAGTATGACTTGGTGAAGCTGGTGGCAAATGGGGTCGCGCGAAGGCTAATTGTAATTGGGATCCTGAGGCACTGACAATCCAAGGGAGCCTGGAAGGATAAGGTGGTTGAAAACTGCTGGGGTTTTGTGGTCGATCGCCAGGTGAATTAGGAGCCATTAGGCAGCATAAAAGATCAGCACTGGGCCTGTGACCAGATATGGGGGTGCTTGCTGAAAGTGGGTGGTGAGGTGAGAAGTGTTGTTCACCTGGAGTTAGTTGGCGTTGAACATCGAAATGGGGTGGTGACGTGTGCTCGGGGACTGGATGGTGTGGTGTAGGCCGAGATGCGGACATAGCGCTCAAGTGGGAGAAAGGGATGATATCTCCGGTAGGGTCTTGTGAAGGAAATGAGGTGGAAGCTGTTTGCCTTGGAAGTGGTACTTGAGTAGGAACTAGGCCTGTTGAGCAAGTTCTATGGACAACTGGTTGTTCTTGTTGCATAGATGGCATGATGAGTAGATAGAAGAATGCTTTGACTGTAGCTGTTAGTTCAATTATACTGTCAAGATTGGATTTTAGGCATTAATATCGTGTATTAGTGAACACAGCAAATGCCCAAACAGCTTGTGCAATAAGATGTGTAGTTCAGCGAACAATGTTAAGCCAATAAAGTTTTATAAGGAAAGGGGGCTGCTCAAACGGAGCTTTCCCTGTCTACAGTCGAAGCGAAATAGCCTGCAATACTTGATGATGTAACATGCAAGGTCCCACGGAAAGGTTGTCTAGTAATAACAATCCTTTTGCCGGTGAAGGTACCCCTTCAGAGCCCTTCGCCGACGGCACCAACAATGGTTTGAAGACTAGAGTAGTGAAGGTGAAGTATGGAAACTCACCAGTGGTGCTCAAGTCCTCCTCTGGTCTAAGATAGTAGTCTATAGAAGAGAGCTTAAGATGATAGTCACAGTGAGGTCAGGTTTTGCACAAGATAGACGTATGATAATTGACCTGCAGAATATACATGCGAATGTAAACTACTTATACCGAATGCTCATATGATATCAGCAAATAGGAAAGAGGCTGTCGTGAGTCAGGGTTGGATAGGGGTGCGCAGTCAGGATACAAATAGGTGAAACACATATATAATAGAAGAAAGGAGGAGTGGGAACATGAAACCATGGAGAGGAAAGAGGACAAAGGTACCTATGTAAGAAAACATGCCTCAAGACCTGCATACATGTTACCCTGCATGGGCTCTTGATCTGCTGGGTTGATCCCACACGATCTACCGGTAAGACATCCCACGAATGCATCCTGGCCATAGGAACACTCAAAGGGGGTTGAGTTGGGAAGGTGATAGGGCTAGTGATGGACCATCATGCTGGGTAAAGGATGTCAATCATGTTTGATGGTGTGCCTACTGGCGAATGATGCGAGTAGTGAATGGTCATTCAGCGAATTCAGCGAAGAGCGAACAGAGCGAACATGGAGATGGAGGGATGGAAGGGAAAATGGGGGTAACTGGATACAAGAATAAACAAGTCATGACACAAGGGTCTCATCGGGCAGAGTTATAACAACACAGCGTCGAGGATAATGAGCTCGCAAGATAGGGGATCATTCTGGGGTGACATGTCACATTCTAAACTGGCACAACATACAATGGGCACATCACCTGGGATTCAGCCCAGCAGTCCAAGAGTGCAGCTGCTGCTGGCTTGTATTTTTTTGCATGATTTGAGTGTGGCGACCAACTGGTGTGCCCTCCCACGCAATGCCACTGAAACTTCTATCATATCATCGAGGTCAATTTCATGATACGGACACTTTAGAACCCAGGGTCGCCGAGGATTGAGTGGCATTCCCTATTAAGGCCAGATCAATTGGTACATCCGAGTCATCTCATGCAACCTTTTCAGATTTTCCAGTGCCACGCGTTGAGTGTTCTTCATGTGGACCTTGCCTTTCAAGTGGCCAGACAGACTCACTCTTGCAATCCAAGCCAAGTCATCGGAGCAAGCTGAAAATTTCATACATGTTTGACAGCAAACCTTGGCATTATCCGTTGGATGAGCTTTAATACCTTGTTATCGTGGATGAGCTTGACATAATAATGCATCAGAATATGGTCACAAACCCTCTGGAAGGGGCTGGCATGCCACCCAGAAGCTTGTTGACAGTTAACCAAAGTTTCCCATGGCAACTGCCCCCATTGGCAGCTGAGACAGCAATTGAAAAAAAAAACACATAATCCACCCATGTTCTGATAAAGAGGAAAGTACATTCCAGGCTAAACTTCTAGATAGATGACATGGTAGATAGAACCACTATACAAGCAATGATTTTTTCAAAGTTTCTTCGAAGGGGAGTGAATGTGATCATGATACGCCCTTGCCCTCCGTGGTGAACTCCACCTAAAGCCACTGGAGAAGCTCACAATGATATTGTTCTGCAACATGGGGCAACGCCGTCTCAGAGCAGGCAATCTAGGGCTCTGTTCAATGTGGAGTTAATGTTTAATGTCAAAGGGACATGCTGCTTATGAAGATACATACCTGTGAAACAACCTTTTGCTCGACAGCCAGTGGATGGATCTGATGATGAATGTCCACACCATTTGGTGACAGATCGGAGAAACTGCAGTCAAAACATTTGATAATTTTCTGTGCACGTCTGCGAGCAAGTGCAGATGGTAAGGGCTCCAGACTACCTGCATATTCCTCCTGACTTGTGTTATCATCCTGCTGTTCACCAGCAGATGACAGTGAGTCACTGAATGGTGGTTGCAGGGACAGGAGCATGACCACTGCCGGCCACATCATGAACAGGTTTATCATCCTCAGGTAGTAATGCATCCAGGACATTGATTTTCAGGGTCTATAAGTTATCATAATCATTTGTTTTTTCTCAAAGGAATATATAATTACGCACTATGGGGTCCGGTGAGCTTGGTATAATTGTTATCTCCAGTGGCCTGTCGCACTCATCACAGTGGAGGAGAAATTGGTTCCCTTGTATCTGAAGGGAGGACACAGCAGATGCAATGTTAAATTGGGTCATGGCGAATGGTTTAGAAGGAGTGGCTTCACTGAAGGAGATGGTGGACGAGTGGTGAATGTTGACGAAGATTATTCATACAAGCCTGAACAATGAGAGTGAAAGTATAAGGTGGAGGTGTGGGGGGGACATTGGCTGAGATGTTGTGGTGAGCGGACAGAGGCCTGGTGGAAAGGTTGGGTGTGAAATGCTGCCGAACGCATTGACCAGCGTCTAGGTGACATAATTCCTGACCTTTCCAGAGGCCGGTGGACTAGATATTAAGGTGGGTTGATATAGTGCTTGATGAAGCATTTCCCTGAGGGATTATATGGTGGCTAACTGACAAACATTTCCAGAAGAAAAATCACAACTTGCGGTGTACCACCGCTATCCTTCTAATCCCAATATTTTATTCCTCGAGCGCTGTTTAGATGGAAAACGACTTCATAATCAGACTATGAACCTTATGAACTTCATACTTATATCCGCAACAACGAAATCACTTCCTATGTCATCTTTGTGCACGCATATCGAGACATAGGATCGATCCCTTCAGAGCTGGCTCCGAACGTACATCAAGTTATTAGACGAAGCATCTACATTTATTATTGATCTAATGTTCGTTCGTGGAAATTTTGAACCAGCAGTGAGAAGTTGGTGGAAAACTATTGCATGAAAGGGGTGACTTATGACACCCGCACACTTTGGGTCGTAGTGTGGGACAAGGAGCTGTGAACGCAGTAATCATCTCCCGCCGTGCCAAATTCGATGAGGTATCTGGAACCCATGTGACGATCAACCTTCAAGTTCCTTCACGTCGGTGGATGCGATTTCCTTAGAAGAAATGGGTTCATCCTCGAAATAAGTCTCAGCCTGCACAGCGAGCCTTCCGCCTTTAGCTATATCCATCGTGATCATCCCATACTGTTGATCCAACAAAAGAATCAGTTTCATCATCGTTTCTCAAGAGATCCATTGTAAAAGCAAGCTCCTCACTTACCACGTCGGAGAAATCCCTATCAACGTTGCGGGTGCGAAGCCACGAGTCTTCAGACACATGGCTCCCAGGGCAACTGGAGGAGATAGAAGAACAACAACCAGTGTGCTGATCTTCTTCCTCCAGTTTCGACATCAGGTGTGACCAGACAAGGTCCCACCCCCAGACGATCAGAGGCAAGAACAGCTTCACATGCGAGTACTTTGTTGAATAAGGATGTTTCTGCTCGAACATGGTTCCTGGGTGAGAATGAGTGTGGTCAAACTTTCAACATCATACAATAATGCACTGTAGACCTAGAGAGCGTCGTGTTGACCTAGAGAAACCGTGTCGCACTGTGGGTAGTCAACCCAATGAATCCTAGTGGGTGGACCCACTGAGAATTCAGTATATAAACCATTATAGCTAGTGTAAATACCAATAGAACCCGTTGAAAATTCAATGAATCGGTTTCAGTGGAAAAAGTTTCGTTTCAATGAGTTGGTTTCAGGGGTTGACTCATGTGTATTCAGGGATCCTACAACGGAAGACCAATGGATTGAACCAGGTATTTCAATTCGATGACCACTGGGTTCCCATGAAATAGTCACTTATGACCCCGTGGTTCTATCACCACATTTCAGAGATGCAGCAACTGAATGCCCCATTATTTCAAGTCATAAATCAATATATACAAGGGAAAATACAGATGAAACATAAGGTGAAAATCACTGAAATACCGCTTTTCAATCCATGAAACCTGGGAACGATGTGCATCTGTGCTTGGCGATGCAAGACATGAGAGCAACGCAAGACATGAGAAAAAGTAGATGACCTGCATAATAGCTGGTACCAAAAAGAAAAACAGAATCAGTCGCGGCTAGCAACCCCTGCCTTCGGCCACATGCACCCGACTCATGCTCAATGATTGCTACCTTGGGGGATTCCGCCAATAGCAAACAGAAGCCGCAGTGATACATGCAACACTGATGGTAACGTTGTAAATGGACTTGTCAGCCTCCGGGAACGATGCTCTTTACAAACGTGAATTGAGGCGGACTGGCAGTGTATTATGAGTTCGTGCAACAGGAGCGAGATTACAGCCATGAAGGTTACCTACCACATCAGAGACGCTTTGACGAGGGTCGAGACCCCAGATGGCACATGGTTGCATGTGTGTGCACTGTCCTGCGCGACGGTCACATTTTAGACAGAGTACCTCCGTGGTCTTTGGCACGAGCATGGGTGGGGATCTGGATATGGGGCATGGGCACGGGGTGGTCCAGATCCGCGAGCTTGGATGACGCGTCCCACGGGTGCGACTGTCTTGTAGTCTTGTAGGTGGCATCGGTGTGGACCCATACGCCGCCCGGAGATTCTGGCTGCGCGGTCCGAATGCACATCCCAGAGGTGTGTGTGTGTGTGCAGGCCATCGCAGGCTGTCCTCGTCCACACAACAGCAGCACGGGGCACACATGGGATCGAGCCTGATGCATGTCCGGCCCCGAGCGGAGCAGAGCACGGTGCATGGACACGCATGAGTATGCAAGCCTTGGGATGCGGCGGGTGGTGCGCAACACTCATGCTTTCGTCCGCTATAGAAAACAAGCATTACACTGACTGTGAGCGTCAAACATGAATTGGGGGGCACTGGCAGAGCATTATGAGTTTGTGCAACATAAGCGAGAGTACAGTAATGAAGGTTATGTCAGGGGACACCCTGTTTTCCATTTCCAGTTCCGACACCACACCCAGTTCCGACTCCATTTCCAACTCCGCTTCCGGTTCCGATTCCATCTCCGCATCCGCTTTCGGGAACGATTCCGCTTCTGGGAGAACTTCCACCAGTTCCGTTCGCCTTGCCAGTTCCACTCCAATTTCCGACTTCCGCCCCGGAACAGTGTCGGAAATCAAGCGACTCGCATAATAGGTGGCATCAAGGGTCGATCAAGGGTCAGGGGGATGCAGGGTTGATGGCGGGTGCCAAGTGTTGTCCCTGGCTGCGCAGCGTAGTATAATACGGGCTCGCTGACATTGGGGGTCCTTAGACTTTTCTCTTTGGATTTCCCCTTGTCAGGTGAGAACCCCCTCTCTTGTATGCTCTGTTCATTTATACATACTTTGGAAATTCCCCTTGTCAGTTGTGTGGTAGTGTGATCTCCACGACTAGCCAGGGTTGCCCTTACAGCAGAAAAGTCTCTCCCCTAGAGGACCGGCGGTCGTACTGCACGTTGCATTCGCCATAGGTGCGTTCGGAATCGGAGACAGCGACTCGGAGATCGCAACCTCTTCTGCACATACAGCGTACGACAGCCCCTCTTCTTACGTCGAGCTCCCAACCCCGGAAATCCCGTCCCATATTTCTCCTTCCAACATGGATCCGGACGATCGTCTTCGGAATATGGAGGAGGAATTGACGCGGAACCGGATGAAGACCGACGCGATTGAAACAGCCTTACAAGCGATTTTGGCTAAGTTAGATATTCCACAAGGTGGTGGAAATGAAATGCTGGATGATCCGGATTTCGGAAAAGCGGAACTAGCGGAAAAGAGGATGTCCGCGAAGTTAGCAAAGGTCAAACCCGCAACTCCGGCGGACTTTGACGGAGATCGGGAGAAGGGACGCGCATTCTTCAACACATGCAGCATCTACTTCGCAATTGTCGGAGACCTCTTTCCGAACGACCAGGCTCGGATTCACTGGACATTGTCCTTTTTCAAATCGGACCGCGCAGCCCGTTTTGCAAACAAGGTGATCCGACATGAAGCAAAGGGCAAGGGGAACTACTTCCGGGACTGGGACGCGTTCGAGAAAACATTTTCCGACCAGTTCTGCCCGAAAAACGAGCAGCTCACAGCCCTTACAAAGCTCGAGGGGACGAGCTGGTACCAGGCCAAAGATCCGGTCGATGACTACATCGATCGCTTCCAGGAGCTCATCGACCTTGCGGAATATGACGACGACAAGACGATCGTCATCAAATTCCGACGAGGACTTGATCCGACGCTCCAGAACCAAGTTGCGCTGCTTGGGGATGGAGCTCCGGATTTTGATGACCCGGAAGGGTGGTACCAAGCCGCGCAGAAGGTTTCTCGGAACAGGGACGCAAATGAGGCCTTCGTGGAGACGAGTCGGAACACGACACGCAGTTCCGCTCGTCCTACTCCGCCTGTGCCAAAACCCGGAAGCGCATTCATTCCCACACGGAAATTATTTCCGATGCTTGCTCCGCCTGCTCCTATTAGGAACCATAGCCCTCCTCCCTCGAAGAGTGGCCCTGCCCCGATGGATGTTGACCGCATGCGCGGAAAAGGCCACGGAACTATCACCTGCTTCCGCTGCCGACAACCAGGCCACTATGCTCGCGAGTGCCCCCAAGCCTTTGATATCCGGCTTATGACCACAGAGGAGAAACTCGAGATCCTTCCAGAGTTCCTCGCACTTGCAGACATAAACGGAGTGCCCACTGCGGAAGAACTTTCCGAAAATGCGGAACATGGTCTACCGGAAGCGGAAGATGCATCGGATTTTGTGACACGCAGCGGGTGAGATGTGTGCCCCTGCTGCCTGTACATAACCGGTTTGCCTGTCTTGAAGTAGAGAATGAAAAGCCCCCACTCCCCTCACTTCGTACAGACCCACCGGATAAAGTCACACAAAAACCAAATCTGACACCCCGTCCATCCCGCATCCGCCCTTGGGAGAGACGCCTTCCGAAGCGCTATGTTGTTGCTGCCACCCCTGGCCCCAAGTCACTAGTCATTAAGGTAGAGATCCAGACGACCGATACGGCGGAAGTCAAATCCGGACCCGCCCTTGTCGATTGCGGGGCCACTGGTCAGTTTATGGACCGGGACTATGTGGAACGGAACCGACTGACCACGCGGAAGTTGCAACGTGCAATCCCGGTGTTCAATGTGGATGGAAGCCCCAATGAGGCAGGGTCCATCACGGAGATAGTGGACACAATTCTCCGCTACGATGGACACTCGGAACACACTTCCTTCGCTGTCACCAGCCTGGGGAAGCAAGACATCATCCTCGGGTTTACCTGGCTTCAAGAGCACAACCCGGAGATCAATTGGCAGACTCGGAAGGTACTGATGAGTCGGTGTCCAGCCAAGTGTCACATGTGCCGGTCGGAAGTGCGGAAGGAGCGCCAGGAGCAGCGGAAGACCGAACGGCTCATACAGACATGTCGTTCCAGCCCCCATCCACTGCTTGCAGAAGAAGACTCGGAAGCGGAATTTGACCCGGATCCCCCTTCCAATTCCGATTCCGACGCCATCCGACTCGGCCTGGAAGACACTCTGACGGAAGGGGAGCGCTTGCTGTACGTAAACCTTCCGCCGGAGGCGGAACACATCCGCGCCACCGGAAATATTTCGCAACGCCTTGCTGAAGCCTCTAAGAGGTATGATAGAGTGGAGGCGGAAATTCCGGAGTACCTGCGGGAGTTTGAGGACATCTTTTCCAAGGAGTCGTTTGATACCCTGCCTCCACGGAAGCTGTGGGACCACGCCATCGAGTTGGAGCCTGGGTCAAAGCCCACCAACTGCAAGGTCTACCCGCTGTCACCCAAGGAGCAGGTAGAGCTCGATGCGTTCCTTGCGGAAAACCTCCGTACAGGGAGGATCCGCCCCTCCAAGTCACCCATGGCATCTCCGGTGTGCTTCATCAAGAAGAAGGATGGCTCGCTCAGACTTGTGCAGGACTACCGGGCCTTGAATGCGATCACGATCAAGAACCGGTACCCCATTCCACTCATTTCCGAACTGATCACACAACTCCGCGGGGCGAGGTACTTCACTAAGCTGGATGTCCGCTGGGGCTTCAACAATGTCCAGATCCGGGAGGGAGACGAGTGGAAGGCCGCATTCCGCACCAATCGAGGACTCTTTGAGCCACAGGTCATGTTCTTTGGCCTCACCAACAGTCCCGCCACATTCCAGACGATGATGAATGACATTTTCCGTGACATGATAGCAGAAGGGGTTGTCTGCGTCTACCTCGATGACATCCTCATTTTCACGAAAACAATGTCCGAACATCGGGAAGTCGTGCGGAGAGTGCTGGAACGGCTCCGGGAGTACAACCTGTGTCTCAAGCCGGAAAAGTGCGAATTTGAGCGGACGCGGATAGAGTATCTTGGGGTGATTGTGTCGGAAGGAAAGGTGGAAATGGACCCAGTCAAAGTTTCCGGTGTAGCGGATTGGCCCGTGCCGCGAAACAAGAAGGAGGTCCAGTCCTTCATTGGGTTTGTCAATTTCTACCGGCGGTTCATCAAGGACTTCTCCTGCCACGCCCGTGCCCTCTTCGACCTCACCAAGAAGGAGGTTGGATGGCGGTGGGGAGAGCCGGAACAGACTTCCTTTGACAAACTCAAGGAGCTGATCACTTCCGCTCCGGTCCTGATCTTTCCCGACGACTCTCGCCCTTATCGAGTCGAGGCGGATTCTTCCGACGCAGCTACCAGAGCGGTCTTGTCACAGCAGTCATCGGAAGATGGTGGGGGGTGGCATCCGATTGCCTTCTTCTCTAAGAGCCTTAGTCCGGTCGAGCGGAACTATGAGATCCATGACAAGGAGATGCTGGCAATCATCCGAGCGCTGGAGGAGTGGCGACACTTCCTCGAGGGTGCTCTATGCCCTTTTGAGATCTGGACAGACCACAAGAACCTCGAGTATTTCTGCACGTCTAAGAAGCTGAACCGACGACAAGCACGGTGGTCCCTACACCTGTCCCGGTTTGACTTCATGCTCCACCACCGCCCCGGCCGCACCATGGGCAAGCCCGATGCCCTATCCCGCCGCGCGGATCACGGAAGCGGAAGTGGAGACAACGCGGATATGACACTGCTCCGCCCAAGTCTCTTTGCAATCCGTGCCCTAGAAGGAGTAACTGCAGTTGGGGCGGAAGCGGAAATGCTCCGGGATATCCGGAGGCAGTACCGGAATGGAGAGAAGGAGGAGTCGGTGGTGAAGGCAGTGGAGGAACTCCGGAAAGGGCACTCACGGTCTGTACGGGCAGCGGAATGGTCGGAACGTGATGGACTGCTCCACTTCAGAGGCAAGGTCTATGTTCCGGGTGGGGCGGACCTCCGCCGTCGCATCGTGTCCCAGCACCATGACACACGGGTCGCTGGGCATGCTGGCAGGTGGAAGACGCTGGAGTTAGTGGCTCGGAATTACTGGTGGCCTCAGATGTCCCGCTACATCGGACAGTACGTGAAGACATGTGACCTTTGTCTCCGAACCAAAGCGCAACGACGTCCGCCCGTCGGAGAACTTGTTCCGCTCCCGATTCCCGAATCCCGCTGGGACACCATCAGTGTCGACTTCATCGTTGAACTCCCAGAGTCTCATGGCTACGACGCGATCATGAACGTCGTGGATTCGGTGAGCAAGGTGTCCCACTTCATTCCGACGCACACGACGATCACAGCCCTCGGAGCGGCCCGCCTGTTCCTTACACATGTCTGGAAGTTGCATGGGCTCCCGAAGCAAGTTGTTTCCGACCGAGGTCCACAGTTTGTCGCGGAACTGACTCGGGAGCTCTACCGCCTGCTCGGCATAAAGCTGGCTACCACCACAGCGTACCATCCGCAGGGTGACGGACAGACGGAACGGGTCAATCAGGAGTTAGAGCAATATCTCCGCCTCTTCGTCAATGAGAGGCAGGATGACTGGGATGAGTTACTTCCGCTGGCGGAATTCCAATACAACAACCATGTCCATTCCGCCACACAACAGACTCCCTTCATGCTTGACTCCGGACGACACCCGCGGATGGGCTTCGAACCACGCCAGGCTGAGTCCCGACTCGAGACGGTCAATGAGTTCCGAGACCGCATGGACTCCACCCTTTCGGAAGCCAAGTCGGCCCTTGCGAAGGCCAAGGATGACATGGCAAGGTACTACAACCGACGCCGGGTTCCTGCCCCAGAGTACCAAGTTGGAGACAAGGTGTACCTAGATGCAAGTGACATCCGCACCACACGCCCTTCGCAGAAGCTTGCCCACCGCTACCTTGGGCCCTTCACAGTGACGCGGAGGGTTGGACGGAATGCATACCGCCTCCGACTTCCGATGTCCATGTCCCGCCTCCACCCCGTCTTCAACGTGGTGAAGTTACTCCCTATGCTTGAGGACCCAATTCCACATCGGAAGGCTCATCCGCCACCTCCGCCAGAAATTGTAGATGGGGAAGAGCACTACGTGGTGGAACGGATCCTGGACAGCCGGTTTGTGCGAGGACGACTCCAATTCCTCGTGAAATGGGAAGGGTATGGGTATGAGGAGAATTCTTGGGTCCCGGAGCAAGATGTTTCCGCTCCTGACAAACTCCGGGAGTTCTATAGGACACATCCAGGTGCCCCTCGCCGAATCCGCTCGCTGGCATTTCAATCCCTTGTGTCCCGTGCTTCGAGGACGCAGCACGCTAGAGGGGGGGTGATGTCAGGGGACACCCTGTTTTCCATTTCCAGTTCCGACACCACACCCAGTTCCGACTCCATTTCCGACTCCGCTTCCGGTTCCGATTCCATCTCCGCATCCGCTTTCGGGAACGATTCCGCTTCTGGGAGAACTTCCACCAGTTCCGTTCGCCTTGCCAGTTCCACTCCAATTTCCGACTTCCGCCCCGGAACAGTGTCGGAAATCAAGCGACTCACATAATAGGTGGCATCAAGGGTCGATCAAGGGTCAGGGGGATGCAGGGTTGATGGCGGGTGCCAAGTGTTGTCCCTGGCTGCGCAGCGTAGTATAATACGGGCTCGCTGACATTGGGGGTCCTTAGACTTTTCTCTTTGGATTTCCCCTTGTCAGGTGAGAACCCCCTCTCTTGTATGCTCTGTTCATTTATACATACTTTGGATTTCCCCTTGTCAGTTGTGTGGTAGTGTGATCTCCACGACTAGCCAGGGTTGCCCTTACAGGTTACTTACCACATCGGAGAAATTTTGACCAGAGTCGAGACCTGGTGCAGGTGCGGTGGATTTGAGCTGCACGTGGCACATGGATGCATGTGTGTGCGGTGACAGGCTGATGGGGACGGTGTTAGGTAGCGCACCCCGTGGTGTTTAGCACGAGTATAGGTGGGTCCGGACGATGCGCCATGGCGCTTGGGGCACGGGTGGGTGGATGATCTGTTGTCAGAGCTGTGGGGACTTCCACACTATGGGAGGGTAGAGCATGGCGTGGATGGGGAGGACATCCGCGAGCTTGGACAACACGGCCCGTGGGTGCAACGGTCTTGTAGTCTTGTACGGTGGGGTCGGTGCGGACTGAGGACTCATACATCACGTGGAGCGTATGGCTGGGCTTGAGGCGTGTGTGTGTGCATGGCGCATCGCAGGCTGTCCTCATCCACGCAGCGGCAGCGGCAGCGCGGGGCACGCACGTATGAGATCGAGCTTGCTGCATGGAGCAGAGGACGGCCTATCCCTCGGCGTGACGCTCAGGGTTGGCACGGCGGCATGACTCAGGCTGGGTCATTGACTCGTCCTCGCCCGCTGGCTTGCGGTGAAAAAAGGAGTAGTCAATGCAGTGTGCACATGCACGCCCTCGCCATAGACGGAGCGCCACGGTGCAGAGGCTGATATCTCCATGGTGCTTCCCGTTCCTCATGGAGCCTGGAGATTATACTAAACAGTAAACTCATCGTGCGCGTGGTAGGTAGACCCCAATCGCATCCCTGAGGCAATCCTCCGGTACAACATGTCCGAGTCCACAATCAGGATAAGCTCGCCCACACGTATGGCGCGCCCGTTCGCTGCCCACAGCATCCACCGCCGCCCGATCTCCTCAAACATCTCCTCGACCGCCAGGTGCAGTGCGCGCTCCTCAATGTCGAGCTCCACATCTGCAGCCGTCAGCGCACTGCTCGACGTTGTCGTCGTGAGCGCGGTCGCGCCCGAGCGTGCCGAGTTCGAGCTCACACCCACACGCACCCGCCACCATGATAGGCTTTCACAGAAAGGTGCTGACCGGTTCTGTTAGTTCTCAAAATACTAATGTACCTCATTGACATGCTTGTCAGAAATATTGGAGGAGGGATCATTGATGTACATGTTGTACACAGGGGATGGGTCAAGCGAATGCCCAACTCACCATCTTCCTTTTCACAGCCTCAATTGGTCTCTCTATCAAATCGTGCGACAGCTTCCGCCACGAAGAACAGCTGGGACAGCTACCTGGTGCGGTGGTGGAGAACCTGGGGTCACTCAGGTTGCGGCTGAGCGTGCAGGCGGTCCGGTAACCGTGCAGGAGGGGTACTCATCCTGTGCCTTTCACCTTCCACCGGAAATCGATTATCTTGCCTACTAGGTATTAGCGCAACTCGCGATCATACCCCAGACACTTGCACTAGTACTTAGTTGGGTTTTGGAGATTGATCATGATTAGATAATAAAAAAATCTCATTCATCATTTGGACTTTGCATTTTTTCCTGTACCTAAATTTCAGTACAAGTCAGTACTGTAAATTAGCTGTAGTGCAAGCGGAACTGAAATATAGCGCTTATTCTTTCTACAGTGTACTTATACTTAGTGCTGTATCTCAAAAGCAGTTGTCACTTGGGGCCGCAGTAGCATTCCGGCACCTCAAGCATGGAAATTCATTGATACATATATGGAAACTTCAGTATATTTGCCCAGAAATATATATATTAATTCACTGGATTTCACTGAGTGCTCCATGAGCTATCTTGAAAATTTTTAAGTGTGCAAACAACGGCAATCCAGGCCTTCGAGCACTGAAATTCTCATGATAATTACGTTGAATATGTAGTTCCTATGGCACGGAAACTAAGTGACAAAGCCACTGAAAATTCTACTGGTCCAACCACTTGAATAATTTCATTGGTTTGTTTCAATGGGGGCTGTTTCAATGATGTACCCACTGAAAACAGAAACCCCGTGGGTAAACCCACTAGGTTTCAATGGATTCGCTATCCACAGTGCGTCGGCTTGCGAGCTTCAGAGTTAATTGTTCGATGTGTTCATACAACGAATGGGAGTACTTGCTACTCTTGCCGCTTGCAGGAAGGGTGCAAAGTAATACTAATTTCGCCACAACTTTTGTTTTCAGTATCTGAACCTAAACCCGGACAGGACGCTCGAGGGGGAAGCTAGGGTCAGCTCTTAGATGTCATAGTAGATACTCAAGCTAGCAAAAGAAACCGGCGAGAGAGATAACCCAGAACTTGAACTTAGCTAGCTATCTATCCCTGGCCGAATGAACAATATTCTAGGCTTTGTTGCCACGCGTGAGCACGCCACGCCGCCACCCGTAAAGCAGGCAAGGGCCACTGCAGAATAATTATGGGACCACTACACTACCTCTAGCCTCTGCTGGCTTTAAAAACTCCTCCTATAGTCGATACCCTTTTCACTGCGGCTGTCTCACCTACCCGCGACCATAACCCGCGCCTTAAATGTCCCACCTCCGGTAACACACAAACATACGACACCTTGCACTCTCCCACATCATATCACATACGCTATGCCCGCCCTCTTCTCCTTCCTGTGTTCTGCGTGCCTCCTTCCGCAGAGAATCCTGACTCGCGTCCTTCGATCGATGGCTCACGAGTTTTCTTCACTCTTCCTCACCTCCACTCAGTCCTCGTCGCTTGATCACACTGCAACCCAGACAGACGACACCAGGAGGTTGTACATGCGAGCCGCGAACGAGGCAAGAAGGCAGGCCCTTCGAACTCGCCGTCATTTCGACATGCATGGCCCTCCAGATTGGGTCGACCCAGCATTGGTGCGTCTCATGCTAAGTTGACGCACAATCCCCACTGATTGGCTCGCACAGTCAATCCTGCCACATATCGGGCTCCTCCAAGAGGATAGTTACTGTCGTGGTTTCATTCCTTCTCCATGTCCCTTCCTGGCGCCCCATATTCTTATATCCGAACCCTTGGTTCCTGATGTGTATCCTGACATCACAAGGACCAGCATCCTGGAATGTCAAGACCAGGATTATGGGAATCGCCTGGTTGTAGCTGAGGCACCATCTCTGGGCAGTCCCCGTCCTCGAGTGTTCAATCCTGCGCCCCAGGCGACTATGGAGGCAGATGAGGTCCCCGGCCGAACGTGTTGGGGTTCTCCAGCTTCGAACATTCCAGGGTTGGAATGCGACTCTGCCAGTGACGGTGAATCGGGTAGTGAATTTAGTGAGTGCCCGACGGGTGAGGATACTGCTTTCGTCCCGACATTCTGGATCGATGAAGACGACTTCGACTTGCCTGAGCTCCCTGCAGACTGGTAGCTTGCTGCGGCTTGAATAACTTACTCATATCAATACGTCTGTCTCATTTAATATAAGTTTTTCGGCGTCTCCCTCTTCAAAGTGGCTGCAGGCAACAACTGATGCTAAGATTCGGAAGCCGGTGCTTCCAGTGGCTATGAGGACATATAGGCGTAAGGACGCATTAGTGAATGAAAGGTAAGCCAGAATAGCCGGGAACATCAGAGGGTTGAACTACCTAAGATATTCGTCGCATCAATGTGAGGCGTGTGACGGTGACACTAGATGTGACCGTATGATGACATTTTCGAGGCAAGTTTTCAGGTCAACTTTGTCCTGATCTTGGTCTCACAAGTATTTGACCGAACTATTCCAAGCCAAATTCGCAGAGCCGTATATTTATCGATTATGAATTGACGATGCCGACTCGGATTGGAGTCTCGGTCCGACGCATGGTTATGAAATTTACTGATGGCATCGTATAAGCAAGTCTCTTGGAGATGTCAAAATAAAAATAAATGATACTGGTCGTTTTCTCCCCGCCCTGTATCTGTCTCCAGGCTTTTCGTCAAAAATACTTACCGTACTTCCATCCTGTGAGGTTCTCTGGTGCAAAACGGATGTTATATATCAGACCGCCTTTTTAAAATTGATTTAATTGATGTTCATTTCAATTATAAATCACGAGCACGCTACTTGTTCTTATTTTTGGTAGTAACAAGCTACTTCTGTATCCTGGCCCCTCTTCTATCAAGAAGCTCGACGGAGTTCGAAGACTGGTACCGTAGGAACCTTCTCTGAAAGCACAAGGACAGTCCCTACCTCCTTGCTCGGGAGATTACCGGGGCGCCCGAGTGGTGACGCAGTGTTGAGCATCTTGTGGTATCAGGCGTCGTATGCAGGCGATGTCGCCTTGCGGTAGAAGATGCTTTGTGGATGCAAGTGGGACACAGTATAATATATCATCTGTCGAGAAGAGCAGTTGATTGCAGTAACTTTACAAGCGAGAGGCAACAAGTTGAGATAATGGTGTATGCGCTTACAGTAAGTCAAGTAATGGATAATTATAGAACAATCTCGTTAGGGAGTCTGAAACTAATACAATACATGTCTTTGTTCGGAGCAACGCGGCGAACCAGATGGATAGATTCACTGCCTGTCATCTGATGGCCGAGCGAGGTCGAGACACGCTACACGCAAACGTCACTTTCTTGTTGATCAACGACAACAAAGATATACTCACCTCGCGTATATCTTTCTCTGCTCTATCGGGCTCCAATTCTCTGGTGAAACAATAACAGTGCACCATCGGCTTTTCGTGGTAAACAGTCTCAAAGTCAGGGTGTTCACGTATCTCTGTGAACAACCCTCTGAAAGCCCCCAGAAATGTTATGGCGCTGTCGGGGAGATTCATTACGAAATGGGATATTCGTCTTGTGCCCTTGAACAGCGACGAACCACGGCCTGGGGGTCGTCGTCGCGCTTCCCGTGCTCTTTGGTTAGCCGATTTAAGTGGACCAAGTTGAGGAAATGGATTGTCCCAGGATTGTCGAACTGCTTGCTTTATAAATGCCATGCCATCTTCGCAAAACACTCGTACGTGATCTTGTACCTGGAAACAATGTAAGCGAACGTTATAGTTGAGATTCGGACTGGATGTACGTGATTGCGTTCGACGTTCTTTCTCATCCACCTCACACTCTCGGGATTAAGATCATTCGCGAAAACCACGCACCCCCTTTTAGCTGCAGGAAGTGCAAAGGGGCCAACGCCTGCAAAAATGTCTGCTATGACCTCGCCCGGGTTGAACAGCGAGACCAGCCGCTCATGCTCGTGATGCAAGCGAGAATTCCAGTAGACTGTGGTAAAGTCAAAAGTGAATCTGCAGCCCGATTCGCTCTGATGTATGATGTAAACGGCCTTCAGTTCTGGTTGGGTTTCGGTATAAGACCTACCACGTCTACGACATAGTCGGCTTCTCCCGCCAACAGTTCCATCTCAAAGAAGCGAAATTGGGAATGGATATTGTTCAATTTGTTTACAACTGTTCTAATGTTGGGGTTTTTCTAGGAGGCTGTCAGCGCTTTCCCCAAAATATAATCATGATTGCTTGCATCAAGAATGACTTGTCCAATTATGTGCTTGTATGGCAGGTATTCATCTCGTAAATTGACGTGTGCTGTAATAAGTTTGTGGTTCTAAGCATACAGATAATAAATAAATCAGGTGACTGTACCCAAATGTCCAGCAGTGGAAAAGGAGGTTGGAGTACCTTCAGGCAATCCTGGAGGTAGAATTGCATCCAATATTTCATCTGTAGCGGAATGTGAGAATATAGCTGCCCATGTGAAACATATGGGCATAATTTGCCTGTAGTCCAGTAGGTATAATCCAATTTCACAACGTGTTGCACTAAGCCCAAACCTTCTTGAGCCACAAACTCTCGCGCAATGGATGGCAGGAGTGCTGTAGAAATCACAATACAGTAAGAATACTTGTTCTTAAAGGTTTCCATAGCGCTACCTTCTTCTACTGTTCCTAGTAAAACGAGTCTTTCATCTGGTTGTTTCTGATCGGAAATGATGCTCTTGACTTTAGGTAGCTGAAGCAATGACCTGAGATGCTATATAATGAGCCTTTAATGTTTTTAGATATTTTTGAAGTATCACACCCTTTCATCGCGGGTGCTTTAAGAAATAAGCCTGCTTTGACCGGAGTCACGCGAACGGCAAGTACAGGAATCTCTCTGTAGAATTGCGATCTGTCAAAGACTTTTAGTGAAGAAACTATTGGAGGAGATATGTCAATTGGGGGAATGCCTTGAGAGAGCATCCTGCTTGAGTGATGATTGGCACTCTTGATTCGAAGGAACTTTAATCTGAACATGGTATTCAAACTCCGCCATGTGGTCGCCGGTTCAAGCGTTCAAGCCATGATGAGTATGTCTACTAGCAAGTCTAGGGATCTTCCTGTCCCTGAAGTTCTGGCGCATGTTATTGATGTCCATTGTCATCCGACGGACTCTATGATATTGGCGTCCTCCATGGATTCTCTCCCTATCAAGATCTGTGCCATGTTAGTACCATCTGTCACCAGAGTGTGTTTGTTCAAGCTCGATTAGGGCTACCAAACAGAGCGATCAGTCTCTAGTTCGCGATCTCGCGCTAGCATGGCCTGGCAAAGTAATTCCGTGCTTTGGTTAGCATTTCTCCAGCGGTAGCAATACATCAATTCTTATATAGTCTCACGGGAGCAAAGGGTATCATCCTTGGTTCACTCACTGGATTTCACGGGAGCCTTCTATATCCAAAGAGCATCATTATAAGGCGTTACTAATAGACCAGTCACACCCAGGCCGGGAGGACGACTTGATGAAAGCTTTAAAACGACTCCTTCCAGACCTTCCCGAACCTATCTTGTTGTCGGATGTACTCATAACTCTCCGCACCAATCTTATCGACTTCCCTAATGCAATGTTAGGAGAAGTAGGGTTGGACCGCTCGTTCCGTATTCCCTGGTCCCCGGATCCAAACATCCAGCGTAAACTTTCGGATTTCACTGTGCCTCTGGAGCACCAAATATATATCCTCGAAGCACAACTAAAACTGGCTGTCGAACTCAAACGAAATGTAAGTTTACATAGTGTTAAAGCTCAACAAGCTACTTTACAGCTTATTGATCGCATGTCAAAACAACACGGAGAAGCATGGGATATGATTAGTATCGACATCCATTCTTGCGGGATGAGTCCTGAAATGTGGATAATGCTTGAGGTAATGTAGTTATACATTCGAAGACAGCGATAAGTATATCTCCCGAATACAGAAAAGCCACCCGAACATCTATTTGTCCTTATCCACTACCATCAATGCTCGTTCGCTGTCTTACAGAGCTCTCATTGCTGCCTGCGATCCCCGTCGCATCCTTGCGGAGTCAGACTACCACGACATATGTGGGTCAACCGAGCGAACATGGGACATGATCACTACTATTGCGGATGTCAGAGGGTGGCACGTCGAGAAGGAATGGAATCCAGCGGTCCCTGAAGAGGGTGAATGGGGGACTATTCGGAAGCTCGAGGAGAACTGGAATGCATTTTCGCGAGGAGGGCACTTGGATAAAAGACGGAAACTTGATGCCAAGAAGCGCAACAGGAAAGACCGGAAAGACACCATACATTGGGATGGGGACTGAATTTCATGCAGAGTCACACCTAATATGTACTCTCCTACCAGTGCACTATCCCATAGAACTGTCTTAAATTATTGCGTAGCGTCGAACTATGGTGAGGCACCTAGCTCTCGTTTATGACCACCAGAAGCAGGGAAGTTGCACCAAGGGAAGCTCACATCTACGAGTGGACGTGAGGATGTCGTAGAACCAATGACGTAGGCTACAATACAGCGTGGCACAGTTCTGGCCAGAAATCGTTATATACTTACGGGGGGCGGAGTACGTTTCTCAGGAGCTATTCAGGCGAGTCCTTTATCGCGTTCGTCTGGTTATTACGTTCGTCTGCTCATCTCATCCTCCCTCACGCCCTCACAAACCCAAATTTCCACGCGAATGCGCGCACAACAGCTGTTCAGACATTGTTGCCTCACCATTCTATTTCGCTCCCCTCCGAGTCTACGACCTTGTGTCTCGCCGGTATTGGGGGAAAGTGCTTGGAAGGGGGTGGGGGAGCGTTTGCGCACCCGCACGGAAGGGTAAGGCCGGGGGCCTACGCCACTTGTGCTTCGCCGGGCTATTACTCTTGTGCGGGTGGACGTTTGAGTGGGGGGGAGGGGGAGGACGGGGAGGCGAGACTGGTGAGCCTGGAGCTGGAGGATGTGAGGCGGGCGGGCGTAAGGGGGTGGCGCTGGGGAGAGTGGATGAGTTAGGGAGTGAAGTCAAGCTGTGGAGTGAGGCTGTAGAAAGAAATGGAGCGACGAGGAGCTATGGAGAAGTTAAGCTGTAATTACGGCTATGGTATAAGCTAATTTATTAACATATGACAGTAGTACAGCTCGTACAGGAAGTGACAGGAACGTCACGTGAATCGCACGTGTTTATCCACTAGTATCCACGACATGTGTGGATATCATACTGATCAATGTGATCTCGCCTCGGGGATACGAACCACGTTGTCGATAAGTTGTTACTTAGCAGTTATGGCCGCACTTAGACTCGCAAATACGAGTTCACGAGTCACATGTCACACAGTCACACATTCCACGATCGCTGATCGACGACCGGTGTGTGTACAGCAGTTGCATCGATGCACTGCAGAGTGCGTTCGGCGAGCCACAACAGCGCTGCAGCTGCACCTAACCGTATGCACCACAATATATCCCGCGCTGTACTGCGGACTTGCACGACACGGCACCTCTGCGAGCCGCTGCCTCAGCTCACTCGTCACCTGGACAGCCGGCCATGGCCAGACACGCCAACACTCCGAGACGTTCCGAGTTACCGTAACACGCGCCATTTGCTTGTTGGGCCTGGCTCTGGAGGTGGCAATTAATATCCGTACATCGCTAAGATGCCTACTTTCCTGTCAGCTGTACGTGCCGGTTCTCCCCGCCGACAGGTTCACCTGTAATGTGCCTAGGTACCATGTCCGCTCCCCGACCGAACTGTGAGTTATCACCAAGTTAACAGCTGCGCCACTCTGACTTATTTACGGTTGTACGACCCTGATAGCACTTATCGATTGCGCCCGGGATTATCGCAGACTCTGGGGCTCTAGATCTTGTCTCGCGGACTTACACAAACAGTAAAGAATAAGTCACCTCTTCTTACTGTCTTAACTGGCAGCACTCCTCGCTTGCGCTCTCCCTCCGTGTCTCGCCTTTTGCATTTGCACGTCACCAGCCCAGTGGCCCAAATCACTGATACCCACCGTTACTCCGCTCCACGAACATGTTTCAATCCTATATCTGCTCACTACCTCCCCTCGAATCCCCTCCGCTTCTGTTTTCTACTCAAAGTAATGACGAGTCCGCGGTGTTCTCGCCGCTGTGACGTACGTACCACTTTCCCGGGGATATATACCATCATACGGGTACTGGTGTCAAGCCGTCACGGTCTCGACAGCGGGGTTCTACTTTCCTACCGCAGAACCTATTCATTCTTGCCCTGCATGCATGGTCATGGTCAGATCATGAGCGCCACTGTCCCTCGGCGCATACTAGTAGCTCTCACACTCTTCTCCCAGTCCAAGGCTTGATAACTACCTGCTCTGGTCTCTGATTCCACGTAAGCATCGTAATTAATCAGGTCTAAGTAGTGAGTGCTTCTGTCATGGCAATCACTTATAGCCTGCGTCAGTGGGGTCACACTATTGTTATTTGTTACGGTGAGAGTGTACGTCTAGCACCCCAATTCATACCAAACCTCACGGGGCTCGTCTGACGAAAAGAGATTACCTTTGCCTTTAGCTTAGTGTGGGAGAGAACCGAGTACTGGTTGAACAGGGTTGGTTTTCTGTAACGCGGCCATAATCAGTCTTCACCTGCCGGGTCTTGCAGGTTGAACCCGGTGGTATTGAAATATTGATACTACTGCTTGCCCAATACCAATGCTAGTATCGACACCTGATTCCAACCCTTGGTGCGCTTGGCCACCACGCCATCCTTTCTCTTCGCCCATTCCTGAAAGGTCATGATCCCGGGATGGATCTCTTTGATGTCTTGTATTACGGCGTCATATCCGCCGTCCATGGCACTTCGATCTCGATGTATTCTCTCTATTCCAGAAATGCTGTCGTAGATGATGTAAAGTGAGAACAATGTGGAAAACGCTGGTAGTATGACCTACAGATCGCGCGTGTGCGAATTAAGACCCAGTATTAATTTGGCGACAACGTTGGGAACCGAGGGGAGATGACGGCCTGTTGCCTTCTCGTATGCCACGTCTTGTTCCTTGGGCGTTAACACGTCTCCTACCACGACAATGGTCTTCTGAGAGTGAGCCTCTGGGTTCTGAAACACATCAATTAGGTTAGGTTTCAATAGCCTTCGGTGCTGGCGAGAAAAGACTGACCCGAAACACTGTAGCGGCGACATGACCAATGTCGTCCGCAGCCTGGCATGGTGGAAATTACTCGAATGTACAATGTGGGGGCAATGAGACTCACAATAAGTTGTTGTTTTGTTGTGGGCTGCAGCCCACACTTTAGCACACCAGCGGTGATTTTTCCGATAGTTCCGTCGAAATTCTCCATAAAAAATCCAGGCCTCAGCAAACTGCGCTGTAGTGCATTAACATGGAGAGTAGGCGGAAACCATTATAAATCAGGAATTGCAGCGATTGACTTACGTCCACTTCAGCCCTTTCGTACCTAATGACTTGACGTGCCGCTCTATTTTCACTTTCGCAGCACCATCGAGAGTCAAGATGTCATCAGACGCTCCTCCCCCACGCTCAGAGGTGGACAAAACAAAGTGGGACACCCCGAACTCAAGTGAAAGATCTGCAAGCGACTTATAAAAAGTAAACGAGACATGCTCTATCCATTACCGTGGTCTCCACTCACGATACCCTGCCTCTCTTCCCCATCAGCATTTGCACCAAGCCCAGGGAATGCAAGGACGGCGAAGACCCCCCAGATACCGCCTTCCGCCTCCTCGAATATTTTCCTTATGCTCGTCGGGTTGTCGAGATCGCCTTTTACTAGGGTCAACTCTGAACCTGAATCTGATCCGGAAGAAAGGGAAAGAAGAGCCTTAGAAGTCTCAGAAGCGGTGTTTCTAGTCAAGGCTAGAATGCGGTAACGTTGTGCTGTGGCATCTGCAGAGAGGAGCGATGAGATGACTGCGCAACCTTGCCTGCCAGTGGCTCCTGTTATAAGTATTGTCTTGCGGTCATGGGACATGACAAATGAAGAATACTAGTGAGAGTATTAGTACTGCAGCTCGAAGAAAACCGTGACGGCGTGAGCCTAGTACACCCGCACCCACGCGGATGCACAGCCACACAAAGGATATCCTTTTCGAGCGACAGGTCATTAGTGGAGAGAAGGTATACTGTAGTCTTCTATATTGTTTTTTTTTTGTCAATTTGACGTTTTTGAGCCTCAGTTAAGTCTAGTCTGCCAGTATAAACCTTTGCAACAAGACGATGAGACGAAAGCGGTGGGCTTTGTGGTTCCACGGTCCTCCAAATCTTTGACGGCCCTTTAGATCGAGTTCCGTAGGTTGACCTTTCGTGCGGGGGTTGTCATTTATAGTGAGCGCGGCTGCTGTGATTAAGACACAGTTGTACCTTTGGTTTCATGCCTCAGAATTTGTCCGATCCCACAACATCGCCGCATAAGACAGTGTATATGCATATGCAGTCTCTAAAATAAATTTGCCATGTCCCGACCACGCCAACTCCTATGCTATAAATCCGTCGTCCTGCCTGTCTGTGTCGTCGTGGACAACGCCGAAGGACTTAGGGAAAATATCTCGGGTGGTGCTCGGTAAAGGTGTCCATCGCCGAAGTATCCTGGCGCGTCACTCGCTTTTGTGCGGGCCACCCACACTGGCACCGTCCGGCACCCATCATATATTATCACGAAATGCTGGCTGCTGCACAGTAGATCTGTTGAGCACAGCGCCACAAAAGTAGCATCGCTCAGGGATCGGTGGATCATTGCTTCCTCACAGTATCCTTGTTTCGTTTTACACCGTTGGTTTTTTCACCTGGTTTTCTTATAATTATTCTTTTCACTGCGGCGGCGGCGGCGACTTGCATCACAATTGTAAGACAATGAGAAGAGGGAAGCATAACTCATTTACTGTAAATGTTGATACCTTGCTAGTTGTGCTGTGTACTTATAGCCTCGCAGCCGTTGATGCGGCCCTAACCCAGTTGCGCCCATAAATAAACCACCACATACCTACCCTAATCACATTTACTTTACTTGCCACGACCGTTCTCTTCCTAACTACCAACACGTATAATGATGGATGCCATACGTTCCCAATTCGAGGCAGCTGGACAGGGTCATATTTTTCAATTCTGGCCCAAGTTGACCTTAGCGGAGCAAGCCGCTCTGATCTCACAGCTCAAATCCATCGATGTCAACCGCGTCAACAAGATCTACCTCAAGGCGGTCGAAAGCGAAAAGGAGGGCACTTCCGGCGCACCTGATGACATCGAACCCTTGCCTGAAAATGCGTTTGACACCGTCGTCCAGGCTCCGGAGAAGGAAGCAGAATGGAGAAAGGTTGGCATTAAGGCCGTTGCTGCAGGACAGGTTGGTGTACTCTTGATGGCAGGAGGTCAAGGTACACGGCTGGGTAGCAGTGCTCCTAAAGGGTGTTACGACATTGGACTTCCATCACACAAGAGCCTCTTTCAGTACCAGGCAGAACGTATTGCTCGTTTGCAGGTTGTCGCCGAAGAGGTCGAAGGAAAAGCGAAGGGATCCGTGGAGATTCCGTGGTATGTCATGACAAGCGGCCCTACCCGTCCAGATACAGAAGACTTCTTCAAGAAAAACAACTACTTTGGCTTAAAGGCAACGAACGTGATTTTCTTCGAACAGGGTAAGTATCTTAATGTCGTTGATGACGGTCACAACTAGCTGAGATCTTATGTAGGCACCTTGCCATGTCTCACTTTTGACGGAAAAATCATACTGGAAACATCCTCTAGAGTGGCCGTGGCACCTGATGGAAACGGTGGCTTGTATGCTGCTCTTCGATCCCCCATATCCAGTGAATCAGGCCATACCGTATTATCAGACCTCTCTAAACGCAACATTCTTTACATCCATGCGTACTGTGTCGATAACTGCTTGGTCCGTGTCGCGGACCCCGTATTCCTGGGTTATTGCATCCAGAAACAGTCTGCATGTGCCGCGAAGGTCGTGCGCAAACAATCGCCCACTGAATCCGTTGGTGTCGTTGCCGTGCGCGATCATCGATTCTCCGTGGTGGAGTACAGCGAGATCTCGAAGGAGCAGGCCGAGAAACGCGACCCCAAAACGGGAGAACTTGCCTTCCGCGCTGCTAACATCGCCAACCACTTCTACACAACACGTTTCCTCAACAGTGTAGAATCATTCGAGGACCAAATGGCATTTCACATTGCGCGCAAAAAAATCCCTCATGTTGATATGGAAAGCGGACAGCTGGTGAAACCTACCAAACCCAACGGCATGAAGCTAGAACTTTTTGTGTTCGATGTCTTTCCATTTACCCAGGACTTCAACGTGCTGGAAGTGGAAAGACAGGAAGAGTTTAGCCCTCTCAAGAATGCGCCAGGCACAGGATCCGACGATCCTGAAACCAGCAGAAAAGATTTGCTTTCACAGCAGCAGCGTTATTTGGTTCGTGCAGGCGCAAAGTTGGCTGAAGGTGTCCAGATCGAGGTGTCTCCCGAGGTTAGCTATGCTGGTGAAGGTCTCGATGCGGTTAGAGGTAAAACATTCACCAAGTCTGGGATGGTTGAGAGCGCAGTGGCTTTAGACGCACTGATGTAGAAACTACCCTAGACGGACTTTCATAATGAGATTTTCCAATTTATTTTGCCCATCAGTGGACTGCTTGCTCGTTACCCGGACGCCTCAGAGCAAACACAACAAAAACAGTTAACGTAGATGTCATTTCCAAAGTCATCCGCCTGTACTTGGCTCGTCTGGTAGCTTGGCACCCCGCCTTTCCAGCTCGTCTCGCAATCTTGAGAACAGTCGCTGCGTACGCTCTGGAGTAGGCTGGAAGAAAAGAAGATGTGAGGGCATTTCGAGTGACACTACCATTTATACATACCGCTTCACAACACGCTAGAATCCCCTGTGCGTCAGAGTTCGCCCGAATTGTTGGTGGGGGAAGAGACCCACCTCGCAGATCTTCCAGCAGACGAGCTTGAGAGGAGTTAATATCTCTACTTTGCTCTTTCAGCCGCTGTAATTGATGATGTATTTGAGATGATTGCTCTTTCAATTGCTGTGCTTCCTCATTCAGCTCGCGAGTCTACTCGGTGATTGTCATTAAGAAAGAACGATTCGTTCATTCGGTGCACATCGACTTGCCTTCGCTTCATTGTCAGCTGCCTTCCGCCGCTCCTGTTCCACAAGACCTCGTTGCTCCTCCGCTCTAGCACGTGACAGAAGCACCTCCAACTCTTTGGAACGTATAACGCAATCAAAGTGTTTTTCCCTCAGTTCATACTGTCGGAGGACGTCCTTCAATCGTTCGCGGACTCTATTCGAACATCAACACAAAGAAACATGAAGACCCCAGAGAATAACATACACATTGTCGAAGATTTCCTCTACAGCTTGTTTCGCACTGCAATAGTACAAATAAGTCAAGCGCCCAGACGGCGATCAGAACAGCTGTGACTGACGCATGTGGATTAGTGGTCCAATGTTTCCTCAGCCGTTGCCGCTGAGATTCAGGAACGTCGTCCTGAGGTAGAGTCGGCGTTAGTCTTCCGATACCACAGAAAAACAGCTTTGATGCGCACGACTTCGTCTTTGGTTAAGTCCATCATTTCCACAGCGAGGATCTCATCCCCAGCTTCCATCCCGACATCTTCTGGCGTCTGATCTGGTTCTATACTTCGGCCCAGATGTGTGAACAAGAACATCATCGGGGCCTTCTCCTCTTGCGTATCGCTGTCTTGCGATTCCTGTTTATCCTTCTTCCCTCCCCCATTCCCACTGACAGTGCTCCCCATCTCCATTCGCTCGGTCCAGGCGTTGAAGAGTCTACTGAGCTTCGTCTTCCGAGAAATCTTGAAAAAAAGCTCCGCGCGATATTTACAAACAACTTTGAGGACAATGTCGGACGACTCGAGATATTTCTTCTCTTTCTTTCTGGCCTTGTCTGCTCGTCGTTCCATCTCAAGCTTTAGATTTAAGATCTAAATTTGCAATGAACATGTCATAATGTTTTTAAGACTGAGCACAATCATACCTCGTCTTGAGCTTCCTTCACGCTGATAGACATCGTTCGACTGTCTTCCTGGAGCAATTTTGTTAGCTGCGGCATAGCGACATCACCTTCAAAATTTACCCTCAGCTTCTTATTCTCCTATAAACAAGAAGACACGGTCAGTGTCAATACTTCAGTAAGGACCAGTGCCTACCTTCTGTAACTCCCTAGCTACATTCTCAAACCTGGTCTTGTTTTGGTTTGCTTTTGTCAATTGACTCTTTGCTGATCATTTCCGACGCTCGTCAACTGGCCATTGACGCGATGAAAACTAGGAGGAAAGGTACCATTGTCCTTGTCCTTGACCAATTTCTGCTTCTCTTTGGCGTGATCTCGCTCCAACCGTTTCAATTCCTGGTACTATGGTGATAGACTGAACTGATGCCCCGAATCTTAGTTTTGACAATACGTTCCGTACCAGATCAATATATTTCGTGTGTACCACTGAATCTGACACGCCTTTGACCATTTTACGGGCGTCCTCCGCTGAGAGCAGACATCAGCATGCTTGACGCACTTGACGTACAATGTTTCGTTCGAATTCGTCAACTGCACGCACCAATCCGCCGCTCCTCTTCCTCGCCATGCACCTCCTCTTCTTCAAGTGCGGCAATCCTGTTCCTCACCGTCTCATACATTGTCGCCGGATCTACAGATTCGGCCTTCTTCTTTCCCTTCTGTGTAGTATGAGGTGCGGGTGGATGCGCGTGCGAGGTGGCCCCATTGACAGCACCGCAGTTGGGAGAATGGTGCGCGTGAGGCTGTGCTGTCCTGGTATTAGCTGATGTGACGTTTGGAGGAATTGGAGGGGCAGAAGCTGGGACAGGAGGGGCAGGTCCGGTGGGTGCAGGTTTGGCGGCTGCTGTCCGTGGATTCTGGTTACTCGTGGCGCCGTTAGCTGCCATGGGCAGAATACACGGACAGGTGAGAACAGAAGACTGGTAAAAACCAGTATCAGCGGAAATGACGAGGGAGGGGCGCTAAGACAATTTTCGTCTCTTGAGTTCGTTCTACCCGGGGGGTCTTTGTTTGTACACTGGTATTCCTTTGTTGATGATTTTGACGGACCGTGGATGCTCACATTTTACTGTAAATGGCTACATATAGGCTAGGAGGACAGAAAGATACAGAACCTTTGCTTGTATATAATCTTAATGCCCCATGTCGTGTATATACTGTAAGTATGCGGTACTACGCTGCTCAATATGTCATCGGTCGGATTCTGAACTGACCCAAACCTGGGGCTGAATATTCGTATATGCTTTTCCAGCCATAGCGGCGCCGGTCACCTGTAGCCGTAAATACAGCCGAGATCGTCGTGAGACTGAACGCAGAAGCTGCATAAGGAGGATGTTGAGGGCAAAACAGAAGATGATCAAGAGTACTGGGAGCCAGTGCTTCAATAGCGCCTCGGAAAATACTAATGCTGCATATAGCGCTATAGATAGTGTTCAACCTCATGATGAGATTTGTCTCAACCCTGCATGTTTTGCTACTGTAAACTAACGCTCGCGACTCCCCACATTCAAGATCAGAAATGCTAGGCCCGTGCTTTCGGGTCATGGTTCTCAAGAACTTTTACCTCTAACATTCTAGTAGCATGCAAACTTGCCTTTCACTCTGGTCACTTGCAAACAAAAAATCACTTCTCTTCCGCGGCGTCTAACTCCTGCCAGCGTGACCACCGGGCAAGGTACACACATGTGGGCAGGAATATGGAAGATGGCCTCGGGCCGCGATGTCGCAGAGAAAGCTTTCCATGGATCACAGTTCGATAGGCTACACTCGCTACTAATGGATGTCGACCCAGGTTCTATAAGGCATAGCATAACTCGGTTTCCGAGAGGAGGAGGAGTCGCAAACCGGACCGCCCGTGCAGAGATCATGCTCTTGGTCTTCATCCTTGCTTTGTGCTCGTCTTTCGTCTTTGCTGTCTCATTTCCAAGGCAGTCTGGGGGAAATGATACGAATAACGGGATCCATCTGGCCATCGGCCCAAACTGTGGCTCGTTAAGTGGCCTTTTCTCTGATGTCAATGCGGGCCTGCTTGCCCTCGACTCGTACAAAACCATCGTGTCATTTGGAGATTCATACAGTAACATCCTAATGCTTCTCTACATGATCACCTGCTTATTCTACGTATTGCCTCCTTTGTGAACTTTTCGTATCCTGTCATCACATAGCGGACACAGGGGGAAATCGTGACGGTACTCCACCTCCGCCAGCAGTTGTCATTCCACCTAACCCCGAGGCAGGCGGGCGCAGCAGCAACGGACCCATGTGGGGTAAGTTGCTTGAGGATTTATAGCATCTTTACATAAGGTTGAAATATGTGGTAGTCGAGGATTTCGCCCTCGACCATGGCCAGATCACAGTGATGAACTACGCAGTTAGTCTCCCGCCGATATTTCGGTTTAAGTTTACTTGAAATTATCAACCGCAGATAAGTGCTGCTGTCACCAACGCTTCATTGTGGCCAAGTCGCGCCAATAACAGTGACTTCATCCATCAAGGTCAGTTGTAATTTATTTCTGATGTTCTGGTACTTACATGGGGTATTTAGTGGATCTATTCCTCAGCCAATCTCACAATCTTGACCCTGCCTCGACTTTATTCGTGGTGTTCTTTGGTATCAATGACTTTTTGGCGTCCCAAGGCACGCAATCCCGTCCATTCATGCGCCTCCTGGCCTCATCTTTATTTATTAGTGGACGGTGATCATTTACCGCAAGCTGCACAGACTGTGCTCAATCAGATTGATTTGCTTTCGTCCCCTCCCACAAATGCTCGCAGCTTCTTGGTTCTAGGTCCGTTGACCACAATGTCCTATTGTGCGATAACTAAACCAAGTAAGATGTCTATGGCATTGGGAGTCAGTCGGCGTCTGGTGATACATATAAGCAAGCCATCTTTTCTGGCCTCAATGCCCGCCGAAACTCTGCCATGTCCCCCTCTTTCAGAGTTGCATTCGTTGATTTTGCCCCAATGTGGTCCGCGATTATCGACAACCAACCCCCTGGCTTCAAAGCTTTCGGCTATACATCCAACCAGTTTTGTGACATTGGCCCGGGGCCTTGTTGTGATCCCCCCAATATCTGGTACGCTCACATGTTATATATGAATTCTGAGGTCTAATAACGCACCTCCTCACACCGCAGCCCTGATCCCGATCACACGTTCTATTGGATCGCTTCGTGCGTGTCATTGACACATTGCCTCCAGCCTAGCCTAGTGAATGCCTAATCCTGACTACTATTATAACAGTCATCCCGCAAAGCAAGGCCAGCGCATCATGGCGGATCTTGTCAACGAGGCACTAACGCAATGCAAAGCCTCCTGAGATCAGAACAACGTCGTGAAAGCTTTGCCGCAACGCATACCTTTTAACGTTGTCTCTCTCGTTACACGTCATATATCCGTACCTCTTCTTGTGACCGATATCGCTCCTAATGCCTTAAGTTCCACTGGTCGCGTTGTAAGTATAACCATCCGAATTCTTTTTTTTTTTTGAACAGAGACGCCTTGGGTTTCGTATGAAACCAGGTCCGGCGACGACTCAGGTGCAGGTTGCATTGTCCATTTATTTAATTGATCACTGTGTCATTCTGATTGCTCATCGTGGCGCAAAGCACTTGGAGGTTCACGAACTGCACGGACCTCCACGCCAATTCATATATATATTCCTAAACGAGAGTCGACTCTTTCCCACAGCAAAATACGTCGAAATCTGAGTATGATTGCCCAGCTTTCTGAGTTGTCTTGGGTAGCAAGAAAACTATAAGCTGACCACACCGGATTCGGTGGAACAAGTCCTGATAGTTCAATACAGAAGTACTTCTCGCAAATGGTGAGAAAACACAAAAAGGCACAACCGCGATTCGAACGCGGGACCACGCGATCTGCAATCGCATGCTCTGGCCACTGAGCTATTGCACCGTTGGAGACGACTATCCCGTGTACAATTAGATCTACCCCGGCGGAAACAACGTTATATTATCCAAGACGCAACGGGTCAATTGTTTGTGCAAGGGTTTGTGAAAACTGGAATACATGTTTCTTTGCATTGATTGGGAATCGGGCCTCTTCAGAGGGGGTTCTCGTTGTCATCCTCCGCACACGTCCTTTCCAACGCCAATCACAGCCCACGTACATCTCCTCCGCACACGTCCTTCACTTGAGGTTTTCGGAGAGGCTCAACCCGCTCCGAAAAGCCCAAGTGGAGGCGCGATTCCTCATCCTTCGCACGTCAATCACAACCCATGTACATCATGGCCAGGAGTGTTGATTTTCATGGAGAAGGGACGCAGAGGAAGTGGCAACACCGGCTGGTGTTGTGGGGAATTAGTTATAAATGGGGCAAATACATGTAAACTACATGTATTTGTGTCACAAAAATTCAGGATCCTCAAGATGACTATTGGATCTATTTCATGACACACAAGGGTGATGAATTGCTACTAGAATACTAAACATGTTCACTTTTGACATGTCATGTGTCTGGTGGTGCACAGTGGGTCCCATTATTTTGATGAGCCCTTTCATGGTGGATAGCCGTGACTCCCAAAGTGGCACATCAACCCCAGCTCCTGATGGAATGGTGCTGCTTTTCTGTTTTTCAAGATGAAAGCCTTCTCAAAGCTTTGAAACCTGTGGATTATGACGATAGGCACAATCTTATGATCTCTGATGATTTGGTCAAGACCATTACCTCTTTCATGCACTGTAGGAAAGATCGGAACTTAAAATACGCGCCCAATGCACTTGCCCTGAATATCAGTTCCAATTCGTACTGTTATACTGTTCCAGATTTTCCCAAAATACAGAACTTATTTCCAGTACATATTTGAACTGAAGAAAAGTTCCAAATTTTTTTTTTTCGAAACTGTCACCGCGAACTTTTTTAAAGTGCAAAAGCGCACTTTTTTGTCTCAACGGTCTATATACAAGTGCAGGCATGGGGGAGAGTGGAAGGACTCGATGTGTAAGTGCCGAGCATAGTATAGTCTATTCTGGAATACACCTGCACTCCATACCCCGTGTGTTCTGTATGACCGCCGTACCCATATCGCCGAGTGTTCCAGCTGCTAGCCGACATGTGGTCAAGATACATTACGGTTGAGACCGTAATGTAGCCATACAACATACAGCTGCACACGTATATATATGGTACCGTGGCAAGCCGTACAGGTGCTTACCCTTCAAGGATAATCATCAATACTATTATAATTCCCGCAGACAAGACATGCACACCTTAAAGTATGTTCCTATGGCCCTGGTCATGATCATCCTCCGCTGTCAGGGGACACCCTGTTTTCCATTTCCAGTTCCAACACCATACCCAGTTCCGACTCCATTTCCGACTCCACTTCCGGTTCCGATTCCATCTCCGCCTCTGCTTTCAGAAATGATTCCGCTTCTGGGAGAACTTCCACCAGTTCTGTTCGCTTGCCAGTTCCACTCCAATTTCCGACTTCCGCTCTCGGAACAGTGTCGGAAATCAAGCAACTCGCGTAATAGGTGGCATCAAGGGTCGATCAAGGGTCAGGGAGGTCAGGGGGATGCAGGGTTGATGGCAAGTGCCAAGTGCTGTCCCTGGCTGCACAGCGTAGTATAATATGGGCTCGCTGACATTGGGGGTCCTTAGACTTTTCTCTTTGGATTTCCCCTTGTCAGGTGAGAATCCCCTCTCTTGTATACTCTGTTGTTCATTTATACATACTTTGGATTTCCCCTTGTCAGTTGTGTGGTAGTGTGATCTCCACAACCAGTCAGGGTTGCCCTGACAGCAGAAAAGTCTCTTCCCTAGAGGACCGGCGGTCGTACTGTGCGTTGCATTCGCCATAGGTGCGTTCGGAATCGGAGACAGCGACTCAGAGATCGCGACCTCTTCCGCACACACAGTGTACGACAGCTCCTCTTCTTACATCGAGCTCCCAACCCCAGAAATCCTGTCCCATATTTCTCCTTCTGACATGGATCCGGACGATCGTCTTCGGAATATGGAGGAGGAATTGACGCGGAACCGGATGAAGACTGACGCGATTGAAACAGCCTTACAAGCGATTTTGGCTAAGTTAGATATTCCACAAAGTGGTGGAAATGAAATGCTGGATGATCCGGATTTCGGAAAAGCGGAAGCAGCGGAAGAGAGGATGTCCGCGAAGTTAGCAAAGGTCAAACCTGCAACTCCGGTGGACTTTGACGGAGATCGGGAGAAGGGACACGTGTTCTTCAACACATGCGGCATCTACTTCGCAATTGTCGGAGACCTCTTTCCGAACGACCAGGCTCGGATTCACTGGGCATTGTCCTTTTTCAAGTCAGACCGCGCAGCCCGTTTTGCAAACAAGGTGATCCGACATGAAGCAAAGGGCAAGGGAAACTACTTCCGGGACTGGGACGCCTTCAAGAAAACATTTTCTGACCAGTTCTGCCCGAAAAACGAGCAGCTCACAGCCTTTACGAAGCTTGAGGGGACAAGCTGGTACCAGGCCAAGGATCTGGTCGATGACTACATCGATCGGTTCCAGGACCTCATCGACCTTGCGGAGTATGACGACGACAAGACGATCGTCATCAAATTCCGACAAGGACTTGATCCGACACTCCAGAACCAAGTCGCGCTGCTTGGGGATGGAGCTCCAGATTTCGATGACCCGGAAGGGTGGTACCAAGCTGCGCAGAGGGTGTCCCGGAACAGGGAAGCAAATGAGGCCTTCGTGGAGACAAACCAGAACATGACACGCAGTTCCACTTGTCCTACTCCACCTATGCCAAAACCTGGAAGTGCATTCATTCCCACACGGAAAATATTTCCGACGGTTGCTCCGCCTGCTCCTATTAGGAACCATAGCCCTCCTCCCTCGAAGAGTGGCCCTGCCCCGATGGATGTTGACCGCATGCGCGGAAAAGGCCACGGAACCATCACCTGCTTCCGATGCCGACAACCAGGCCACTATGCCCGCAAGTGCCCCCAAGCCTTTGACATCCGGCTTATGACCATGGAGGAGAAACTCGAGCTCCTTCTAGAGTTCCTCGCATTTGCGGACATAAGTGGAGTGCCCACTGCGGAAGAAATTTGCGAAAATGCGGAACATGGTACATCGGAAGCGGAAGATGCGTCGGATTTTGTGACGCACAGCGGGTGAGATGTGTGCCCCTGCTGCCTGTACATAACCGGTTTGCCTGTCTTGAAGTAGAGAATGAAAAGCCCCCACTCCCTTCACTTCGTGCAGACCCACCGGATAAAGTCACACAAAAACCAAATCCAACACCCCATCCACCTCGCACCCACCCTTGGGAGAGACGCCTCCCGAAGCGCTATGTTGTTGCTTCCACCCCTGGCCCCAAGTCACTAGTCATTAAGGTGGAGATCCAGACAACAGATACTGCGGAAGTCAAATCCGGACCCACCCTTGTCGATTGCGGGGCCACTGGTCAGTTTATGGACCGGGACTATGTGGAACGGAACCGACTGACCACGCGGAAGTTGCAACGTGCAATCCCGGTGTTCAATGTAGATGGAAGCCCCAACGAGGCAGGGTCCATCACGGAGATAGTAGACACAATTCTCCACTATGATGGACACACAGAACGCACTTCCTTTGCAGTCACCAGCCTGGGGAAGCAAGACATCATCCTCGGGTTTACCTGGCTCCAGGAGCACAACCCAGAGATTGATTGGCAGACTCGGAAGGTGCTGATGAGTCGGTGCCCAGCCAAGTGTCACATGTGCCGATCGGAAGTGCGGAAGGAGCGCCAGGAGCAGCGGAAGACCGAACGGCTCATACAGACATGTCGTTCTGGCCCATCCACTGCTTGCAGAAGAAGGCTCAGAAGCGGAATTTGAACCGGCTCCCACATTCAATTCCGATTCCGATTCCGACTCCAACGTCATCCGACTCAGCCCGGAAGAGACTCTGGTGGAGGGGGAGTGCTTACTGTACGTAAACCTTCCACCGGAAGCGGAACACATCCGTGCCACCGGAAATATTTCGCAACGCCTTGCTGAAGCCTCCAAGAAGCATGATAAAGTGGAGGTGGAAATTCCGGAGTACCTGCGGGAGTTCAAGGATGTCTTTGCCAAGGAGTCATTTGATGCCCTACCTCCACGAAAGCTGTGGGACCATGCCATCGAGTTGGAGCCTGGGTCAAAGCCCACCAACTGCAAAGTCTACCCGCTGTCACCCAAGGAGCAGGTAGAGCTCGATGCATTCCTTGCAGAAAACCTCCATACAGGGAGGATCTGCCCCTCCAAGTCACCCATGGCATCTCCGGTGTTCTTCATCAAGAAGAAGGACGGCTCGCTCAGACTTGTGCAGGATTACCGGGCCTTGAATGCGATCACGATCAAGAACCGGTACCCCATTCCACTCATTTACGAACTGATCACACAACTCCATGGGGCAAGGTACCTGGATGTCCGCTGGGGCTTCAATAATGTTCAGATCCGGGAGGGGGACGAGTGGAAGGCCGCATTCCGCACCAACCGAGGACTCTTTGAGCCACAGGTCATGTTCTTTGGCCTCACCAACAGTCCTGCCATGTTCCAGACGATGATGAATGACATCTTCCGTGACATGATAGCGGAAGGGGTTGTCTGTGTCTACCTCAATGACATCCTCATCTTCACAAAAACAATGTCAGAACATCGGGAAGTCGTGCGGAGAGTGCTGGAATGGCTCCGGGAGTACAACCTGTGTCTCAAGTCGGAAAAGTGCGAATTTGAGAGGACGCGGATAGAGTATCTTGGGGTGATTGTGTCGGAGGGAAGGGTGGAAATGGACCTGGTCAAAGTTTCCGGTGTATCGGATTGGCCTGTGCCGCGGAACAAGAAGGAGGTCCAGTCCTTCATTGGGTTTGTCAATTTCTACCGGCGGTTCATCAAGGACTTCTCCTGCCACGCCCGTGCCCTCTTCGACCTCACCAAGAAGGAGGTTGAATGGCGGTGGGGAGAGCCGGAACAGGCCTCCTTTGACAAACTCAAGGAGCTGATCACTTCTGCCCCAGTCCTGATCTTTCCCGATGACTCTCACCCTTATCGAGTCAAGGCGGATTCTTCCGACACAGCTACCGGAGCGGTCTTGTCACAACAGTCATCGGAAGATGGTGGGGGGTGGCATCCGATTGCCTTTTTCTCTAAAAGCCTTAGTCCGGTCGAGCGGAACTATGAGATCCATGACAAGGAGATGCTGGCAATCATCCGAGCGCTGGAGGAGTGGTGACACTTCCTCGAAGGTGCTCTGTGCCCGTTTGAGATCTGGACAGACCACAAGAACCTCGAGTACTTCCGCACAGTGGTCCCTACACCTGTCCCGGTTTGACTTTATGCTCCACCACCTCCCCGATGCCCTATCCCGCCGTGCGGACCATGGAAGTGGAAGTGGAGACAACGCTGATATGACACTGCTCCGCCCAAGTCTCTTTGCAATCCGCGCTCTCGAAGGAGTGACTGTCAGGGGACACCCTGTTTTCCATTTCCAGTTCCGACTCCATTTCCGACTCCGCTTCCGGTTCCGATTCCATCTCCGCATCCGCTCCCGGGAACGATTCCGCTTCTGGGAGAACTTCCACCAGTTCCATTCGCCTTGCCAGTTCCACTCCAATTTCCGACTTCCGCCCCGGAACAGTGTCGGAAATCAAGCGACTCGCATAATAGGTGGCATCAAGGGTCGATCAAGGGTCAGGGGGATGCAGGGTTGATGGCGGGTGCCAAGTGTTGTCCCTGGCTGCGCAGCGTAGTATAATACGGGCTCGCTGACATTGGGGGTCCTTAGACTTTTCTCTTTGGATTTCCCCTTGTCAGGTGAGAATCCCCTCTCTTGTATGCTCTGTTCATTTATACATACTTTGGATTTCCCCTTGTCAGTTGTGTGGTAGTGTGATCTCCACAACTAGCCAGGGTTGCCCTTACAGTAGAAAAGTCTCTCCCATAGAGGACCGGCGGTCGTACTGCGTGTCGCAGCCGCCATAGGTGCGTTCGGAATCGGAGACAGCGACTCGGAGATCGCAACCTCTTCCGCACACACAGCGTACGACAGCCCTTCTTCTTACGTCGAGCTCCCAACCCCGGAAATCCCGTCCCACATTTCTCCTTCCGACATGGATCCGGACGATCGTCTTCGGAATATGGAGGAGGAATTGACGCGGAACCGGATGAAGACTGACGCGATTGAAACAGCCTTACAAGCGATTTTGGCTAAGTTAGATATTCCACAAGGTGGTGGAAATGAAATGTTGGATGATCCGGATTTCGGAAAAGCGGAACTAGCGGAGGAGAGAAAGTCCGCGAAGTTAGCAAAGGTCAAACCCGCAACTCCGGCGGACTTTGACGGAGATCGGGAGAAGGGACGCGCATTCTTCAACACATGCAGCATCTACTTCGCAATTGTCGGAGACCTCTTTCCGAACGACCAGGCTCGGATTCACTGGGCATTGTCCTTTTTCAAGTCGGACCGCGCATCCCGTTTTGCAAACAAGGTGATCCGACATGAAGCAAAGGGCAAGGGGAACTACTTCCGAGACTGGGACGCCTTCGAGAAAACATTTTCCGACCAGTTCTGCCCAAAAAATGAGCAGCTCGCAGCCCTTACGAAGCTTGAGGGGACCAGCTGGTACCAGGCCGAGGATCCGGTCGATGACTATATCGATCGCTTCCAGGAGCTCATCGACCTTGCGGAGTATGATGACGACAAGACGATCGTCATCAAATTCCGACGAGGACTCGATCCGACGCTCCAGAACCAAGTTGCGCTGCTTGGGGATGGAGCTCCGGACTTTGATGACCCGGAAGGGTGGTACCAAGCTGCACAGAGGGTGTCCCGGAACAGGGAAGCAAATGAGGCCTTCGTGGAGACGAGCCGGAATATGACGCGCAGTTCCACTCGTCCTACTCCACCTGTGCCAAAATCCAGAAGCGCATTCATTCCCATGCGGAAAGTATTTCCGACGCTTTCTCCGCCCACTCCTATTAGGAACCATAGCCCTCCTCCCTCGAAGAGTGGCCCTGCCCCGATGGATGTTGACCGCATGCGCGGAAAAGGCCGCGGAACTATCACCTGCTTCCGATGTCAACAACCAGGCCACTATGCCCGCGAGTGCCCCCAAGCATTTGACATCCGGCTTATGACCACAGAGGAGAAACTCGAGCTCCTTCCAGAGTTCCTCGCACTTGCGGACATAAGCAGAGTGCCTACTGCGGAAGGAGTTTCCGAAAATGCGGAACATGGCTCATCGGAAGCGGAAGATGCGTCGGATTTTGTGACGCGCAGCGGGTGAGATGTGTGCCCCTGCTGCCTGTACATAACCGGTTTGCCTGTCTTGAAGTAGAGAATGAAAAGCCCCGACTCCCCTCACTTCATACAGACCCACCGGATAAAGTCACACAAAAGCCAAATCCGACACCTCGTCTATCCCGCATCCGCCCTTGGGAGAGACGCCTTCCGAAGCGCTATGTCGTTGCTGCCACCCCTGGCCCCAAGTCACTAGTCATTAAGGTAGAGATCCAGACGACAGATACGGCGGAAGTCAAATCCGGACCCGCCCTTGTCGATTGCGGGGCCACTGGTCAGTTTATGGACCGGGACTATGTGGAACGGAACCGACTGACGACGCGGAAGTTGCAACGTGCAATCCCGGTGTTCAATGTGGATGGAAGCCCCAATGAGGCAGGGTCCATCACGGAGATAGTGGACACAATTCTCCGCTACGATGGACACTCGGAACGCACTTCCTTCGCTGTCACCAGCCTGGGGAAGCAAGACATCATCCTTGGGTTTACCTGGCTTCAAGAGCACAACCCGGAGATCAATTGGCAGACTCGGAAGGTACTGATGAGTCGATGTCCAGCCAAGTGTCACATGTGCCGGTCGGAAGCGCGGAAGGAGCACCAGGAGCAGCGGAAGACCGAACGGCTCATACAGACATGTCGTTCCGGCCCCCATCCACTGCTTGCAGAAGAAGACTCGGAAGCGGAATTTGAACCGGATCCCACTTCCAATTCCGATTCCGATTCCGATTCCGACGTCATCCGACTCGGCCTGGAAGACGCTCTGACGGAAGGGGAGCGCTTGCTGTACGTAAACCTTCCGCCGGAGGCGGAACACATCCGCGCCACCGGAAATATTTCGCAACGCCTTGCTGAAGCCTCTAAGAGGTATGATAGAGTGGAGGCGGAAATTCCGGAGTACCTGCGGGAGTTTGAGGACGTCTTCTCCAAAGAGTCGTTTGATGCCCTGCCTCCGCGGAAACTGTGGGACCATGCCGTCGAGTTGGAGCCTGGGTCGAAGCCCACCAACTGCAAGGTCTACCCGCTGTCACCCAAGGAGCAGGTAGAGCTCGATGCATTCCTTGCGGAAAATCTCCGTACAGGGAGGATCCGCCCCTCCAAGTCACCCATGGCATCTCCGGTGTTCTTCATCAAGAAGAAGGACGGCTCGCTCAGACTTGTGCAGGATTACCGGGCCTTGAATGCGATCACGATCAAGAACCGGTACCCCATTCCGCTCATTTCCGAATTGATCACACAACTCCGCGGGGCGAAGTACTTCACCAAGCTGGATGTCCGCTGGGGCTTCAATAATGTCCGGATCCGGGAGGGAGATGAGTGGAAGGCCGCATTCCGCACCAACCGAGGACTCTTTGAGCCACAGGTCATGTTCTTTGGCCTCACCAACAGTCCTGCCACGTTCCAGACAATGATGAATGACATTTTCCGTGACATGATAGCAGAAGGGGTTGTCTGCGTCTACCTCGATGACATCCTCATCTTCACAAAAACAATGTCCGAACATCGGGAAGTCGTGCGGAGAGTGCTGGAACGACTCCGGGAGTACAACCTGTGTCTCAAGCCGGAAAAGTGCGAATTTGAGCGGACGCGGATAGAGTATCTTGGGGTGATCGTGTCGGAAGGAAAGGTGGAAATGGACCCCGTCAAGGTTTCCAGTGTGTCGGATTGGCCGGTGCCGCGGAACAAGAAGGAAGTCCAGTCCTTCATTGGGTTTGTCAATTTCTACCGGCGGTTCATCAAGGACTTCTCCTGCCACGCCCGTGCCCTCTTCGACCTCACCAAGAAGGAGGTTGAATGGCGGTGGGGAGAGCCGGAACGGGCCTCCTTTGACAAACTCAAAGAGCTGATCACTTCCACCCCGGTCCTGATCTTTCCCGACGACTCTCGCCCTTACCGAGTGGAGGCGGATTCTTCCGACGCAGCTACCGGAGCGGTCTTGTCGCAACAGTCATCGGAAGAAGGTGGGGGGTGGCATCCGATTGCCTTCTTCTCTAAGAGTCTCAGTCCGGTCGAGCGGAACTACGAGATCCATGACAAGGAGATGCTGGCAATCATCCGAGCGCTGGAAGAGTGGCGACACTTCCTCGAGGGTGCTCTATGCCCTTTTGAGATCTGGACAGACCACAAGAACCTCGAGTATTTCCGCACGTCTAAGAAGCTGAACCGACGACAAGCACGGTGGTCCCTACACCTGTCCCGGTTTGACTTCATGCTCCACCACCGCCCCGGCCGCACCATGGGCAAGCCCGATGCCCTATCCCGCCGCGCGGATCACGGAAGCGGAAGTGGAGACAACGCGGATATGACACTGCTCCGCCCAAGTCTCTTTGCAATCCGTGCCCTAGAAGGAGTAACTGCAGTTGGGGCGGAAGCGGAAATGCTCCGGGATATCCGGAGGCAGTACCGGAATGGAGAGAAGGAGGAGTCGGTGGTGAAGGCAGTGGAGGAACTCCGGAAAGGGCACTCACGGTCTGTACGGGCAGCGGAATGGTCGGAACGTGATGGACTGCTCCACTTCAGAGGCAAGGTCTATGTTCCGGGTGGGGCGGACCTCCGCCGTCGCATCGTGTCCCAGCACCATGACACACGGGTCGCTGGGCATGCTGGCAGGTGGAAGACGCTGGAGTTAGTGGCTCGGAATTACTGGTGGCCTCAGATGTCCCGCTACATCGGACAGTACGTGAAGACATGTGACCTTTGTCTCCGAACCAAAGCGCAACGACGTCCGCCCGTCGGAGAACTTGTTCCGCTCCCGATTCCCGAATCCCGCTGGGACACCATCAGTGTCGACTTCATCGTTGAACTCCCAGAGTCTCATGGCTACGACGCGATCATGAACGTCGTGGATTCGGTGAGCAAGGTGTCCCACTTCATTCCGACGCACACGACGATCACAGCCCTCGGAGCGGCCCGCCTGTTCCTTACACATGTCTGGAAGTTGCATGGGCTCCCGAAGCAAGTTGTTTCCGACCGAGGTCCACAGTTTGTCGCGGAACTGACTCGGGAGCTCTACCGCCTGCTCGGCATAAAGCTGGCTACCACCACAGCGTACCATCCGCAGGGTGACGGACAGACGGAACGGGTCAATCAGGAGTTAGAGCAATATCTCCGCCTCTTCGTCAATGAGAGGCAGGATGACTGGGATGAGTTACTTCCGCTGGCGGAATTCCAATACAACAACCATGTCCATTCCGCCACACAACAGACTCCCTTCATGCTTGACTCCGGACGACACCCGCGGATGGGCTTCGAACCACGCCAGGCTGAGTCCCGACTCGAGACGGTCAATGAGTTCCGAGACCGCATGGACTCCACCCTTTCGGAAGCCAAGTCGGCCCTTGCGAAGGCCAAGGATGACATGGCAAGGTACTACAACCGACGCCGGGTTCCTGCCCCAGAGTACCAAGTTGGAGACAAGGTGTACCTAGATGCAAGTGACATCCGCACCACACGCCCTTCGCAGAAGCTTGCCCACCGCTACCTTGGGCCCTTCACAGTGACGCGGAGGGTTGGACGGAATGCATACCGCCTCCGACTTCCGATGTCCATGTCCCGCCTCCACCCCGTCTTCAACGTGGTGAAGTTACTCCCTATGCTTGAGGACCCGATTCCACGTCGGAAGGCTCATCCGCCACCTCCACCAGAAATTGTAGATGGGGAAGAGCACTACGTGGTGGAACGGATCCTAGACAGCCGGTTTGTGCGAGGACGACTCCAATTCCTCGTGAAATGGGAAGGGTATGGGTACGAGGAGAATTCGTGGGTCCCGGAGCAAGATGTTTCCGCTCCTGACAAACTCCGGGAGTTCTATAGGACACATCCAGGTGCCCCTCGCCGAATCCGCTCGCTGGCATTTCAATCCCTTGTGTCCCGTGCTTCGAGGACGCAGCACGCTAGAGGGGGGGTGATGTCAGGGGACACCCTGTTTTCCATTTCCAGTTCCGACTCCATTTCCGACTCCGCTTCCGGTTCCGATTCCATCTCCGCATCCGCTCCCGGGAACGATTCCGCTTCTGGGAGAACTTCCACCAGTTCCATTCGCCTTGCCAGTTCCACTCCAATTTCCAACTTCCGCCCCGGAACAGTGTCGGAAATCAAGCGACTCGCATAATAGGTGGCATCAAGGGTCGATCAAGGGTCAGGGGGATGCAGGGTTGATGGCGGGTGCCAAGTGTTGTCCCTGGCTGCGCAGCGTAGTATAATACGGGCTCGCTGACATTGGGGGTCCTTAGACTTTTCTCTTTGGATTTCCCCTTGTCAGGTGAGAATCCCCTCTCTTGTATGCTCTGTTCATTTATACATACTTTGGATTTCCCCTTGTCAGTTGTGTGGTAGTGTGATCTCCACAACTAGCCAGGGTTGCCCTTACAGTGACTACGGTTGGGGCAGAAGCGGAAATGCTCCAGGACATCCGGAGGCAGTACCGGAATGGAGAGAAGGAGGAGTTGGTGGTGAAGGCGGTGGAGGAACTTCAGAAAAGGCACTCATGGTCTGTACGGGCAGCGGAATGGTCGGAACGTGATGGACTGCTCCACTTTAGAGGCAAGGTCTATGTTCCAGGTGGGGCGGACCTCCGCCACCGCATCGTGTCCCAGCACCATGACACATGGGTCGCTGGGCATGCTGGCAGGTGGAAGACGCTGGAGTTAGTGGCTTGGAATTACTGGTGGCCTCAGATGTCCCGCTACATTGGATAGTACGTGAAGACATGTGACCTTTGTCTCCGAACCAAAGCGCAACGACATCCGCCTGTTGGAGAACTTGTTCCGCTCCCGATTCCTGAATCCCGCTGGGACACCATCAGTGTCGACTTCATCGTTGAACTCCCAGAGTCTCATGGCTATGACGCGATCATGAACATCGTGGACTCGGTAAGCAAGGTGTCCCACTTCATTCCGATGCACACAACGATCACGGCCCTCGGACCGGCCCGCCTGTTCCTTGCGCATGTCTGGAAGTTGCATGGGCTCCCAAAGCAAGTCGTTTCCGACCGAGGTCCGCAGTTTGTCGTGGAACTGACTCGGGAGCTCTACCGCCTGCTTGGCATAAAGCTGGCTACCACCACAGCATACCATCCGCAGGGTGACGGACAGACAGAACGGGTCAATCAGGAGTTGGAGCAATATCTCCGCCTCTTTGTCAATGAGAGGCAGGATGACTGGGATGAGTTACTTCCACTGGCGGAATTCCAATACAACAACCATGTACATTCCGCCACACAACAGACTCCCTTCATGCTGGACTCCGGACGACACCCGTGGATGGGCTTCGAGCCACGCCAGGCAGAGTCCCGACTCGAGACAGTCAATGAGTTCCGAGACCGCATGGACTCCACCCTTTTGGAAGCCAAGTCGGCCCTTGCGAAGGCCAAGGATGACATGGCGAGGTACTACAACCAACGCTGGGTTCCTGCCCCGGAATACCAAGTTGGAGACAAGGTGTATCTGGATGCAAGTGACATCCGCACCACGCGTGTAAGGGCAACCCTGGCTAGTTGTGGAGATCACACTACCACACAACTGACAAGGGGGAATCCAAAGTATGTATAAATGAACAGAGTATACAAGAAAGGGGATTCTCACCTGACAAGGGGAAATCCAAAGAGAAAAGTCTAAGGACCCCCAATGTCAGCGAGCCCGTATTATACTACGCTGTGCAGCCAGGGACAACACTTGGCACCCGCCATCAACCCTGCATCCTCCTGACCTCCCTGACCCTTGATCGACCCTTGATGCCACCTATTACATGAGCCACTTGATTTCCGACACTGTTCCGAGAGTGGTGGTGGGAGTTCTCTCAGAAGCGGAATCCTTTCCGAAAGCGGAGGCGGAGATGGAATCAGAACTGGAAGCGGAATCGGAAATAGAGTCGGAACTGGGTGTGGTGTCGGAACTGGAAATGGAGAACAGGGTGTTCCCTGACAACGCGCCCTTCACAGAAGCTTGCCCACCGCTACCTTGGGCCCTTCACAGTGATGCGGAGGGTTGGACGGAATGCATACCGCCTGCGACTTCCGATGTCCATGTCCCGCCTCCACCCCGTCTTCAACGTGGTGAAGTTACTCCCTACGCTTGAGGACCCAATTCCAGGTCGGAAGGCTCGTCCGCCACCTCCACCGGAAATTGTGGATGGGGAAGAGCACTATGTGGTAGAACGGATCCTGGACAGCAGGTTTGTGCGAGGACGACTCCAATTCCTCGTGAAATGGGAAGGGTATGGGTATGAGGAGAATTCGTGGGTCCCGGAGCAAGATGTCTCCGCTCCGGACAAACTCCGCGAGTTCTATAGGACACACCCTGGTGCCCCTCGCCGAATCCGCTCACTTGCATTTCAATCCCTCGTGTCCCGTGCTTCGAGGACGCAGCACGCTAGAGGGGGGGTGATGTCAGGGGACACCCTGTTTTCCATTTCCAGTTCCGACACCATACCCAGTTCCGACTCCATTTCCAACTCCATTTCCAACTCCACTTCCGGTTCCGATTCCATCTCCGCCTCTGCTTTCGGAAATGATTCCGCTTCTGGGAGAACTTCCACCAGTTCTGTTCGCTTGCCAGTTCCACTCCAATTTCCGACTTCCGCTCTCGGAACAGTGTCGGAAATCAAGCAACTCGCGTAATAGGTGGCATCAAGGGTCGATCAAGGGTCAGGGAGGTCAGGGGGATGCAGGGTTGATGGCGAGTGCCAAGTGCTGTCCCTGGCTGCACAGCGTAGTATAATACGGGCTCACTGACATTGGGGGTCCTTAGACTTTTCTCTTTGGATTTCCCCTTGTCAGGTGAGAATCCCCTCTCTTGTATACTCTGTTGTTCATTTATACATACTTTGGATTTCCCCTTGTCAGTTATGTGGTAGTGTGATCTCCACAACCAGTCAGGGTTGCCCTTACATCTGCATCCACAAACACAATCCGAGCGAAGTCACCACTGCAGTCCATTATACCCACTCATTTCCACGTCGGACTCACCCCACCACACATTCCACTACGGTGTCTGGGACCTAGAACCTTGAGGCAGGTGGGGATGCAACAACAAAGCTGTTTATCAGCCATAGCAAGATGTGGAGAGCAGCCCAGATGTGCGAGAGCGGCGCTTACTCTGAGTGGAAATGGGACTCCTGAATCGCTAAAGTCAGTTCAATCTCAGCTTATCACGTGCTCAGTGCTCTCTTCCTTATACCACCACCACCGCACCACCACTGACCTGTACCTTCGATTTTCTTTGCCGTACATACTGCCCAAATGGGCAAAAAGTCCAAGTCCAAGCAGGTTCCTAAAGAATGGATGTGTAAGTGTTTTTGTTTTTGGTTGCATTATAGCCGCATTGCTGAACTTGTCCACAACCCACCCCAGATCTTTTCCACTCTCTCTCCACTCAGGGTATCGACCCAAGGAGCCTGCTCCATCCCAATTCCTTTGGTAAAGTGATACTCTTATTTTATTTGAACGCATATACTGATTTCCGCTACACATAACTAGCTGCCCTCCTCTCAAATCAATAATCTTGTTACAGCTGCTACCCCTGAAATTACCATAGACACCAAAGGATGACGACGATGGATCCGGCAGTGACAGCGGCAAGGAATCTGGCAGTGACAGTGGCGCTGGTTGAGGACGACGCAATGGTGAGGTGTATCTGACATTATCTTTCACGTGTACTCACCAGTTGGCTGCCCGAACATGGTATAGACTGAATGCACTCAGACCGCTCTGGTGTGTTCATCCTTGTTCTCATTGTTATTAGCTCATCGTTTGGTTCCTTCATTAGGAGCGCACCGATCCAGAGCCGCCTAGGAAACAGGCAAGTAAATCTTTACTACTACTCTAATACACACATTGATATTGCACTGCAGAGCAAAGAATCTCCAAACCTTCCAAAAAGGTCCTTGAGGTGTGTTTGCCCATGTTCACTTGAGCCTGAGTCTCTATCAAGCATTGATCTTGCTCCTTATTATCGCACACATCAGATGAACCATGCACCCTCTGGCTCCAAATCCAAGAAGAAATGACCGCTATTTATCTCTGGCCATGGCCCTCCGACCTTTCCCCGCATTCGTTCGCCCCGCTCCTGCATCCACAATAAATTTATCTAGGTACCAACTCGCATGCTGGCTTCTCGCTCTCACAATTATGCTCTCAACTCGCATCTGCACTCATTCTCATGCAATCTCGGCGATATAGGTGCGCACCAGGACGACCTGACCGGTCGCACTTGATCCCATGTATTATAACTATTTGCATCTGCTCTCGTCGACTCACTCTTTCTTGCACTCTCTCGGCTCTCTTCCACTCACACTGGCTTTCACATCACATGCTTGTTCTTGCACACTCTCGGCTCTCCGCACGGTCTCGACTCACACATCTCGTCAACTAGACTTGCACCTGCATGCATCGGTGTTGGGTGTGTATGGCACTTGAAGGACTTTGATTATGATGATATCCGGCTTTCTATCCAGTTGCTACTGAATTATCGAAATAAAATGCGCTTTTTTCCAGTTCTAAAATACCTAAATTACAGTGCCTCCAGAACTGAACTTAAGTGCAAAAAAGCGCGTGAAGTGACATCGGTGCTCTGTAAATTCAGTACAGGTCAAACGAGCCGTCCATATCTCTGCGTACTGAAGTTCAGCTCTGCGGAACTGAACTTCAGTGCGTCCAGAACTGATATTTCGGTTCGCCAGGTACTGAAGTTCAGGTCCCGCGCTTCCTGCAGTGCATGTCTACAGTTGCTGGGAGGACCATCACAGATGTTGAGAGGGAGGTCTGTGTCAGGGGACACCCTGTTTTCCATTTCCAGTTTCGACACCACACCCAGTTCCGACTCTATTTCCGACTCCGCTTCCGGTTCCGATTCCATCTCCGCCTCCGCTTTCGGAAATGATTCTGCTTCTGGGAGAACTTCCACCAGTTCTGTTCGCCTTGCCAGTTCCACTCCAATTTCCGACTTCCGCTCTCAGAACAGTGTCGGAAATCAAGCGACTTGCGTAATAGGTGGCATCAAGGGTCGATCAAGGGTCAGGGTGGTCAGGGAGATGCAGGGTTGATGGCGGGTGCCAAGTGTTGTCCCTGGCTGCGCAACGTAGTATAATACGGGCTCGCTGACATTGGGGGTCCTTAGACTTTTCTCTTTGGATTTCCCCTTGTCAGGTGAGAATCCCCTCTCTTGTATACTCTGTTCATTTATACATGCTTTGGATTTCCCCTTGTCAGTTGTGTGGTAGTGTGATCTCCACAACCAGCCAGGGTTGCCCTTACAGTCTGCATGTTCATATCTGTGTAAGCACACTACACACAGGGGAACACCCTATGCATACAGGGGTGCACTGGGAGAACCATGAGGCTGATGGGAAGGCTGCAGTGCAGGTTGCAGCACAGAAACTATAAAAGCACCTCAAGTCCTTTCAGTCGGTATCCCTGCACCTTGGGCAACCCAGCTGATAATGAGGCGTACAACCCAGACCTTTATGCAGTAGATGATAGGTGGTATATATGAACATCCCATATGGTGAAAATGATATACACATGAGAACACATAACAAAAAGGGGACATGGGAGACATGAGAAGAGGATATATTTTGCATAATGCATTTTATTTACCGATGCGTTTGACCTAAACCCCCGTGCGAAGCACGGGTGCCTACCTAGTACATGTAGACTACGTGTATTTGTAAGTCGCGCCTCCATCGGCCGCACGGGAGGAAGCCAAAAAAAATTGGACAGGAAAGGAGCAACAGAAAAGAGGAGTGGCACAGAAAAAAAAAAAAAAAATTGGGAAAGTCAGGGACAAACCATAGGCACATGAAGTTAAAGAACGTCAAGCATCGGACGGTGGTTTGACTCATAAGACGAGTAAGAGGAGGATCACACAATCATCACCACCAATGTAATTCTTTCGGAAACGAAGCATACACGTAAGACATAAAAAAAAATCACAATGCTGCAAATGAGATCACGAAAGATGCAGAAAACATGGAGAGAAACCGGATCCAGTGATACATTGACACCTCCACATCCATGAGAACTGTCGTCAGGAACAGAGTGAATCTGCTCCTGATGGCCCCCTGCTCTTTAAGTTCTCAGCCTTTTTTTTAATGCGCGCCCATATCAGCTGGTGCTCAGGAAATGCTCTAAGCGTCTGGACGTCATCGCACGCCCAGCTGGAGTAAAGTCTGAGAAATTCGAGCGTCGAGATCTAGTTCTTGCTGGGATGCGCGGACGCGCGACAACGCCGCCTTGACCGCCTGCGCCGTCGGCTGAGGCGCAGGAAGGACCTTTGCCAAGTAATGTGCTGTCTCGTCGTCTGATATTGATCCGCAACGACAGAGACGTCGGAAGAGTGGAAGGTGCCGATAGAGTGAGCACAAAGCTAAGGCTGACAAGTAAACTCACCATTTGGATCGAATGCGCGAAGATGAATGTTTGCACATGTCGCATCCCTACATTTTCCCGCACCGGGGATTTCGAATTGGCAGATGCCACGCTTTGGGTCAAGTTTGAGAAGTGTCCCCTCTTTGAGTGGCCGTAACAATGCGGATAGCTGCTGGGAGATGGGTGTATCTAAAGAAAGAAAAGGTAGCGGGGAAGTCAAAGTGGAAGACAGATAGTCATCGACTGTGCTAATACTATCCAGCTGGGAAGGCGATCGAAAAGAAGCAAAGGGTGACAGAGGAGAATGGTAAGGCAAAAAGCGTCTTGACATGACTTGTGCAGTGTGTTCCTGTAACGAAGGGTCGACAGGTTCCAAAGAATGTTGAGCGTAAACCATGGGCAGATGGAAGCCGGTAGATGACCATAGCAACCGACCACGCACCTCATTTTCTTCGGACTGCATATCCAACTGCGAGTCTTGAGCTTGCTCTTGATCAACTGGAGGAGACGTTTCAGGGTCCACCTGAAAAACAAAGAAGGCCAGCAAAACAAGAGCCAAAAATTCGCTTAGTATGAGAACCATGATGGTAAGAGCGCATTAGCGCTGTAAAACCGGAACGACGCTTGCCACTTGTTCGTGCCCAGCTTCCGCCACCAATACTACATCTTAAGCGTTAGACAATGAGCCAACTCGTTACAAAAATATAACATTTCCAACTTGCCCTGTTCACCCATAACCACGTCCTGCATTTCGGGAGCCGACATACCTAGGAACAAAGAGCATAGTGAGTTGAAAGGCGGGCAAGAGCAGGAAAGTGATAGGATTAAAAACCGGTGGAAGGTGGAGTAGACGTTGTCGACAAGTCCGGGTTGGACACATCTGTATATTCATTAGCTAGAGGACTCTGAACATCAAAAAGAACTCACCTTGGGCGAAAATATCGTGGACAATTGCATCCTCGTCTATAACATCCCCTGCCGCGGACGTCGCCGAACCATCTCCACTGTGCACGGATGAACAAATAATATGAACGTCATCTTGATCCATAGATCGGACAACATCTTCTTGAACAACGACTTCCGAGCTGCCTTCTGAAGAAGGCCTCCTTGGAGGGGGCGGCGGAGGAGGCGGCGTAATGCTTGGCTTTAGGAGATCTCATAGATAAATCATATATTGAGTTGGACATCTACCAACGTACCGGATTCGCAAGCTTCTTGAGACGGTTTCGTTCGCGTTCTGCTATCATCTCTTTCATTCTTCGGATTTCTTTTTCCTTGAGGATCAACGCCTCGGGGGAAACGCCCAGAGGCTGCGCCACTAGACCAGGTTCTGGAGTTGGGGCGTTACTTGCGCTTGTGCCCAGACTAGCCGAGCCTGATGAAACAACGGATGGATGAGATGTGCGGCGATCTTCCGGTTGTCGGCTGATTTCATTTTCGTCTGCTTCGTCCTCCGTGTCACTGAAGTCAATGATGACTTTCCGCGCGGGGGCTAGATTTGCAAAACTAGGTGTGGACGACAACGTGCCTCTACCGTGACCGTTGGAACTATCGTTGTGAGCCATTGTTGTTGCAAAGAAACTGTCATGTGAGGTGGCGTCGAAATCTACAAAATCAGATGCGACTGGACGCTTCATAGAACTCTTTCTCGATTGTAACCGCGGTTGTCCTGATGTTGGGTCCATCGACGAAGAGGAATGAGCGAATGCAGCATGATTCCATGGCGCTCCTCGGGACCCAGCCGAAATAGGGCCGTCACGCGGGTTCGAGTCGACATCCATGTCCACAGATTCTGGAGAGCGGGGCAATGCAGATCCCGATGTATCGTCAACACTAATGCTATCGGTGCTGGGACCTGATGTGATACTTTTGAGAAAGTCATCCACTGTTTCCACAAGCACGGGCGGTCTCCGAGCGGAATTGGATGAGGAAGTACGAGGTGGAGACTTGGCCAGAGGAGGTGGTGAAGGTATTCTGGGAATCTGGACGCTGGGTGAGGACGGACCAGGGGTGGAGGATGGCTTGTTAAGATTGCTGGCGGCTCCCGCTTTGGGTTTTCGGCTGGCCAGGACAGCCTTGCGTGCTAGAAGCTCTTGACGTCGAAGCGTTTCAATTTCGTCGAGATTGCCGCTATATCCATGCGTTGGAGCATCCTTCATTGAATAGCTGCCAGAGATAGGCGCACGAAAAGGAGACAACTGTCCTTGCAGACCAGGAATAGAATCACTGGGTACAGACGGGGTCGGATTCGAAGCGAGTCCGCTACTGGAGGGATTCACACGACCATTTGTGTATCCTTGCGATGTGGCTGAAGTCTTCCCTGAGGGGGATGCAGGGGGAGAGGTTCCGGACCTGGGCTTTGGGGGAAGAGGGTGTGGGGGGGCGGTAGACGGAATGCCAAGTTTCACAGGTCCTGAGTTTGTTTGGCCTGTCAGCGAAGCACGACGGTCTGTAGGCTTAGTGGACGTGATGGGGGAGGGTCTGGAGGATTGCTCTGGAGGTCGGTGAATGTCCATAGATGTAGGCTCCACCCTGCCTGGATTCTGATGCTCAGCTGCAGCCAAGGTTGACTCTGGCACATAATCTGCAGGAGGCCCATATGGAACAATGCCTTGCGTGTTGAGGTTGTTAGGTAATCTGCAACAAAAGATCAATCGCAGAACCACCTATGGTTGCTTCCTTGACCCACTTTAAATTCAGCTCAGTAAAAGCGTAGAAGATGGCTTCGCGAGTCAAGCCGCAATTGATAAAGTATTCTGACGGGACACCCCAGCCTAGCAGGTCCAGAATAATCGACTTGGCTTCAATAAACTCCTCGGCAGTCACTGGGATATGCGTTATACAGACAGGATCAAGGAATCAGCTAAACAACTCACTACTCAAGGACGGACGAACATGCGTGTTGTCCAGAGAAGCTAGAGTAGATAAAGAGGGCTTAGAGTTGACTTGTCGAGAGAACACAGGGGGTGAAGGTGAAGTATGTCGATTAGCCTTAGATCGTTCCAAATTTGGTACTGGATCAGTCGCCCGCCGATCCGCGTCACGATGTGGAATACGAGGCGTAATAAACCGAGAAGTAGCATCAGAAGTAAATGACAGAGAGGGTTTGTTAGAGCTTGATGAAGTACGGGGAGGGGGGGTTGGAATTTTGGTGACCGGTGACCGGTTTGAGGACCGAGACCCAACTTCCACGGCAGGCGCTCCATGCGAGGTTGGCTTTGCAGCAGCAGATGCAGCGCTTGATGTTATTGACGGATGATCTGGTACTATCGTTGAACTTCTTGGACCGGACGTGGCTGAATCGGAATTGACCGAGGTAGAAAGCGTAACGGCTTTCGGGGCTGTAGGAACGAGGCTCGTCGGAGGTGTGTTGTGACCCCTATGTCTGAGACCACTCGCGTCTTCAGAGCTTCTGGGAGTAATGGAAGAAGCGGTCAAACCAGGCAGCGGCTCATTATCGATGTCCATCAGCATAGGAGACGCTTTCACACCAGCACCGGCTTCATCATCGCTAATTTCACCTTCTTCTTTCTCGCCCTCCCCATCTTCCTCCGTCGATCCTTCAGCGTCAGCCAAACCATCATCTGAACCGTAATTCAGCTCTGGTGACTGAGCAGCTCTTCTAGTCGAGGCAACAGAAGATGCGTCATCTGGGGAAGGTCGATCTACGCGAGATGGAGGATGATAACGAGGCTTGGTCTTCGATTTGAGTGTTAGAAGAGCAGCCGCCCTTAGCGATGAGGCATCTTGAGAGATGGATGGCGGCGCCGAGGCCATCCTGCGAACTTAGGTGTGTTACGAAGGTGAGCAGAGCGTGTCCACTTTCAAAGTCCGCTTTAGCACGTCACGCTAAATTACACAAGCTAATTCGTAACAATCCTTCGAATCCACCGCCGGCGCCTTGTCATACCTTGCGACTTCCACTCCTCCCGTGGAACAGAATTGGGCTGTTGCCATAAGTCGTTCGTATACACCCAGCCGTCTACATCATTAATGCAACGAAAATATCAATCACACTAGAACTCACAATCGTCGACGTCCGAGAGATCCCATCCACCTTCTCGATCCAGTCTCCAATCCTCTGTTTCAATGAACTCGTACCCAGGAGACAGCATGAAAGTTACGTTCCTGTTAGATCTGTGAGAAGTCTATTCGCGAGTCAACGGGTGCACGGACCTGACGTCGCCATCGCCGTCAGAGACTATGTCGCACCATCCACCGCGATCTATAGTCCAGGCCCTCCGTTCACCAGCCTTGAGAGTGCATTTGGACCACCCACTCGTCGGAGACCATCGCTCGTTCTCCCAAAGTTCAATGTCGCATTTGTTAGCATGCCAATGACGTTTCGCTAAGTTGTCGTTGTCTATGATGCGCTGTGCCCGCCATTGCAACCCGCGAGTGAGCGGACGCAGCAAAGCTGGTAGAATACGTAACGAGAATGGATGAGTGATGAACAGCGGCCCAAGTCCTACAAACAGCAGCGTGGGGCGTAGAGGGATGGAAAGAACAAGGGGGAAAAGGGGTAATAATGAAACACATGTCACGGTAAGGAGCTGAGATGTATGCGGAGTGTTCCAGGTCAAAATGGGCAGAAAGGGTAACACTGCATCATACAAATCTGATCTACACGTACAATGAAAATGAGGACATGTTAAGGCGGGAGTTGCACTCACACGGCACCCATTAGGTTTTGAATGGCCTGCAGGTTGGCATACCAATCAACTGTGCCTTCCTTGGGCTGCTGGGCGGCCGTGGCATTGGCGGTCGTTACTGAATTCGACGTGTAAGATGTCCTGGGAGAACCGTTCGGATGATTTGCAAGAAGAATTGAGATGAGGATGAGGTGAGGAATTAGGAGGAACATCCTTGGAAAATAACCTGTAGCCAGTGAAGGTTGGACCAAGTGTCTTAGAATCCAAAAAACGAACATAAGAAAGCATAGATAACCATCCAGGTCAGTGTGACTTTCCCTCCTTTTCTCCACATGAAAACCTCCTCGATCCTGTCTTGCAACCAGAAGATGGGGCGGCTTCTACTCACAAAACGTCGAAAGTTGGCCGTTGTAACCTGTAATGAGAGCGGTTCTCGTGTTGACAATAGACGAACGCCATCGCAATGGGAGGCAGGGGGAGGGTTTGGAAAATGCAGGGTAGACGACAAGAGGAGGTTTGAGATGGTCTGTCTTGTAGGGGAAGAAGGTTGAGTGGACATAGGACTAGAAGTTGGTTCACCAGGGACGGCAGGTATGGGGATGGACATGGCTAGCTTTGGCTTGACATGACTATTCTCGCCTTGTAACGGTGTTGCACATTGCGGGATGGTAGCATATTGTACGCTGGACATGAGGTGATTAATAATGGCTTTCCACGACGTCATCCGGTGCAGCTTAGGAGATATTCCAGTATATAAGGACCTTGGAGAATCTCGGTATCAAGGCATTAATGGGGTAGTGGTAACCTTAGTCGTTGCCATCGACTAGCCGCGAGTTCGATTCTCGCTTAATGCATGCCTGTTCTTTTTTCGCTTTTGCCTCGTAGGCGCCTATGATCACTCGCTTGCTGTAAACGATTCAATCGCGTGATGTCATTTGGAAGCATATACATATCTTGTACATAACGGGAAATTCCAAAGACAGTATCTCAGCAAAAGCCATGATAAACCGCATGTAGCCTGCCCTCAACGACGGCAGAAACCGTTAATGTTACTGGTGCATGGAGACTCATGCTGTATACTTTATGCGAGGGAATTTTCATCTCCTCGGACTCAAATTAGAGCTGCAGCTCGGTACCCTCGGGCCAGGCAACAACATTATGCCTCTTTTCAATACTCATGTCGCCAAGCAAGACAACTGCAACGAAAAGGAGTCTTTCCTCGAGCCAGGTGACCTCAAAGTAGAAGAATCAGTGAACCCCGTCGTGGATAGTGCTAGATTTGTCTATGAGGTGAGATCTTTGACAATTTCTTCAGGAAATAAATCATATTTACTGCGGGACTAGCATACAGACATTGTGAAAATTAACTATGAGGGCGGCGTAAAGACTGCGGCTCAACGTGTAAGCTTGTGGTCGCTCCTCTTAGCGCTTGCTCTTCCCTAGGCACTCACTGTATCATGTTGCGCCCCAGATTTACAAAACTTTCGTTAGCGAGGGCTATTCCCCCCTCGCTTGGCGACACCATCCTCTACACCTGCAACCCCCAGTAACATATTGTTCTCGTGATCCTCGCACCAAGGCGTGTTTAGACTGGATCTTCCTCGTTTCTTCTTTAAATTTTAGCTTTTGGTCTGAAAAGACTGGTACTGTCGAGGGAGAGCTGTGTTTTGGGGTAGAGTGGCGTGAGGGATGGGGTGATAGACGAAAAAAAATCTGGAGAGGTTATTGGAGTCTGGTTGCAGCTATAAACAAAGGTTCCCGTTTAGGGCATTCATATCAACTGATTGCTGACGCCACTCCGTAGCACTGGAAGCCAATATCCCCATCACAGATCCGCTCTTCTATTATTCTAAAGTCAGATGTCCAGATGCGGTCCTAGAAAATGTTTTTCGGGCTGCATCTCATTGTCCTGACCTGGAGGCCATGCCTCTTCTGGCGGAACGAATTGCTGTGATGCGAGAAGTCGCCTCGATCCTCGTTTCGGTGTGTAAATGCTGCACATTTTCGGTTGGCTAACAAAGTCTATTCTGATCGCACGCGACGTAGAAATACGGTGGATCATATGCTGGCCTTCTCGCTCATTTCAATGCAAAGTACTCTAATCAGGGGACAGCTTTGCAGTTGGTCCAAATGATTGTCGAGGAGTTTCCACCCTTCCGCGACGAATCATCACTAAATGGTCGTAAAGGTGGGTTCAGCATGATTGCGCACAGCAAACTCGATCTCATCATCGCTCATATGACGGCTTGTAATTGAAGTATTTTTCTGGAAACGAGCGCAAATAATGGTAGCAGAGACTTGGTAATATTTGCTCACTGTCTTCTCCCCCGTCGTTGATATGTGGGATACAGGGCGGCGTTTTACCCACCTCCAGACTCCCAAGATCCCCACCCTTTCTTTCCTGGAGGAATTGGTCAACTAACAATGTTCGCTGGTGAGTTTAGTTGTATGATCGCGACGCATATATGCTCTCGCTCACCCTCCTTGGGTAGATTATAGGGTGAGGGCTTAGCCGAATCAAGGGGAGCCACAGTACTCACCGCGCACGATAACAGGTCCCTCAAATTCTCCATCATTTCCGCATACTGACTTACCCCCCCTCACTTCTTTCACTTTTGACGTCATTCGCGCCGATCTCGCCTGGGAGTCAAACAGAGCTGAGCATCAGAGCAGCAAGCATTTTGGCTGTAGAGGCAGTTCGGGATGAAATTGTGCGACTTCAACAGGAAAGGAGACTGGAGACTGGAGCTTCAGGTCAGGGCCGGGATGAATTTACCAGCGTCATAATAGACTTTTTTCTGTGGGATTTAGGTGAGTGTCAGCATTGGTAAGCCGGCTGTTCTCACGACACTCTCTGTTCTAGCAAAGAAAATCGAACGAGGGGAGGAGCGGATCGACGATATCGAGACTAACGAGATGGTCCCGGCGCATAGAACTCGGTCAATTTGGTATTGACTTGTAGTTGCACTGATAGGACCAATATTGGCATTATAACTACATTTATGATACACTCGTACCAATTATCGTATTAATCACCCTTCTCCGCACACTGTGCTCTGACCGCTTGCTCTTGGAGCGTCGACAGCATCCCATAATAACTTTACATAACAACCTGAAGAACATTTATACTTGATTGTAGGGAGCGCCTTGATCAATTCTACCGCGAGGAACGCGCTTGTGAACTTCGAGGGCGATGAGTCGAGGATTTTTGCAATTGTGACCTTTCACGATCAGATGATAAGAATTTTGAGTTATCGGACTTTGAGTGTGGTGTATTATTACGTGCATGATCCCGGTGAGACCGTCGCAACTTGGTGCCTTCAGCTTTGGTGGCTTTCTCCCTTGGGTAGATGTTTGCGAGATTGCGCCTCTCGGGAACAATGTACCCCATGCCGAGCTCCCGTAGCAATGCGGCCTCGTCAGGAGTCTTTACCAGCTCCCATTGTGTTCGATCATCTTCTGAGCCCCTACCACATTCCTGTCCTTGACCCCCATCCCAGTCATCCTCCCGACCGTTACTGCCAGTTTCAACGTCTGATAACTTCGGACGCCACAAGCCGAATTCATTCAGATGCATTCCTCTTCTCTTGGCACGATTTCGACAATCCACGTTGAACTGTGTATCCCCTGTGAAGGCGAGAAGCCCCGAAGCTTCCGAAAGTTGCGGCATAAGACTGGTTTATAACATGAATACGACGCATATAGCATGGTCATAGCATGGAAGTCAAACATGCGACGCTCACAAAATATCTACCCTCCGAATCACTTCTTCGTTCTCTAGTTGAATTTTGACAAGTCCCTGCCATCGGCTTGCGCCACCGCCAAGGGCAGACGCTATGAGCCCTTTCTGCATCAAGGGGGCGATATAATCTTGGAGGAGTGTAGGGGGAGGATGGGCAAGTGCCTTAGTTGAACGATGGCGCAACCGCGACTCTGTGGTGTCGGTCGATGCAAAAGTAGGCACTTTCGTGTAAGAGGGATGAAAGAGCAAAATATCGATATCGGACGAGGTTGGTTGTCCGCGGCGGCTGAAACAGATCCGAGTAAGAAGTACATATCTGCTAAGTAAGGCAAGGCTAACTAGCTGCCCACGAGATAAGGTTTGAATTCTGGAGATATAAGTTCACGCATAGACGCCTAGCAAGAGAATCCTCAGCAGGAGCGATTTGAAATGATGATATACTGACCATAAATGCCTCAGCCTGTCCCCTTGTGACTCGTGCTCCAATATCCTGTTCATATCTAAGCGAGGCTTGTATGGCCTTGGGAAGCGTGTTGAGAAAGCGCTCTTCATGGAGCTGCTGTAACGACATGCATCCACCTTCAACGAGAGCACGAGCCTTGATGGGACTTCGCAGGCAAGTCAGGCTATGTGGTCCAACAAGAAAGAAGACCCACCCAATGCCGTTGATTCGTTGCAGCTCTTGCATTGCCAGAGATTTTTTCTGCTCCTCTATGTCAAGGGGTTTGAGATTACGGAAGTCTTTCTGTATGCAAGTGAGCGACGGTCAAAGGTATTCATTTAATAAACACCTTGCGTCTAGCCCCAATGAAATCCATGATTCGGCGTGAAATCCCTTCCCCAACCCCGGGTAACTGAGTAAACAGACGAGATGAATGGGTTGCACCTTGGCGATAACCGGTAGATTTTCCTACATCTTTAACATGAGTGCTCTCGCTAATTCGATAATCCAGCTCGTGAATAGTTTTGATCGCGGTCGCGAATGCTCGCATCTTAAAAGGGTGTCCACCAGAGACCTCCTCTTTCTGCATCTCTAGAATGAGTGAGAAAATGGGTAGGCATCATGCCCTGGTTTGTACCGGTGAAACAAACACACCCTGAGTGAGATATTGAACTAAGTGGTAGTTTGGGCCATCCGCGTCTCCATATTTACGGTATTCATAAGTTGCGGTACCACGAGTTGATGAAACGCATTTCACCGACAGGCGATTCACGGGGTGTACTAACCGCAGACGAGACATGCAGAAACACGTCTAAGGCAAGCTCTATACTGTGGGTCACGGGTCACAGTGTGACCAACGGTTATTATGCTATGCGAGTTGCATCGATCAGCAAGTTGCAGATGTCTTGTTCTACGCCGAGGCTTCGATTTCTATTACTTATTACTTATAATACCTAATGAGCTTCCGGTTGACACGATGTTGCTTCAAGCTTCAATTTCTCCGAGTCGGTCGTGTTATTAGTATGCTGCCTGTCATGACCTAGTATATACTCTTTATATCAGATGAGCTGGTAGCCACCATTGTATGAGGCGTAAGCTGGCCGAGGTCCACCTTTGTGTTGGTCAGCCTGGCCACTTGCTCCAGCAGGGGCATCCGCGTGCTGCTACTTATATTTAATTATGGCACATCAAATTCACTAGAGAAGAAAACTTCGAATATACAGTAGATGATCGTGCTTGAAGTGCACGTAGACATGCGTCTGGTACGACCTCTTCCTTGACAGTAATATTAATGTAAGACACCCCGTCATCTAGATCTATCCGGTTTCGAATTAACAGACCCAACCCCGGCCGACTCCTGTAAGGTGAGTTCAAAAGGTATTCATGTTAACCTTCCTTTGTCCCCTCGCCTTCTCCCCCCCCTCCCCCCCCCCCCCCCTCACCCCCACAAAGACAAAATTTATAGCATGGCGAGTTCTCGACGACCTTGCATGAGTACCTGACTTATACTTCTGGACTTGGTCAACCATATCTGTCTCATAGACAACTTGGGCAACACGAATGTCACCAGCCAACCCACCCGTCAAAATCGAGGCGAGGTGAGGCGCCTTCTTATTCCGGAGCTAGGGATGGGCATGGATGCGAGAAATGCAAACCTTATGCATACTTGTGTAGCTTATAAAGTCTCCAAAAATGCATAAACATCTATTGAGGCCAAAATCTAGTTAATTGGCTAAACTTGAATCCCACACCTTCGATTTATTTACAGACGAGCAACGACCAGAGACACAGAGACTAGGAGCAATAGCAATAACACGCAAAGACTGGTACGGCAACAAACGGTGGAAACAGTGGCGTCCGAAGAATGTTGTTACATGAGGAAATAATTAGGTACTTATGGTAACGATACCTATCCGCTCGCATTGGGCTGAAGTCCATCTGGCCAATTCGCACTGAATGTGAATTTAAGATACATCTCCATCCCAATCGGCCGATAGATCCAGAGTTCCCCGGCCTCCATCCCGCCTAATTGATATACTGTTCTGGAAGGAGGCGAATGCACACTCTGTTCTACCACTTCCAACTGCCCCACGTCTGCGGGACGCATGGCTTGAGAGTTTACAGGTGTTCTCAACGGCTGCTGGTCTCGGACAATGATGGCAGTATGATCCGGGTCTCCCAGTTTGGTTGTGGCACGCCCCTCAGTGATCGTGGCTGATTTCCATTGAATTATATCACCCCTTCGAATACGATCATCTCCGCCTCTCCAACTTCCGGCCTGCTGAGTGACCGCATCCTTTCCCCATGCTTTCCCTTCAAAGATCAGGTGCCCGTGGGTCCTTCCAATACACGGCAGAGGCCTGGGGACGTAGTCCCATTGTTTAAAAGCTCCAAGTGCTTCATTTGCAAGATCCCAGCACTCGCCGCGCGCACACCACTGACCGGTGCCCTCGTATCCTTCAGCGAACCCAGCGACTGTTTCTCCGTATGTCTGATGAGCAGCTATCAATTCGTCCTGCGACAGGGAATCAGGCTTGGGAATAAAAGCGGCGCTACGGCGAGCCTTGGTCGTATTATCCGAAGCACCTCCTGACCATTCAACAGTATACCAGCAGGCACTCAAGTCACCGAAAAGCACCCCACCGGAGAGAGTGCGAGCATCACCACGCCATTGAATAGAGTGTGTTCGTGTGCAGTCAGTAATTTGTTCAAGTGGTGGGGGCGTGGGGTTTTCGGCGGAATACCAGGGGACATCCCAATGGGTCGATGAAGCAAAGAAGGCACAAAAATCTTGAGCAGCCGAGCCGAGTTCTGATTGAGGAGGGTGTGTCATGTTTAGACCACTAGTGCCACTCTGTGCTACTATCATGCAAACCTTTTGAACATGGTCCTCCACATAGAAACCAAAAAACCACCTACCATTTGTGGTTTTTGAGCTGGCTGTAACACGACTCTAATAATCGTGGTAGTTTATATAAACCAACGAGCCAAGGCAACAGTTAAAGCGGCCAGTGCACCTTATTGACCCCCCCCAAGGAAGATCCCTTCGCACCGAAGTATTCGTCAAGCCACCCAAAAAATATACTCTTATCATTTGGATTGAGAGAAGCCCACTTGATAGCTTCAGGGTCGTTTGGCTTGGAAAGTGGTGGTCGGGGCAGCTGCGCAGCAGGACGCGTGCTGCGACGGATTGGTGGAGGCCTGCCAGATTGCTGAGGCACCTCCTGTTCTTCAACACGTTGTGGGGGAGGGGGAGCCTTTGTACTCAGATCCCGAGGATTGTAGCTAGAGTCTGCAGAGGAAAGGCTGGAATACTTCGCTCTGACGTTGTGAAACTTATCAGTGCTTGAACTTTTGACATTAGCTGCTGTATCCTTAAGCTGAGCGACTGCGAGTCATAAAAGATGAATACTTATCAATACCAGCGGTAAACAGACGATATTGATCATACGTACCTGAAAACGGCATACTGATCAAGTACTGTATTCAATTTCCTCAGGTGCGTTCTTAGTTGTAGTCGGGCGCCAATATTGTCAATACGAAAAGGCGTATGCCCTACTTATACTTATATATAGTATGACTGATAGTTTATAATTAGGTCTAGCTGGGTAGATTCAATGCGAATACTAAATATCTACAATCCAAATGACATCAAGGATGTACAAGGTCCGGGGTCGAACTACCGACCCTAATAAACTATGGGTAGTATTAGAAGCCCAAAGCTTCAAGGTTAATATGCAGGAGTCGTCCCATGGCCATTACGGTGTTCTCCATGGTCGTTCGTCCCGTTCGGATGAACGTGATGGCCCTCGCCCCTTCCTTCAAGATACCCATTTGATTCTAAATTAGTCTCCGCGTGAGCTTCAATTGGGGCAGTGGGTGGCGTATGACCTGCTCCCTCCCAACTGTCCGTGGTGAGCTGAATTGGAACGACACGTTTCACTTCTAAGAGGTCTCCTGAATCCGGGTTTGGTGGTACAACAGAAAGTACAATGAAGTCCTTATTTTCCATTCAGTTGGCTGTCATCTGGCAATAAACCAATAAGGCCGACCTTGACTTTCATATCTCCAACCGCAAAACCACCACCAGTGATCTGCTCTCTATCAATTTTGAGCTCGCCAGACCAGTCATGGGACGCCCATCCTTCCCTCTCAGAAAAGCTTGTCGCACTCCCTCCGCTGCCCAAACTAGAGGCCTTCTCTCCATTTGGACTCGGAGGCCTATTCTTGAGCCACATTCCACCATCGAGGTTTTGTGGGTCATATTTTAGCGAGCCTTCGGCAATGACGTAGGATCGCCAAAGATCAATAGTGTTGACTTTGATTGATACCTGACGGAGCATGTAGACGCGAATGGATGCTTTGTCCTTCTTAGTAGTAGGTGCAAAGGGCGCCAGAAGAGCTGAGGAACGCGATGTGACGCTAACGCGGAATGGAACAGGCTGAGTTATAGCATAGGTTCCCGGCGGAGGGAGACGAAGCTAGATGCCACCTTTAGCACCCTATGAAGGTGTGGTATTCGCCACCAACCTTCCAGACAATGGGATCTATTTCCCGACTTTTACCACCCGCTCTGTGTTCCATTACAGCATCGAAAACCGAAGTTGGGGAGCTAGAAAGTGGCCTCCCTGGACGTGACCGGGGAAGATAAATGAATGGCGTCGACAGTCTAATCGTTTCTAAGCGACGACTGCATTATTCCATTGGAAGAAGCACCCACGTTGCTGCCAATCTATCCTTCAAGGTTGGATGGGTGTGCTCCACCTCTACAGAAACCTCATACTTGATTTTTGCCATCAACCCCGGTGTCCCTCCTTGAAGATCATAGAATGTGTATTCGAAAGTTGGAGGCAAAGGACCGGTATGGTCCTTCCACGTGTACGTCGTTGGCAGGTGAACCTCGAAAGGAAGTTGGGCTGGGCAGAGCGACCTGGTGCCACCGTTCGCCCATAAAAGCACCGTCGTACTCAGCACTGTGACATCGGATCGCCCAATTTCAGCGATAGTTTTGCACTTAACGTGACCATGAAGCTGAGACGATGGTGAGAAAAAAATTTGTCACTGGGTAAAGCTGAGAACCTTGAGCTGCACGTTTGCCACATCCTCAGGAGAATCAAGGGTGAGGAACCCCTGAACAACTGTGTTGCGTCCATAGACAGGCAACTCGGAATTTGGGGTTTGGCCCGTCAATGTGAGGGTTGCATGGCCTACTTTCTTTGTCCAGTTGCCCACACGTGATGCTCTGCGTTCCCGAGCCGCGAGCCCTAACGTTTGTTCATCACCGCGTGGGTGGGCGGTGTAGGATGGAATGTCCGCAAGAGAATACGAGGGTGGCAAGACGGTCGACATGGGATTGTGAGCTTGAGTCCTACAGCTGGGAAAAGAATTTATACTTGATATATATATAAGTCGGTGGGGTGGGACCAGGAGATCACTGTTTGACCATGCTGGTCATAGTGCATATGGGCCACAGGGTTCGGCACTCAAAGTCGGCACTGGTCGCCTAATACTTATAAGTAATTCCTCCTGTAACGGGCTGACATGCTGCGGAATGCTCTCACCGAGGAAAGTACTTCCTGAGCGTCACCCAACCTACAAGTATAGAAGTTTCACGATGGTGGCCATTGCATTAGCAAGACAGACAAGTCATATGACATATGGGACCATCGCCATCGCGTTGACGCCATACTGGCATCTTGGGCACCTCTTGGAGATGGCTACGCATGAGGCTTTGCATCTGGTTTGCATGCTATTTAATTTGTCTCCAAGCCCATCTGGGGCATCCCGGCATCTTGAGTTCACGACCGAACTCTAGTATCTCGATTGACCGCTGGAATGGCTTATGGCCAATCAAGTACTGTACACCCTACCAGGAAGGACATCTCTAGCTCAACGGTTCGAACATAGTTTGACGTACTATATTGGAAACGACCTAATTATTGTAGCTGTGGACTGTCTTACATAATATCAATGTAACGTTCGGCTGACAGTACTACTTACACTCAGGCATACAAATGCTGCAGCTAAGCTACTCACGACGGATCACCTTGTGAGTACCGTGGCATCAGCGAGACGATAGTAATGATCGCAGCGCACACAACATAATCACCCAACTGACCCCAGCCTGCCCTAGAAAAAGAATTGTTCTCTAGTATGTTTCTTCTAATTTCACATTTCGCGGATGCACACCGAGCAAACAACCGTTCTAGCCTGAGTTCTACTCAAGCCCTGGACTTTATCTTACCAGCATTGACGATATCTACGAACTCGGGTTTGAGGGATGCCCCACCGACTAAGAAGCCGTCAACATCAGGTTGGGCGGCTGTGAGAATGAGCGCGTGAACTTGAGGGGTCTGCTAGAAGCCAGTCCATAATCTCACCACTTTCGGGAGCATTCTTCGCATTTACACTGCCGCCATAGATAATACGCGTCTGCTCAGCAACAGATGGAGAGATGGCCTTCGAAATGTATGTGCGAATATCATGATGAGCCTCTTGTGCCTGTCACATCAACGGAGTTAGCTCATTGGAATCAAAGAAATGGAATTTAAAACCTGGGCTGAAGTTGCGACTTTTCCGGTCCCAATTGCCCATACGGGCTCGTATGCAATCACAATGTTGCTGGTCCAATCCACTCAGCCGAGTAGCGAATAAAATGAGGATTGACCTACCTCCAGTCACTCTCCTTGAGAACCTTGAGAACCTCTCCTAGCTGGGCTTGTACGACTTGGGCTGTCTTCCCGGTTTCCCTTTGCTCCAACGTCTCTCCGACACACAAGATGACATTTAAACCAGCATCAATAGCTGCCTTCGTTTTCTCAGCAACAAGCTCCGAAGTTTCGTGAAAAAGGGTGCGACGTTCAGAGTGACCTGTGATTCTATATATAAGTTTGCCGCTATAAAAAGCAGGCAAATAATTCCACTTACCGAGAATAACGAAGGGAATACCAGCATCGTGCAGTTGGCAAGGACTAGCTAGTTCGTAGGATTGAGATATGGAACAAAATGGAATTTAGATCTGACCTTATCTCTCCCGTGTAAGCTCCAGATGGCTTGACATACGAGTTTTGGGCGGCCACTTTAATATCTTTGCGCAAAAGCTCTAGCACTGGTATTAAATACAAGCATGGCGGGGCAATGACAACCTCTACACATACGGTAAGATAATGGTATGTGATGATCAAGACAGTGGACTGACCAACGGAAGGGTCAATAGTGGCCTCATTCAATGACTTGACCAAAGCCTTCTTAGTCTCAACGTTTGACGGGTTCATTTTGAAGTTACCACCAACGAAAAACTTGCGATAAGCCATAGTGCCCGAGTTCTACAAACGAGTAATCGACTGAGGTAGGAGACGGAGTTTAAATTTCTGCCCGTTCGTCATTCAACAAACCCTACTCATTGTCATAAGTGTTGTCAACAAAACATGCTCGATAAGTTCAGGAGAGGAGCAGAGAAGGCCGGCATGCAGGCCACTGCGTTCCTCAAGGAAGGTGGCTCTAGAGCGGCGTCTGAGTCTCGTGGCTTCGTCCAAGGATTCAGCTTACCTGGTGAATCAGAGAAGGCAGCGAAGATCTTAGAAAGTTTTCTCGGTTTGCTTCCTTCGAATCTTAATGCAGACACACTCTGAATCGCTCAAATGTCTGGTCAGCCGATCCGAATCACCCAGAATCAGCTCTGAATGCCATCCCGAAAGTGGTTTTACAGCGTGCACGAGGTAACGAAATCCTGCAGTGTCTTTACGATATTATAAATTATAACAAATTATCAGGTCTAGCTGTGTTTCAAGTTCTCAAGGCCGGATTTGTCTTCTCTGGCAAAGCCGGCTCTGGTCTGGTCATCGCTCGGTTACCTGACGGTTCTTGGTCTGCGCCATCGTGCATTGCTACCGGCGGCCTTGGATGGGGACTCCAGATTGGAGCAGACATTACCGATTTTGTTGTTGTGCTAAACTCAGAGGACGCGGTGAAGGCGTTCTCGCTGGGTGGAAATGTTACGGTCGGGGGGAATATTAGTGCCGCGGCCGGCCCACTAGGTACAGGAGGTAGTGTGCAGGCAAGCTTGGCTCATCCGGCGCCAATGTTTTCGTATTCAAAATCCAAAGGTCAGTCCTTGTTGCAATTGAGATGTCGGTCTCTGATAGCCTTTCAAAGGTCTATTCGCGGGGTTGTCGCTGGAAGGCACTGTGCTTATCGAACGGAAGGATGCCAACCGTGAGTTCTATGGGTCACCCATTTCCGCCCGAGATATCCTCGGTGGTCGCGTTCCGCCACCAGAGGTCGCCAGTAAATTATACGAAATCATTGAGGTAACGTTTCGTTTATGGGCGCTGCACGGTTTCTCACCCTTTACGCTCTCGCCCCTATTTTAGGCTGCCGAAGGTCTCGATGAATCTGGTTTCCCAGATTCAGCATACGTACCAACGGCGACCGGTGAACATATTCCAGTTGAAACTGCGATGAACGCTGGTGTTAGAGCTGCTCATCCAAGTGACGCTTCTGCGAAAGGTTACGACACCCAGGGCCACACAGTATTTGACGCTGAAGGACGTCATTGACGAAGTTTACGGAGCTACCATGCACACAGCGGATTGTACGATTCAAAGGAGGTTTCTTTCCTGATGAGTGATATGTACTGAGCCTAGGTTTCCTATTATTTTTTCGACGTCGCCCCATATAATCTTATGCTTTCCTCCCCATAACCTTCATTTTTGCGAGCGCTGAGGTGCTTATTTGACTTGCTTCAATGGGTACAGTTTCATTCCAGTTTCAATCAATTCGATATTGTATACATGGCAAGATATACCTTTCACAAGCATACTCGCTAATTACCGTTTTAGCGATGGTCAAAGATCATAAGCTATCCTAGCACCGATCCAAGCATATGGATAATTGTGCTGGTAGAAATTGCACACCGAGGAGCGCTGCGCGATGCGCGGTATAGTCGCGTATGATCCGCCAATCTCGGGGTGCAATGTTCAGCTAACACCAACACACCGTCGGGATAAACAACTTACAACGACCTGATGCTTGTCATCAAAGAAATCCATGGAAAAACTGCTCATGGGTAAGATTAAGGATTCTCAAAGATTTCACCACTCACCCAGGATACAAGTCTGAGGGCACGAAACCCTCATAGTTGTCAAACTTGCTGCTAGTCCACTCCCACACGCCTCCATTGTGCCCTCTGCCTCCATCTTTCACCCCAGTAGTCGCCCTGTCCAGCGGCTCATATCGGAGGCCGTCAGGAGAACTAGTGATAATGACTCACGGCATGGGGTGCCAATGCCGGAATCCAACATTCTCGCCACCAACAAACCCACTCTGAAATTTTTCCCAGAACGCCCGCAGTTCTGACAATGTTGGGATTCTACCGCCCTTCACTCTCGCATACGTGGAGAGATCATCGTAGTTGGTTTGGACAGGCCAGTGTCGCGCCATGCCAAAGGCGACAGGGCCATACAGCGTACGGACGTATAATCTGCCGGCGGTTTGAACCCAGCTTGCAGGCATTGCCACCTTGTCCTTTCCATGGTTTAGGTTAGAATCCGACCAATGCGTGAAAAATTCTCCGTTGGTCACAGGCCTCCACGATATCTCGAACTCTGCTACGTGCACCTCTCGCTGGGGGTGCTCGTTGTCCCAGCCAAAAGCATGCTTAGTATCATATGGAACTGCGATGTCATCCCCTTCCAGATCGTTGTGACCGAGAGTGACGGTGTGCGCTCCAAGCTTGACAACAGGTCCAATGGGTGACTGATAAAATTTTGCGTATTCCGTGTCCCAGTCGCGAGACAGCAAGTCGAATGAAGGTCGTGCAAACGACGGGGGCGGAATTGTGCCGGTACCGGCACGTTGTATGAGCATGTACAGCAAAGTCTACGAAGTACGGTAAGGAGGATATATGAATGCAGCGATGTACAACTTACCTCTGCATGGAAACCCTCATGCTCGTAAGTCATAAATAAAACTCTGGCAACCTTTCTATCCATATGGCGCTTGCCAGATTTCAGTTCAGAATACAAGTTCAGAAGGCGTTGTCGCACTCTTTCACAGCAGCGAGATTAGGACATCGTGCCGCTCAGCGAGTTGCCGAATACTTACCGGTTGCGGAAATCCAAAATTTCCTCGAGTGTAGGCCACTCAGAATCCTCTTCAGGAACTTCCGAGTGTGGCTGGATTACAGGATGAGTTAGGTGTACGGGTTCCGAAATCATTCCACGTACATGGCATTGTGTAGGGTCGTCAACGTGAGGATCAATACCACGCTATCAAATTCCGCTTTAGAAGCCAAGATATGCATTGCAGGGTGTTAGGTGGGCTCACCTCAAATATATACTTATAATTATCCGGTTCAGTGTTTGGTTCTGTCAGCAGTTTGGAGAGATGAATATCCAAGAATCTGGTACACAGCAAGTTAGAGTGGAGATAAGTAATGTTTAGTATTCGACCTGAGTGACGCACGCTGGAATATGTCCCAAATAAAAGAGACATTTATGCCGCAAATCAATGGGCTTATCGTACAACATCGAGGACGGGATCATGTCCATTGTAATTAAATCCCAGGCTTTCCACAACTCTTTCCATTCCTCTACGGCAGGTACGTTAAATGGGCTGAACTGCGCCTGAGGCTGTTTCGATAATATTGGGGCGTCTTCGAGTGAGACTTCAGCCGCGGGTCCGCGAATGAGTGGGAAGTGGAAGGGAGGCCGCTCCAGGAGGAAAAGGTTATACAGTCCACGTGGGTCAGTCCACCTCTGAATAACACAAAGATTCGATGCAGAGAAGAGAGAGTTGATATCTTCCGTGGAGTACTGATTAATACGCAAGTAAGGAAGACATTATCATTATCACCACGGTACACCGCGCACGAAAGCTACGCACCTTATGGCTGACTTCAATGTTGACTAACTCTTCGTCAGCGAATTTGACGATAATATCATTGACCCCATCGCCGGCGGGAATCTTGAGAGTTTGGGGACCAATAGATTTGTAATATGCCTCATGACGACCTGCATACAACGAAGTAATGGGCTGAGTGTGGATATAATCGAAACGATCTTGAGACCTACGCTTCGCCTGGTTGTACCAGCTAACATACTCCCACTTGTTCTCGACAAATAAGGATTCGTCTCCAAGGGCTTTGCCTGCGCCTGTGAATCGTGTGGTGAGAGAAGAGAATGCACAAAGGGAACAGCTTCGCTACCTAGCAAACCGTTCATTATGAAGGCTCTCGTGATACCCTTTCTATCATTGTATGCTCGTTCCACTAGCTGCTTGCCATTATCGCCATCCAACCCAAGTAACAATGTATCCCCCGACCCGGGGCTCAAAGGGAGTCGTGAAAGGAACGATGCCATATCTGGGCGAGAGAAGTTCCCTAACGAGGAGCCTAGAAATAGCATATGAAGAGGCGGGGAATCTGATTGGGCCTTCACGCCAGGGTTGGGGTCGAGTGCAGACAATGGTGGGGATGGCGGCGTCGTCTCGGTACCTCTTGAGGATGATTCCGAGTTAGATGCAGAGCTCTCGGAGTCGGGGCTCGTATCCACAAACGACATATTCCTATTCTCCATCCTTCGGCCCCTATCGTCGAGTCGGGAATTACCGGCCTCATCAGCAGTCCTCAGCTTGTCCAATCCCCCTTGCTTGATGAATTGGATGCCTATAGATCGAAATCATACACAAAGATGCCATAAAATATAAAGCACGTAAAATCATACCTCCTTCATAAGTTCCCCACATCCCGCGAGCTGCAACCTTGCCAGCAAGCTCTGCCCCCAATGCACCTGGACAATCCATTATGATTCCATTCAGGGTGCGGACAAGCTCGCGCTGTTCCAGGTCGAGCGCGTAATAGGTGATAGGTGGGACGCTTCCCACAGATACATTTGTATCGTCTACAAGAGTTGCCAAGTTCTGCAAAAGGTGGGAAGTCTTGCGAAGGGAACTGTGGACGACTGTGAGATTCGAGACCGGACGCGACGTCAAGAGGAATGATGTAATGCCAAGTTCCCGGATATGAAATGACGAGCGCGCAAAGAATTGACAATAAACGCTAAAGGCAGCCGGGCGTGGGCGCTCCAAAACTCACCCTGCACCAAGCTCGAGTACTACTTCACCGTCGACAACACCCCTTTCGCCATGCATGACACTGATGATGTCGGATCCCTTTTCTCTGAGAATAGATTCCTCAGTTGGGAAGAGGTAATATTCCTCCGCGTCGGTTGTTATGACATCGTAAAGCCTCAGACCACGCTCGTCGTACAGGAGGAGTGTAGGGAGTGATTTCCGACCAGCGACCTGGCTGAGCCCAGAGAGGACAGCGGAACGAAGAGAGGCAGCAGAAGTCGTGTCTGTAGTTCCCGATTCAAGTCGAACGTCGATGATCTTTGGACCATCTTGGGTTGGGGGGGTCTCCTGCGCCATGAGTGAGGGCTGTAGAGTTCGAGGTGGGATTTAAAGGAGGCGGTAATGCAAAATATCAGTTGCCCTGATCTGAACCAGGGGCTAACACTCCTAAGCAGAGCCTCTATTCCGACCTTTCCGATTATCCATCGGTCTTTTAAGTCCAGAAAATTGGATCTTTCTCGTCAAAATATTCTTACTAAACAGCCGGAGACGTACCACTGGCAAACTAACCGCTCGTAAACATGTTTTCTCGCCGTTTTACTAATCAAATCAGTCAGCGACAACTTCCGCCGTTCAATTTCTTCTTTCTCTCGCGACCCATCTTTCTCAAAAGATTCTTACTAAACAACCGGAGACGCGCGACCAAACCAACCGCTCGTAGCGTGTTTTCTCGCCGTTTTACCAATCAAATCAGTCAGCGACAACTTCCGCCGTTCAATTTCTTCTTTCTCCCGCGACCCCGGCCCCTGCATCTAGCCCGATGCCACACCGAGAGTTGACTCATCAAACGTCCAGATTACCGACACTGTCACGAGCTCGCTAAAGTTGTGGGCGGCAGCCTCTCGAAGTGCGGCCACGGTGTGCAGCAGCTCGCGAGCTGCTTTGTTAGTTTGCAGCCGCTAATGGGATAAACATCAGTCGCGTGCTCCGCACACTTTCAAGTCATGGCATCGCCATTGGCTCGCTGCCCGACGGCGGAATTTTGCGTCTTGGTTCTTATTTTGCCATCGTTTCAAGGATTCAACCGAGGTCATGGTCAACAGGACGTACAATGGTTGTTTATTCAAATATTGACAATAAAGGGGCGGTTCTATACAGGTTCACCGGCCGGGAATCACTTAGATGTCCAGTGGGGAGGTCAGCGGTCATAATAGCGCAGGGTCACTTCCAATGCCCGCGCGGGGGTATGGACCTCTGACGCCGTAAATGATCATACTATTCCCTGTGATGTCATAGGGCCTGCAATAAGCACCCCAGATTGCCCGCGTACTATTAATGTTGACTACCCTGACAAAGCGTATAAGTGGCAGTGCGCAAAAGCAGGTTTCGGAATAAGTACTGTAAGTACATGGACCGGTCTGCACATACTGCCTTCGCCACTTAATTACGTATAGCTGGAATGGTCCAGACGATGATCGATGATCCGGTTCAATTCAAACTGCAGCATTTCTTCCTTTTCTTGAAAAATGCATATGTGTACGGTGCACGAGCGTCCTCAGGTCTAAAATTTAATTGACGAGTGATCAAATCACTTTTGTACTACCGCCACGCTGTATTTATGTATATTTGATCACATAATATAGCCCTGACTAGTCACGTGCCATTTTGAACTCCCGACCACCCACTGGTGCATGGCTATTGGGACCTCTGCGGCCTCCCAAGCTTCTGCGGGGCATCATGTTTAAACTAATAGCACACTACAGCATCATAATTAGCACCGGTAGGTGTCTAGAGTTCGGGTTTAGTCCGTCATCGTTGGTTTGGCTTGGCCATGGCGCTTAGAAGGTCCTTTTCGCGATTGCCGTTCAAGATCTAGCGCCTAAGTACAAGAAGTATTTGTCAGCAAGTAACGCTGGACAATACAATGGTACTCCCGATGCCATCGGCGGTGATCCCGATGCCAATATCCGTATCCGTCAGTTTCAGACAAAGAGTGCGGCTTCAGCGGCGTCCAGCGATCCCGGTGTGCATATTTACTACGACTGGCAGAAACACAACTCTACTCTTCAGTAACATAAAGTAGGAGATATTCACTGTATTCCAAATGTAACAGTGATGGTACGGTGTCAATTCTGAGGCAGACCGTCGATGGTCTACTGTCGCTCTGTTAGATTGGCATGGAATGATAACAAAGCAGCATTGCATCCGAGCTCATACAATCAATTCTGAGCTCTTTCCATACCGAAGAGGACATTTGAAGCAAACGGCCATTCGTCATTTATGTAATTGAGGGCAGGCACTACTTAAGAGTCCAGCCCTCACCTGGCTGGTTATTAGAACAGAAAAACTGGTGAGGGAACAACCACAAGAGGTTGCGGCGATGTGTTCAACATAGATCACGTCGAAGTTCTAAATTAGCTGATTAAGGTCCTGTGACTCGCGCATGAATACCTGCCTTGAAGTACGCATCTATCATAGTGCCAAACTATGGGAATATGATCAATAAAGTGGCGACATGGTTCATGGTGTGTCATGTACTTACAACACACTGGTGTGCATTGACACCGCTGAAAAATAGTGTTGTAATGTCATTCTCTTGTAGGTAAAGCCCTGATGGCGTCTCAGACCGCTCAAATGATCTGTGTGCAATGCATCAGTTTTCTGGTGACAACATGGCTTATACATGAGACCGACTCTTGTTGAAATGCCTTGATTCACGCCCTGAACCTGTTGATCATGAACAGGGCCCCACGGCTGCGCGTTGAACGATCCACGCATGAGTTAACAGCCCCAGTCGGTGCCATTGATGACCCCCATCTGAGAGCAGAACATCGCTTGGGACGAAAGATATCAGCTTCATGATTGTAAAGTTGTGGGGATCAGGAGGCCTACTCTCTGGAGTGTTGCCAAACCCACGGAGAAGGCGAGAGGCATTATACGGAGATCGAACTCGTCAAGACCCCACTGGATTTTTCTTAGACCTGGTCAGTGTGGATCAGGCCCTTTGATATTAGTATAGCTCACGTTAGTCCACAGTACCTTCATTCCGTTCGCTCGGAATGTATCTATCATGCAGTTAACAGTTAAGTGTTGCTGGCACGACATTCCGACCGACGGATGACGCCTGAACGGCGTGGTGCAGGAAGAAGTCTGTGCACAGCAGTGAGATTAATTGTCCATCGATAAACCGCACAGAAGAACATACTTTGCATATCGATGATGGCAAGCGCTGATCGTCGGGTGTCGATGATAAGAGGACTATTCTTGCCATCACTCAAGCTAGCACATATTAGACAAATAACTGCACACCTCATCTACTATGCTCTGCCCACAGCATTTTGCTCTTCTGCTTGCCCCTTACATGCACCCTTCGATCAGGAGCGTGTTGATTTACTCATCGTCAGGTGCTGTTAAACCAGTGTCTTAAGGCCGTCTCTATATTTGACATGACAATCCCTAAATATTACTGGCTTCTCCCCTTGGGATTGCGGTTATAAAGGCTATCTGTAGGCTCAGCTAGGGTCAGAATCAGGGATTGAAAAGGCTGAGAGCAGCGACAAAGCACGAAGTAGGCAGTTTGGATGACGCGTCAGTTCAACGCAATTAAGCGCTTGTGGGGGGCTAACCGTCGCGAGTAGCTATTAGTAGTTACCATTCAGTATAATGTGAATAGGTATTACGATTATCGCAAACTCAATTTCGGAGATATAGACCTGAGGACGCTCGTGCACCGTAATATGTGGCACTTTGCACGATGTACACCATCTGATTCGTTTCTGCTCATCCTTTGGTTATGCCATCAGTCCTGAGCGTGACAGGTGAGTTGTGACGTTTACACATCACGTGATCAGTTGTTCGTCGCGTTCTTATACCATGTCAAAACCCTCGCGAGGTATGCCCTTTACGCCGCTTAAACGACCACACTCGCCATCTCCAACAGGAGCAGATGACATAAATGCAGCTTTGCATGCGTGTCCGCCTTCTGTGTCTCGTTTCCCGTCCACAGTTCGCGCCCAGACTCCGTTAGGCCACGCAGGTCCTCCGAGGAAGATTCGTGCTGCAATTACCACGGAATCACGTACACGCTCTATATTGGGAAACATGTCCCGGCCAGCAAGTGCCATTGGTATCGCTCCAGGTACACCAAAGAAGACAGGAGGGCTAAGTCGACATGGTACACCTCGCCGTGGCAATGAATCTGGTGATCCAAATTCAACCACAGACTTGGAAGATCCAGAAGACGGTCTTGTGGACTTCCAGAATGTCGAAGTCGATCCTGATGCGAGTTTCGATGCTGAGGACGTATTCGGCGGGGTAAGGACCCGTCTCAGTCAGGGCATGGGGGAGAATAAGGAAGATAAAGTTCTAGTATCTATACGGTAAGTGATTAGGTCGAAGCATTTATTCGAAGGCTTAGCGTATTCTCTCCTAGGATACGGCCCTCGGATCAGTCCCTCGCATGGGACATCTCCAACCTTATGTCGTCTCCCGTAGAGCCACTTATTAAGCTCAAACAGGAATTCTCACGCACAGGAGCCGCAGTTTCCCAAGAGTTTCGCTTTGGTGATTCCCCTCCAGTAAGGCATGTGTCCTGTAAATTAACTATGACTTTCAATCATCAGACAATATTTTCACCCCTGCCACGCTCTCCAAGCCTGTCTACGTTGGCGCAGCCAAGAGTCATGTGCGCGCCGCAATGGAAGGATACAATGCTGTTGTCTTTGCGTACGGCCAAACCGCAAGTGGAAAAACATTTACACTTGTCAGTCTATCTGCTTCCAATATGAAATACATCGATTATCTCTTATGTACCAAACAGACTGGGAATGATGCCGAGCCAGGTATTATCCCTCGTGCTATGAGAGATGTATTTGGGTATATCAAGAAGACCCCATCACGCGAGTTTCTTCTGAGATGTTCATACCTTGAGATCTATAATGAGAGCATTCACGATTTGCTGAGTCCCAGCGGTGCGCCTGTTGGGCTCCAAGGTGCGCAGCCTCGCTGTAGTGTATACTATGCTCCCACTGTGATGTCTTTGTTACGTAGGTGGCCTGGGGAATCAAGTCATTATCCATCCCCTTCGCGAAGAGGTCGTGACCTCCCTGAAGTCTGTTCGTGAGGTCATACAACGCGGAGAAGCCAACCGGCGAACTGCAAGTACGGACTGGAACGAACGCAGCTCACGGAGTCACAGTGTTTTCAGACTTGTTGTGGAGAGCAGGGAGAGGGGCTCCCCAAATGGTACTACTACTGAGGAGGAACGGAAGGTAAATCGCATATTTTGATGTGTGAATGTGACTTTGTTCATTCTACCTTTGTACAGCATAATGCTATGCCACCAACACCAGGAGGTGCACGATTGCAAGCTAAGGGTGGCCGGAGCGTCAGGACGAGCGTATTGGTAGCTGTTCAACCCCGCATATAGCTAGGTGTTAGCCCGCACTAACGTAACATGCAGAGTTTGATTGACCTTGCTGGGTCTGAGAAAGCCACAAGTGACAAGGATCGTACACGTGAAGGCAAATACATCAATACTAGGTGGATCATAGTAGCCCCGCCCCTTCAAATCTAATCACTTACGTGGTCGGTACAGTTTGCTCACCCTAGGGTCGGTTATTGGGACGCTGGCGGAGAACCACGCCAAGGGACGAAAGTGAGAACTATTCTAGTCTTATCGAGACCGAGATTGACTATCATTATACTTCACCTCTCATTCACATCCTACCAGTGATCACGTTCCGTACCGAAATTCAAAGTTAACACGCATGCTTCAACCTTCGCTTTCTGGTGATGCACGCATAAGCGTCATTTGCACCTTGAACCCCGACCCAGGTGCAGTAGCAGAGAGCACGAGCACACTTTTGTTTGCACAGCGAGTGAAAAAAGTACACGTCAGTAATTTTGTGGTATCTCGATCCATCTGCCTGATTACTGATGTATGCATTGCTGTTAGCTCTGCGCGACGAAGAAAGAGGTCGTCGATACAGAAGCTCTCATTGAGAGATATCGAAAGGAGATCGAGGAACTCAAACGAAGGCTTGATGAAAGGGAACGTGAGGCACCCGTGAGGAATCGTCGGCTGAGCGCCCGAGAGGTAAGGTGTCCATTAATACAACTCCCAATGGTTGCTGACGGCATTTACATCACAGCAAGTGGATGAATCGCGGGCCATGGGGGACTTGAATGCCAGGATTAAGCAGCTCACAAAGCTCATTCTGACAAGTCAAACCATGGATGACAGTAACGGGGATAAATCGAGACCGTCAAGTCCAAGCAAGCTTGACTTTGATTTGTCACCATATCAAGTATATGCTTTGTGATCCCTTTTATCGGCAGTATTAATGTATGCCTTCCTCAGCTCCAACAAGAAATCCTTGGTGCACGTCGCCAGATCGAGTCCCAGGCAACGCAAATTCTCTCCTTAGAGGCTGCACTTGATTCGCGACCAGCACTCCCTCCAGATGCACCCGAGTCCGATAAGGACAGACTGATGGTAGAGCAGGCTCGCACTATCAAAGAGCTCGAAATTGTCATACGAGGGTATGAGGACAATTTGGGAGAACCCCTTCGTGCTGTGCGAGAGGACGTTGAGAAGGAGTGGAAGACTAAACTAGAGGTCGAGCGGAAGTCGAAGGAGGAGAAAGAGCTATGGGCAAATGAATTAGTTAGACAATTGGAGAGAGAAAAGCAGGTGTGTAGCGTGCCGTTCATCAAATTGCTTTCCCCCTCACTGACATGAAGCAGATGCGGCAGAAACTTGAAGATGAGAAACGTGCTCTGATTTCCTTTGTGTCAGACATCGACAACCATATTTCAACCGCACCCTCCCGATTCAGCAAACTCATACCGCCCAGCAGATCGGCAAACTCGCTTCTCAGCTCTATGGGAAATGCCCCAGTTGTTGCCCAGTCACGAAAACGATCCTTGTCCTTGTCCTTGGCGGGCGAGTTAGACGATCCTACCAACTCACCTATCAAAATGGAGTTGGGCAAGTTCTGCACACAGCCCAGCCTGCTTGAGCAGATGCCAGAGGAGGAGTGGGAAGGAGAGGGGGATGAACCAAGTTTCCGTGCTCTTAGTCACAGAGACATGCTTGGTGACAAGGAGAATATGCCAGCCAAGGTATAATACAACTTCGCGACGACAAATAATTTCCTTTTTTTTTTTTTTCGTATGGGATACTATTTGTATTCGATCCTTGCCTGTACGTTTCATGAGGTATGGTGGTTGGTTCCTCATCAATGTGTCGATCGAGGTTGATAATGTTACTCTAAAGCCCTCGTGTGCGTCCGAGCGGCAGGTGTGAATGAATAAATGCTCACCGGCCATTTGTCATATCGCTGACTTTTGTCTGGGCTATTTAATCCAGAAAATTAGCATCACGTTACCACCAAGTATCGACATACCTCCGCCATATTAGCATTTTCCTGACGATCCTGTGTTTGATGCAGATGACGTCCCAGTAGCCAAACATCTGCGACAACATGAATGCATGCTAGAGTGAAGCATATACCTGTACTCTAGGCGTGGTGCAGCTTCCGAATTCGTCGTTTGACGTTGCCACACGAGACTAACTCGAAGATAAAGCATGAACCGAACATGATGCACCCTAGACCAGGGGTTCAAAGTATATGTTTACCCTGGACATACACGGCACTGCGGTTCCGATTGTCCCCAAGACACCACCATTTCTCCACCATATCCTCTGACACGCTACTGGGAGGAGGGTCAAAGAAGTCGATGTTACCTATGCCCCCTCCCTTGTGCTCGTCATACAGGTCGACTAAAACGGTATTAGTATCTAATTCTGACCAGACTAGTATCCAAAGGCTCACTTTGCTGAGCATCGAACGGGCGGCCCTCTTGGAGTGGATTTTCTCCTACCTCAAGGCCTAGGGCAGTTGCGCCTCCGGTCGTCGCGAGATAGAGGGCTTCTTTCCAGTTTATATCCAACGGATCCCCGGAAATTTCCTTTTCTAGCCGTCCGCCTTCCCGCATTCTTGAAGTTATCACGGCCATACGCATACTGGCCATGATATCTGTTTGATACCCGCCAGCAATGTCTGTTCCAAGGCCAAGTTTTACACCACTTTCCATGGCTTCACGCAGAGGAAATGGTCGCGCGGAAAAGTAAGCATTTGACAGAGGACAGTGGGCAATCGCTGTGCCCAAAGAACGAAGGCGTGTGAGTGATGAAGGCGAGAGAAAGGTACAGTGCGCCTGAACTGTTCGTGGAGTGAGCAGCCCGCTCTAAGTAGAAACCATTAGCTTGAATGCCGTCCAATGTCAGTAACGAGCAGGACTACCTGGGCGAATATATCAATATCGTCGATGCCATGATTTTGCTTGACCCATTCGAGTTGATCCTTGGCCTCTGCCAGATGGCTCTGCACCATTGTGGATGTCTCCGACGCCAGACCGCCTAATTGTGATAAGAGGTTCCTAGTGCACGCGGGAACAAACCTAGGCGTAACGACTGGCTGGACAAGGCGTTCGTGAACAGGCAGATGCGATGTGAGTGCTCTACATTCAGAGATGAACGTTCGTGCATCATCGATCGCTTCTGCGGCAGACGGCTCCACGTAGGATGGACGGGTTGAGAGGTCCATGGATAATTTACCTACATACGCCCTCACGCCGGCTTCTTGGAAAGCCTTGGCAAGCAACAGACTCGGGTGACAAGTGAACAAGGAAAGAGTGGACAATGAATAAGTCGTCTCACTTCGTTTCAGTTCGTATTGTCCCAAAAACCAAGGCGGCCCCTGTTCCGTTCTCGATAAGTCGCCTGACCAGCCGTTTGTACACCTGTGACGCGAGCCCCAAATCGCCATCTATCCGTTCCTCGGCCTTGTACGCATATTTCTCGAGCCACTCGAGGAGGGGGAGGTGGAGGCCGGTTCCTAGATAAAGCATTTGGGGCGCATGCAGATGCAGATCACAGAACGTTGGAAGCATGAAGCTGTGGCTGGGGAGATATTTGCAGGTCGTATGTGACGAGAGTCCATCCAGTATTATTCTCCCTTTGTCACTTTTACGTGGGACAAACGCAGAAATGAATCCATATTCGTCGAGCTCTGTGCAGCAGGCGTCAGTGGCTGATGATCGATGAAGCACTCTCAGCTCCCGAGTTCCGCGTGATGGCAAGAGTAGATATCGGGGCTTCTGGATAAGACACGACTCACTAATAACATAGTCATTGTAAATATCAATCTCTTTGGGTCGAGGACATGTAACAAAGGTGCCTACAATGACTGTTGATGAGTTGGGTCTAGCCATGGCCCACTCGAGCGATTATGTAAGCGCCGCTTGAGTCCACACTGGGATGGCGCTCAAGCAGGCCCTGCTATTCCACAAATTTCGACGATAAATACCACGAACCAAGATCCTTCCGAAATGAATACAGCTCACCGCAATTTCAAAATGGACAATCTACTGTCAGGTTGCCATCATCGACTTGGCAAGTTGCAACTTGCGCGTCACTGGGCCACTGCGGTTTTGATCATCTAGGGTTTTCACCTCGTGAGCGGCGCGTCTGCAACAGCTACTTATCTGATGATAGACCTTATTACTTATCAATGTATTTTATAGTTGTAGCGATCGACAACCATTAAGTCTGGCACGCTCATGAGCACTGAGTAGTACACTCGAATGGTAAGCCGTTTCCTCCACGTACCTGGATTTATATCCGTACACTCGTCAGCGCCTACTCGCCGCCAGTGTCACCATTCATTTCTATAGAATGGTCATCAACTTGATCTGTGGGGAGTTACTTAATCTGTGGGAAGGTTCTATGTTTGGCATGTTTAATTTTACCTGTGCCACTGTGGCCCTATATCCTTATATCCTTATGATGGGCAATGGCGAAGGTGTCATGGTAACTACTACTCTGACTCGATTTTGCTCCATTCTCTCAGGGATCCCATCATGAACCCTTGCGCACTCCTGCACTATGGTGCTCCTTGATCTGTGGGCATCGATACTACGATTCAATTGCTCTTGTACTTCTTTAATTATTATGGAGCGCTTCGAGCACGCTTACCCTGTGGCAATGCCGAATAACGGGGCGCACGTGGCTCTAGTGCGATAGCTCGCAAATCACTCGAACTGCCACGAAGGTCCCATCACTGCGAGGTTATCCACTGTGACTCCACAAGCTCCTTGTTATACCGGTCCACTGGTGCATCCGGAGGTGAACTGGCGGACTATCTTCGGCTTGACTCAAGCTTGTACGCCATCTCCGACAATCGCTGTATTTGCTACAGGACGCTTATAAGTTACCTATGCGGAACTGCTTGACGCCAAATACAGCAACAACTCTTGAGGTCGAGGTTCTGGCCTTACCCCAGGGCCCAGTGCCGCAAACGCTGGTCTGACGCGTCGAAACCCGCACTCGGTCACCAGGGTTCACATTGGTTCAGCTCAGCTTCCCCGCCGGTGCCCCACATATCGTAAAGCTATGTGCTGGAAACCGTTTACCAAGAGGTCTGTCCCTCCTCCCCATTAGGGTTATCCCAGGGCCGGATGGGGCCCAGCTTGCTATACTTATATACAGGGCGGGCGTCGTGTTACCAACAAAGTGCACCGGGATGGTGGGAGAACGGCACGCATCTGCGGGAGGAAACTTATCCTGGCGAGTATCTACTAGATCAAGAGCTCGACTGGATATAGTATGACACTATCATGATGGGGCGTTCACGTCGCGGCTCTGCCCATAGCGATATGCTCGTCGTCGTCTCTGCGTCAGCAGGCTCAAAGAACAGCCATGCCGTGCGGAACGGCATCTGGGCGAGATAGAGCATTATGCTTCGCGGCCGAAGAAGCCCGAAAATCCGAAAATCCGACCTGTACCTATTTTCGGACGAGCCGGAGGGTTATTTAAAGTTCGGGTGGCGCTTGCCGTCAATCAAGAATCGACCTTTGTTCATAGACTTATACTTAGCCGCGCACTTATAACTGTGGGCCCGGCTGTGACGTAGTGGGTGGCAGAGGGTAACTGCCCCGGGCCGTATGCCTAGCGGGACGACGTTGAGTTGAAGGTTCTCGCGCTGCGTGCGGAGAGGAACAGGTCGGCAGCACGTACCACAGCCATGTCAGTGTCCGTGATGCGGGGGCATGGGAAATGACATGCATGCTCTAGCTTTACTATTTTTACACGACAGACAGGGGAGCGAGCCAGCATTTGGACGGGCAGTGCGGCCGCACTTGCATGTCCTTAAGCAGGAGATAAGAGCGAGCAGCGGCTCGACCATTAAAAACGCGGCGTAGATACTGGGCTACGTAGCAGGTGGCATGCGCATACAGGCACTTGGTGCCGTAACGCCAACAGGTGATCCAGCAGCCCCTGCGCAGCGAGCGGACATGTCTGCTCATCTGGAAATAAAAGATAGGATGGCTAGGGGCTCTGGCCACGCCGTCGCGACTTAGCACTTACCGTCCTGCGTGCTGGGAAACGCTATTTCAAAGGTGCAGGCCGTGCAGGCGCCCGCGGGGCTTCTTGCTTCTGAATGTTAACCTTGGCACAAAGCATGGCATGAAAGCAGAGATGCAGCTGAATACAGTCCTCCGAAGCTGCGTCCGACTTAACATGAATGGAGATGGGGCTGAAACAGGACATCTCGCGCGTGTACTGCGTCTGCTGCCAAGCGACGACGTGCGCCCGATCTGGGCACTGCTCTACGACAGTGCGCGCCCCACGGTCCTCGGTGCCCACCGCGACTGGCTCCGTTTAAGGCAGGAGTACAAGTGTGTGCGATGATGCAAGCAAGCCCCTCCATTAATGCGATCGCTGTACATGGTGTACATGTGGCGTCCCATGATGGCAGAACCGCGCTGGCAAGGCAACTCTGCTAGCCAAAGTGACAGGACAGGTCTGACTGATGGTGCTCCGGGGTTCGTGGGCCGTGACAGATGCCTGTCGCAGGTCGTGTGTGGCGGCGCTCCAATCAGGATGGGGTGGCCAGACTCCGACACATAAGCGAAGCCAGAGCGGATGGTTGACATCTGCTGGACACGAAAAGCAGACCTGGTTGTTGCCTTTATTTATTTCGGGCGCACGTCTGGCACTGGCACATTGACATGAGGCCATCGGGGTCAAGTCAACCAGAGCAACTTACCCATGCTCGCGGCGACAGAACAAGCACGTTGGTGTTGGAAATCGCGAGCCAGCAAATTGACTGCGCCAAAGTCCCCTCCTCTATAAATTAAAAGTAACGGTGGCCAGCCCTGATGAAAGCAGCGATAAGTACTTAGCAGCAGTTCCTGGTGGGAGATACGCCTGCCACGAAACCGCCGATCTCAGGCTCGCGCAGTAAGTATGGATCACCAGGGGTGTCTGTCCCCGCGACCCTTTACGTATTGGGATCCGGGCTGGCCAGCTAAGACTCTGAGATCGATTGGCATCATACCCGGGGATCGGCATCTGCAGAAAAGGCAGACTGGACCACGTCCAGCCACGGCTGATTGGCGCGTTGCGGACACTTATATCTGCACAGATAAGACGGAGGGAACATGCAAGGTAAGTATAGCAGGGTCTCCTGGACTCCGCGGAGAGCAGCAGCCGCGACGGCCTCGTCTGGGCAGGCGTCCTTATATGGGAACGCCGCCCCCGTGATACGGCATTCGCAATGGATCTCAGATTGGCTCCGATGCGGGACTTGCCGGGCGCGATGACACCGAGCGTAGCCGTTCGGGGCAAGCGACGGACGACGGATGACGCACGAGCGAGGGCTTCTGCACGGATTCGCCAGAAGGGCCGTCAATCTTCTCGGTGCGGTGCGGTTTGAACGGGATCGGCAGGGAGGACGGATTAGCCCTATTAATCGGCTGGCCTTTGTTTTAAAGCGTGCTTATCCGCGTGCAAAGCGACGCACGAGCGGCGGACGCTGCGGCGCGGGGACCCGGACGTTCTGACGAGAAGGTCGCGCACGCATTGGGTCGCGACCGGGCGACCTTGGGCCTGTGGCCTTGGCGACGGAAGCTCACGTGTCGCACGATTCGCGTCTGAATGCTTGCTTGGTTGGCGATTTTCCTCCGAGGTTGCGCGGGCGGCGTGATGATCATGACACATGGCATGGATGCCGCCCGAGGACGATTCACGGGAAGACCCCGCGCAGGCCGCACGACGAGTATTTCCCGTCGCCCTCGCGCGCCGCCCGACTCGGTGCCCGCACGCCTGCCAAGTGCATGATCACTGTTAACACTTAACAGCATGTCCATATGGCGCCGTTGTGTGCCACGTCGGTTATCGCCGTGACAATCGCGGCACTGAGCTCGGAGACGAGAAACGTGCCTAGGAGGGCCGTTCCGTTATCTGAGTGGCAAGTGTGGGTGCACGCGCAGTGGCCATGTCATCGCACGCGAGCCAGGCAGATGCGCTGGTTTGCGGTGGCGTTCCCATGGCCACTTGGGTGACGTCCCCTTGGACACGGTCAGCCCGAGGAGCTGGGCGGAGGGAGCCGACAGGCGCCGAGCGAATGGGTGTGCTGCCATAGAGCAGCGCAGCGCGGGATGCCGGGGCAGGCGGCGGGAAACCCACCGCACGGCGACAGACTGCGCACGGGGGGATCGGTCCCATGGATGATGGGCGGGAGATTGATTGTTCCCTTTGGCAGCGAGGGCCAGACGAGGGAGGAGACGGGGTGCCTTCAGCACGACGCACGTGCGTGAGGTGGATGTGATGGCAGGATACAGGGCCGGGGAGCCCCAGTGGGACGTGGGGTCAGGTGATGTGCCGGGGGCATAATTTCCGAGCACTGCGCAGAGGCAGAGTGCTTATCCAGCGACGGCATCGGCCGAGTGACTCGAGCATTGCGCGATAGGCCAGGAATGATATCAGCACGTCCTGATTTCCAGCCGCATAAAGAAGGAGAGTGGCAGGAGGCATCGCGGCCGGGGGATGTGGCGTCCGGAACAGGCGTGGCGGTGGCCCGAGTCGGCAGGGACGACGTCAAGTGATGGCGAGCGTGGGGCAATGACGGTGCCGTGGGGCAGCGTGACGGTGCGCGGTGCGACACGAGGATAAACTGCGGGGTGCGTGCGCGGCACCGGCACCTCCGAGGCGCGCGCGCGCGGCGGACAGGGACGTGCGCGCGGCGACACGAGGTTACAGTTACTAGTGGCACTTACAGACACGCCCGGGTTATCTGGCGCTCATCAGAGGAGATGAGGCCTGCCAGCGACTCGAGGGCAGCCCCGGTGATGCTCAGCGTCTTGCGCCGCTTGGTCAGCCGGGGCCGGGGCATGCGCGCGACGCGAGGCGGCTACCCCGCGGGGCTAGGCGGTGGGGAAGTGGCGGCGCCACGCCAGTGCCACTGCCTGTGATCCTATCATCCCTGCCACATATCCCCCGGCCCTTAATATTATCCCCCTGTCACTCATCGCACATAGGCATATCATTCATTGCATTACTTCCCAAAAAAGAATCAGAGACCACCAGAATTAAAGCCACTAACATATAAACAACAACGACCCCAATCGTTCGCTGCCAAGCATAAACAAAGCTAGAATCAGAATGAAAAAAAAAAAAATGGACATGAACATGAAATGCGTGGACTGAACCGAGCACCAAGAGAAGAACAAGACAGGAGACCAGACGGAGGCGGGAGACCATGCAATGAATGCGGACTAGCTTACGGCGTGCGGGTGCGGGGCTGAGTGTGTGAGTGCGGGGCATGCGGCTTGTGGTTTTGGAATGGGCGTGCTGTCGTGCGGGGCGGGGCGTGCGTGCGTGCGACGGGAGGATGAGGATGAGGATGCGATCCGGGGCGTGGCGTGGCGTGGTGATACAGGTTATAACAACTACACATACATTCCGAACAGGTGAAAATCGAGCGCGGGGCGCGTCGCGGCGTGGCGGGGGATGGGGAGCGCGGTGGTTAGGCTGGCGGGATAGGCGGGCATGCCTCGCGTCCCGGTCCATGTCAGTCCTCTTCAAAATTAAACAGCTTCTTCCGCTCCACAACCTCCTCCCGCACCACCTCCTCCACCCACACCCCCTCGCCCGCCTCCTCCGTCCCCGGGCCCTCCCACCGCCGCACCACCCGCTCCCGCACCACCGTCGGCGCCACCTCCCGCACATCGTACAGGAACCGGTTAAAGCTGTAGTGCAGGCCCCGCGCCTCCGCCGGGCCCGGCGTCCCGTCGTACGCCATCCGCTTCATCCGCCGCGCCTGCGGCTGGTCCTCCTCCCGCATCCCCGCGCCCCCGAGCAGCTCGCCGATCACCCGTTCCTCCTCCGCCCGCTTCACCGCGCGCTCCGCGCGCCGCGTCGCCCGCGCCACCGCCTCCCGCTCCTCGAACGCGCGCCAGTAGTCCTGCCGCGAGTCCGGCTGCATCTCGTGCCGCCGCCCCAGCACGACGGGCCCCGCGGGCGCCGCCGCCCGCGCGCTCGCCGCCTCCCCGCCCGCCCACAGCCGGCCCCACACGAGGGTCCGCCCCTCGCGCGGCGCGAACCGCTTCGCGTACGCGCGCAGCAGCTCCCCGTGCACGCGCGACGACTCGGTCGTCCGCTTCGCGTCCTCGGGCCACATCGCCACGCGGTACGGCTGCCGCTGCGCCGCCGCCGCCGCGGGGTCGACCACCTGCGTCTGCGCGTGGATGGCCGGCGAGGACTGTGCGGTCGCGGGCGCGGCGATGGTGTACGCGGGGGGCATGTCGCTCGGGAGGCTGGCCGTGCGCACGATGCGGTCGCGCGGCGAGACGGAGATCGCGTCGCGCAACGGGTTTGCGTCGAGCAGCGGGTTGCGGCGGCGCGGATGGCGCCAGTCGGCGCGGCGTGCGCTCCCGGGCACGGCGTCTGCGTTGGGCGCGACGGCGGGCTTGGCGTCGCTCGCGAAGCTGACGCGCTTCTTCTTGGTCCCTCCGCTCGGGCTCCCCGCGCTCATCGCGCTGCGCACGCTCCGCGCACTCTCGCTCGTGCTGCCCCCGCTGCCCCTGCGGCTGGGCGTCGTCCCGCACGTCTCCGCGCCGCCCTGCGCCGCGTCCTCGAACAGCGCGCTGCTGCCGCTCGCCGCCGTCGAGGTCGACGACACGGAGCCCAGGCTCGAGCTCACGCTGCCGTTGCCCGCGGTGAGCACGGTGAAGAGGGTGCGCTTCGGGGGCGCGAGGGCAGCCTTGGAGGGCGAGCCCCAGGTGGGGTGGCTGGGCGAGCCCCATGCGAGCGTGCCGAGCGTGCCCGCGGACGCGGCCGACGCGGCGGAGAGCGCAGACGGGCAGCGCGGCAGGCGCGGGCGTTGCTTGCGCGTCGACGCGCGGATGGTGCTCGTCTTGGAGTCGGTCCCCGTGCCCGGGGGCGTGATTGTGTCCGTCGTCGGGGGCGTGACCGGCTCGACGAGCGACTCGGGCGTGGACTCGAGGGACGACGAGGTCGCGCACAGCGGCGGCACGGTGTCGAGCGGGCTGTTGGGGGGCACGGGGGGCGTCGTGTCGATGTCGGCGTCAGCGCACTGCGCCGAGGCCTGTGTCGGGTGGAGATGGGCCGGGTGAGAACGGGGCAGAGACAGACGGGCGAGTGGGGCGGGTATCGGGAGCGGATACGACTCTGCGATGGCGGAGGCGGAGGTGGCCCGTGGGGCAAGCCTGCGCGTGGTGGTCGTCGTCAGCACGGACGTCGAGCTGCAGCGGGCAGACTTGGTGAGCGTGGGGTCGGCGCGGCGGCTCATGGACTCGGCCACAGCAGCCTGGACGAACTCGTGCTTGGCCACGCCATCGAGGGCGGGCAGGGCGCCTGTGGGGGGTCAGCAGTGGCACTGGGGGCGACAGGCAAGGGGACTGACCGGCAAAGCCGCCGTCGCTCTCCAAGAAGCTGTTCTTGAGATCGCGCATGCGACACTCGTCGCTGCAGTAGAGGGGTGTCGGCTCCTGGCTGATGATGACGCGGGTTTTGCGGGCAGGCGGGGCTTGTGGGGCTGGGGGTGGGCCACGCTGGGGGCGGGCGAGGGCGGGCGGGGCGACGACAGGGGCGCCCGCGTACGCTGTGGGGTTGCCGTGGAGGACCTGGGTGTCCTGCGCGGGACGGGGGGGTGTAATGTGTTTGCGCGAGTCTTCGCGGGGCCTGAGGCCGCCGCCAGGCTTGACACGGCCTGTGCCGTGGAGGAGGCCGCCGCCGTAGGGGTGGATGCGACGATGCGGGAGATGCTTTTTGCGGACCTCCGGGGAGGACGGTGCGACGGGGGTGGAGGCGGGTGGGGGCGGGAGGGGCCTGGTCGCCGTCGGGGACGGGGGCTCAGTGGGTATGGGGGCCGTGCGTGTCGGCGGGGGGCCGACGGGGACGACGATTCGCTTTGGCAGGATACGCTTGTCGCAGGCGGGACACCATGAGGGATCCATGGTCGCTGGACGTGGTCGAGAGCAAACGCTCGCACGGGGGGGGCAAATAACAACAGAGAGCTTTTCGCTGTTGATCTTTATATGTACACGGGCCGGTCATTAATTAATTATTTTAATAATAATATTTAATTTAAATAAATAAATAAATAAATATTCGCGAGGCGTCTATCCGGGGAAATCCGTGCACCCACACCCCACCCACAGCAGCCGACACGCCCCGACCCGTCATCGCGCGAGGCCGACCATATCGTAGCGAGCTCGCTGTATCGTCTCTCAGTGCGGGCTTACATAACACACTGTGCCCATAGTCGAGGATCTGCACGATGGATCTCGTCACGCCATCACGTGCCCACACAAGTGCAGCCCAACGTCACTTCTCTATGTATTCACGCCCTTCCTCGCCTAGCTGGCTTCCAGGGCACCCGCGGCCCCCGCACCGCACGCCGTTCATCACGCACAAAGGCACGCCGGTCGTCCGGTCGTGGGGGTGGCATGCCCATGCCTGGGGTAATGTGCGCGGAGATGACCGCCTTGAGTGCAGCGTACGTGTAGAGCGAAAGCGGAAGTTGTCGAGCTGCTGTCAGTCGCTGTGGAAGCCACACAAGACACTGTCAATAGTCCATATGAGATAGAGAACATTAATGGCTGTACATACAGGCGATATCGCGCTCACTAAATCACAATACATACTGAGGCTTGGGCACGCGAATATAAACGGGACGTACGTACAACGGGACACAAGAAGCGGCAAACGTCTAGAACCAGCCCCACTAAGCCATCACGTAACACATCCCCATTGACGCTGCATGGAACCCGCGGCTCCCCCATTACGTAGGATGCGCCAATCGGGATCGGGGCCCACCTCCAGCTCCATCTCCCATTCCATCCATTGGAAGCATCGTCTGCCGCCAGACACACGGACCCGGCCCGCCCCGAGGCTCTTTGACACCGTAGCCGTCGGCTGCGTCGATCTGGAGGTGGGCCCGCTGTTACTCTCTTGGTCCTAGCGAGCGACAACCGTCTCCCCGCTCGGCTCCACACCTTATTCTGGGGGTGGAACGCCGCGCTGGAGCCGCGGCACGTCTGGACTGGTCCAGCCGGAGGTCGACGCCTTGATCTGCAGCCATCAACCTTCTGCGTGCTTTTCTGTTCGGCTTGCTGCTCGGCTGGGGGTGTGCCGTCCGATCTTCCGAGGGTGCCATGGCCTGATGGCGGTCCATCCGGGATGCCAGGGTGTGCATGCAGAGAGTGGAGGCTACGCTACGTAGTAGCCGTGCGCACTGCAGGGCTGCGGGAGCGCGGCGCCCGGTCACGCACCCAACTCCACACCTGCTCCAATCCACACATCCACATATGCAGGACGATGTGTTCAGCACTGATTATCCACCCACGCTTGCACGGTACCGCAGTCGTCCCCACTACATGATCCGCAGCCTTTAGTCGTCCCCGCTACATGATCCGCAGCCTTTAGTCGTCCCCACTACATGATCCGCACCCCGCCCTCGCGTCCGCGGCAGGCAATGTGCTCAGATCAGGCATCATGACCCGTACCCATCACCCATCACCCATCACCCATCATACACGTCACCCGCACGCGACCTGAAGCAGGCCTTAGCAGCCGCACCGCATTGCGCGCCCGCGGGTCGCGACCTCCATCATAACTACCAGCCCCGCCCCTCCGAGGAGCCATGCACCACCCCCACGCACCACTTCCCTTGGCCCGACGCACGCCTGAGCAGCCGCACTCCCTCGCGCGCACGCGACCTCCATTATAAGTGCTAATAAGTGCTAATAAGCTCTAGTACTACCCCGCCTCCGCACGGCGTATCATCCTCCGCGTGATGTCATCATTTCTTCGGTGATCAGGCGGGGGGCGCGGTGCCGCCAGTGCGCCATGGATGCGGGTGTGTGTGGGCAGACCGTGTGCGATTGTGTGTGCCTGCAGATCGGGGCGCGGGGCGCGTGCGCCCAGAGTCTCCGCGGATGGACCTCGCATCATGCATGGACTGATGCGGTCGCGGACGCACGCCGGGACGTGTGTGCAGCACGCTAGCTAAGTACCTACGTATGCGCTCGATATTCCGCGTGGAGATATCCAGCCTCCACCGTCGTACAGTATTGTATTTTTTAGGGCCAATATAGAATACGTATCGTGGGTGATACCATCACCCATCACCCCGCGTCATCGCCCGTTGCGTGCACGATGGCACCGCACGCGCGACAGCCCCAGTGCGCCGCATCCCCCGCACCAATTACTGTGCCGTCACTGGCATGCAAAGCACACCCACCACACCACGACCCAGTGCGCACCTGCTAGTACCGCACCGCCGAGCACCGAGCCCTAGGATACAGCACACGGCACGCCACCCATCGGCGCATCCGCATCCACATCCAGCTGCATCATCGGGCGAAGCTGCGAAGAGGCACGCCACGTGCGTGGGATCGGGCCCTGATTTTAATTAAGATTAAGATTGGCCGCCGGATTTGCCAAATTTTTTTTTTGTTGTCTTCTTTTTTTTTTCCTCCCTTGTTTCCTAGCATCTTTTTATTTTTGGCTTTTTAGCTTTTAGCCTTTTGGCTTTTTCTTTTGCGGTTTTCTTCTTTCTGTTTTGGGATCGCAGCATCGCACCCGCCTACTGGTTCCTAGTCCGGTACCCACGCGCTAGCGCCCACCCATCGGGCACAACGCACAACGCGACAAACGTTACACCGCAACAACCCATGCACAACGCACAAACGCAATCACGCACGACGCGCCAGCCCGTCGGCGCATCCGCATCTGCATCGATCGGCATCATCGGGCGAAGCTGACAGCAGATCACACGATCGGCGCTCGACACGTGGCCAGGATCGGGAGCTGATCGCGTGACGCGCGCGAATCACCAGGCCTCGGAGCCGGATCGCCATGCTTTTTTTCTTATTGTCCTTGTTTTTTTGGGATTAGCAGCGGTCCAGTGCAGGTTGGTCCGCGGGGTAAGCGGGGGGTGCCAGGGTTCGACGCCGACTCAACGACGACGCGTGATGGTGTGGCAGCGCCGGGGGCAAAGCGAGGCCGGTGGCATGATCCGGCGCCCGCCACTGTGGTGATACAGGGCGCACCCACGCGATCGACCGGGCCGCGCGCAGACGCCCAGAAAACGCGGGGGTGGGGCAGCGAACCTTAACTTACCCGCAAGCAAATGAAAAAAATCACTGCTGGCGTGCGAAGCAGAAGCGCAGTAGGGGCACGCGCACCGGGCGGGGGCGGGGCGGTGTCGCATTCGGGGGCACGGCATGACATTGCGGGGTGTGATTGGTGAGGAGAGGAGGTGGGGAAATGACTCGGAGGAAGCGGGGAAGGCACTTTGGGTGTGGGGTGTGGGGATACTGGTACCGGCACCGGCACCGGCACCGGCAGCAGGACACGGGAGCGACGGCATGCGTGTCCCTTGGCTTGGCACTCGCATCTTTTGAGACGATAATGACCGGCACAGCTGGCAATATAGTAACGCGACGCCATTGCTGCCTGCGCTAGCCTGAGCGTTTTCACTCGGTGTACAGCAAAGTGCATGGGAAAGTCCTGGAAGTCCGAGGCGCGGCGGTTGGGCACCAAATGTCCTCGGAGTGCATTGACGTTCAAACAACCAGGGGATACAACACATATATAAGTTAACCACTAAACTCGAACCAATACGATAAATACCAATAGATGACATAGAGTCGGCGGGCGTTGATGACTCCAACTTGATGGGGATGTTAGGGCAAGGTGCATGAGAAAGACCTGGAGGTCCGGGAAGCGACGGTATGGCCACCAAATGTACTCGGAGTGCATTGACGTTCAAATAATCAAGGGATACAACACATATAAGTTAACTCCTAAACTCGAACCAATACGATAAATACCAATAGAAGACATAGAGTCGGCGGGCGTTGATGACTCCAGCAGCGTTTTCACTCGATGGGGATGTTAGAGCAAGGTGCATGAGAAAGACCTGGAGGTCCGAGAAGCGACGGTATGGCCACCAAATGTACTCAGAGTGCATTGACGTTCAAACAATCAAGGGATACAACACATATAAGTTAACTCCTAAACTCGAACCAATACGATAAATACCAATAGAAGACATAGAGTCGGCGGGCGTTGATGACTCCAGCATTATAGCATTTGCACCAGCATCAACGTATAGTGCTATAGAGGCGTCTGTGCGTGGAGAATGTTCTACTCGGAGTGCATTGACGTGCAAACAATCAAGGGATACAACACATACAAGTTAACTCCTAAACTTGAACCAATACGACGAATACCAATAGAAGACAGAGTCGGCGGGCGTTGATGACTCCAGCATTATAGCATTTGCATCGCTTTAGCACCAGCATCAATGTATAGTGCTATAGAGGCGTCCATCTGTACGTGGAGAATGTTCTACTCGGAGTGCATTGACGTGCAAACAATCAAGGGATACAACACATACAAGTTAACTCCTAAACTCGAACCAATACGATGGATACCAATAGAAGACATAGAGTCGGCGGGCGTTGATGACTCCAGTATTATAGCATTTGCATCGCTTAGCATCAGCATCAACGTATAGCGCTATAGAGGCGTTCATCTGTACGTGGAGAATGTTTGAATTCGGATGCAAGTAGTTCAGCAGCCCAGAATGATCCAGCAAGAGGATCACCCAGTCCCGCCCAAGAACCCGCGGCTGAGTCAGCACATCTGTACGTGCAGAATGATCGATGAATTCGAATGCAAGTGTAGCATGAGTTCAGCAGCCCAGTATGATCCAGCTGCCAAGAACCCGTGGCTGAGTCAGCACGTACTTACGTCAACTCGACAAAACAGTCGCCGCTGCCACCTCCGCCGTCGCCGCCGCCGCAGTGCTCGAGCTACGTACATCGCAGGCTCCAATCCGGAGCGTAAGCCCACCGCATAGCGGGAGTTTGTAGAGGTGCCTGAGTTTGAAATTAGTGGGCCCGTCAGTCCCTTGATACAGGAAAGTTACTTCCGAGCAGACGCGTGCCCTGCAGTACTGCTTAGTAGTACTTACCATTGCACTATACATTCCAGGCAGCAAATCCGAGCATGTCAAACCTAAACTGCCAAAGGTACAATGGTCACAGTCCATGATTTGAACGAGGAGGTGAAAAAAAATGATATATATGAGTATAAGTATAAGTACTCAGCAGCGACATGATCTCAGGCTTGAACGTGACAGTAACATCAAAAAGAAAGGGGTAGTCTATCACATAGCGCTATAGGGTCGAGACTAGTCCTTTTTCCTTGATGAACTTTAGAAGCAGCATTAACTTGACTGGGACAGCAAGACCTAAGGATGATAGCTTGAATGGGACGATCGAAGGCGCAGCGGTAGCTTGAGTCATTGAATGGGGAGATTAAAAGTAGCGGCACGATTCAGTACAGTATCAAAGTTAAAAAATAGAAGGGCGCAGTTTCTGGGTGAGTGACTGGAAGAGCATATAAGTATAGACGCACCGCGCCCTTGTAATGGCGCCCTAGTAAACGCACGCTGAGGGACTTGGACATAAGAGGCCCTGCCTGCAAAAATATCCTTGGGTGTTTAGGATCTTGTCTGGCTGCAATGCACATGACGCACGCACGAGGCCAGTACAGTGGATTAATGTTCACGCCATGCGAAGGACGGGAGGATACACGGCGCAATCTGGAGGTAGGAAGCTGCGCAGTTGGTCGACGGTTGTTAAGTACCCAAGTTATTACACTTCGCTTGCACTTCCTCGTGACGCAACAAGAAGTACCTCTTTTAAGGTTACCTTTAAGAAACCGACGATGCAAGGTTATGTTGCGGTGTTGAACGATGGAAACGCAGATGCACGAGGCGTTACATATTCACGCCACATGAAGGCGAATGGTGTCATCTGGAGGTCGCAGTGTCCTGATCAGGCGCGTTGCGGGTTCTCATTTGGCCCGGGGAGCGTAGACGGGTGCAATAACAAAAAGATGCATGCAGTACCTCCCGGCATCTATGTAACCTCTGAGCGATGCACTTCGGAATGCATAGCCTCGGCGACCAGAACCTCCAGGCAGGTCACCTCCAGGAGGCTAATTCACAGTTAAGACGTTGTTAGCATCACCCCACGGGGTTTAATTTACTATATGCAGCATGAGCCTCTTACCTCGAGTTATCTCAGCCTATACCTAAGTTCCGCTGCGCGGCTTGCTAATAACTTGCTGACTAGGAGTCCACGGACGCGTCCCACGCTCCTGCAGCTCCAGACGGAGTAATAATCAGCGTAGCGGATTAAGTATGTACCCGCACGAGATTGGTAGAATAAGACTCCAGACGGGGTAATCATACACCGGAACAGTCCGACGGGTCATCCACTATTACTGGACCCAAGTCACCATCAGACCTGCAGGAGCGTGTGAGCAACCTATATGTCTAGCGAGTGTGCCCTCATGGCGCCACGCGCACGGTTGGTAATGCATTCAATACTCAAAGGCGCACCTACCCGTTATGTAACGCATGAAACGCACCGCTGTTAACATCACAAAGCCCCAAACGACCCAATAAAACATCACAAACCCAAAAATATCCACACTCCATGATCACGAACTCAAAGAAGGAGAACCTTAATTCAAACCTAAAAAAAAAAACAACAACCTGAGCAGCCAGAAGCCAACCCAAATGTGAAACCCTTTATGCCTACCATATACCGCATAATACACATCCCATATACTGCGTCCCATAGTTCATATCACCGTGCGATTCAGCGACTGGTGTAGAGGCGAGGTCATGGACACGTCAGCGTAGCATGTCAGCACCGTTGGATCGTGTCACGTGCTGCGGTCGGGTGTGCCTGGATGTGGCACCACGAATGGTCACGACGGGCTCGGATGAGCAGGTATAATGCGATTATTACATACTTATTGCAGGGCCAGCTCCTAAGCATATACTTATAAACCATGCGCAGTTCCGTATTATACTATACTTCCATGCATAATGCGTAACCATCATGCACTCACCGGTGTCACCGCCACTTTAACTTCAAGTTGTAAGGTTGTAACGCGATGCGCAGCGCAGAATGTATCGTGAGGGTGTTATTTTATAAGTGTCGGGTTATAATCGTTCCATAAGGTAATAATATACAGAACGGTAATAAGCCTTAAGCGTCCGACATCGGACAGGTCGAATACTTGCCAGGGAGGGCCGGTACTGAAGTAACTGTAGGGCTGAGAATAAATGACGAAGACTCTGTTACTCTGTTACTTCGAGCGGCTGCGAAGTTGAGGGTGCCCAAGTAGCTAACATTAGCAGCAGCAGCAAACTGAAGTGAAGCAGTGGGCCAGACCCATTTACTAGTAGATCAAGGTCGAGGTAGGTCGAGGCAGGTCGAGGTACAATGGAGCGAGACCACTCGGAACCACTGGGGCAGAATCAGTGATATCAGCGTAGCGGCGAGGCACATTTAGAAGGATAAGGGCATCGGCGGCGTTAGGGCGTTTCACGAACCTAGATATTTGGCACAAAATGCCGTCCCTCCGGTGCCTGGAGACGGAAAGAAGCAGAATCCACGCACCTGAGGCGCGCCTTCAAACGGCGGGAAATCCGACTGGTCAAATACAAAGTGTGCGCGTAACGGTCATATCTTGCTCATATGGTATCCCAGACATTCCCCGCTCGCGACTCCTGACTCCTGAGGCCTGAGGTATATCTATATGCAGTGCATACTTATAGTGTCGGTGTCGGTGACGCGATCGGGGCGTATTCATGATGTCATTGATGAACCACGGGAGCTCTCCTTTGTAGTTTTACAGTACTCTTTACTCCGTGAAGTACGATGTGGACTGAGTTACGAAGCTTGCGGCGTGATATAATGCTGCGCGTGCGTGATGTCAGAATATTGCACCTGGGACTTGGAATTTGAGCTTGGCTGGAGCCGGCACATTCGGTGGTATGTTCGCGATCGGTGAGAAGTGCGGACTTTGTGGCATCTTCAGGTTACGGCCTTCTGTTATGATGGTAGAGCGTGTTGTACAGCATTTCCCTGGGGTTATCTGTTATCATGCAGATCCAGCAGACAAGTTGAACACCCCAGCCCGAGCATGGCTCGGAATCAGAATCAAAACAGGGAACATTACCGTACGTAAGTTATGACAACCTATGAAATGTCAAAGCCTACTCGCGGGAACGCGTAAAGTGGAAGATTCGATCGCTGGGCCTCGGGCCAGCATTTTGGGCTAGCAAAAGGCCAGAGTGCGGCGGGGAGGAACAGGTATCAGAAGAAGAATTCCCGAAGCAAGTCGCAAGAATTCCCAACGTAACTCGCGTTTAGAGTAAGCAGGGTTCGCTAGTTACCTTGGTTCGAGGCTTCGCCTAGGACATTCCCATTGTCAACGCGACCAAGTAAGACAGGGTTCCACATGCGCCGTTCGTATCCAGATACCACATGAAGATACGAAAATACGGGAGAGATGTGTGTAAAGATAAAGATTAGACTCACTACTATGGTCGGGATAACGCCACAACTTGAAAAGCCAAGGCACAAAGTAAACCTCGGCCCCGAATCGCGCAGTGTGTTTGCCGAACATGGAACCCTTGGCTACCTTGCCTCTCTGAGCAAGGCGAACGAGGGCGGCGCATACACCTACAACAAAAGACAGCGGCAAAGGAAGTCCCTCGGGCCCATAACCACCTACAGTACTCCATAACATACCATACCCAGGCACTCCTCTGGCCCAGCACGTCTGTGGCGCAAGCGGAAAGTCGAACTCTTCAAAGAGAGCCGGTCCACAACGTTCTCTACAAAGCCATAACGGGAGTTGCAGCGGATCTACAGAGAAGCTGCAAAGTTCTTTGAAGCTTGGCCGCGGCACGTACAGACATTTGACACTGCTGCTGCAAAAGAGGATCACAAGAAGTTGCATAGCACTGCAAAGAATATACACGGGCACCCGTTTCCAAATCGAGAGTCCCAAGCCTGCTCACGCTTCGGCGCTCCTCCTGTGCGCTTCGTGTTGTTCACGTTAGTCCGAAACCGCACGTATCTGATACCGTGTGGGTTGGAATCTTATCTGCTAGAGTGTTATCTGTTCGTGGAATTCTGTTCGCGGCTCGAGGATCTTATTTTCTCGTACCATGTGAGCCCGTCGTCTTTAGTTGGGGCTCGTCCATCTTACATTCATTCATACATCAGTCATTATAGATCCTGTCATCTCGCCTAAACGTGGTTCAAACGTGGTATCCATAGGTCGTCACTCGACGCTACGGCTTTGATTCCTCGGTGCTCTATTTCCCCAACTCGCTCTAGTCGTTGGTGTAGTGGTCTGGCTCCTGGTTCCCTCGTACACGCCTGCCATTCATTTCACCTGCCATTCAAGTGCCATCCAGGAAGATCTATACTTAGTGCCATTCAAGTGGAATCCAAGTGAACCCAGGTGCAATTCACGTGATTAACCCTATCTGGTTTGAGCCTCGCCTTGCCTCGAACCTACAGACCGTATCTTATCCTAGACTTCGGACGCACGCACCACAGACCTCCGTCTCCGTCTCCGTTCCCCACTTCCCATCCTCCATCCCGGTTTATTCCGTCTGTGCCACCTTCTGTCCCGATTCTCACTACGGCCTCCGTTGCCCACGCGACTCTATTGCGATAACGAGTCTCTATATCCAGGTATCTCGTAAACATAATGCCGCTCCTCGCATTTGACCGACATCCCTCGGACTCCGCCCTGAGTCCCGCCTCCACCGCCTCTCCTCCCGCCCCCAATTCTGCGACTCAACCACCCCGCAAAGGTTGGCTCACGTATGCGCCTCTAGTCGGTACATCTTTTCCTTCACCCTTCTCCCCACCCTTGCCTGATTATATGCTCCCGCAGTCCTCTTCACCATCCTCTTCATCCCACAGCCGTCCTTTATACTCGCTCTCACCTCATTCTATCTCAGAGCCCCCCAAACTGAATCACAGCCGACATCGGAACCCCACTCACACATGTGGCCCTTCTCTTTCTTCATGCACCTCCTCGTCGTGGAGGTGTTAACGCTCGCTGCGGTGGGGGCCGCCGTTGTTTGTGTAGGGCGGGACCCGGGGCGGGTTGCGGGAAGGAATACCGGTGAGCGTGAGAGTGGGATGACTGAGGAGAGGAATAGGGAGAGGAATAAAAAGAAGAATAGGAAATCAACAAAAGGGGGGGTCACGCGCGTGCACGATGCAGACGACACGGTAGAGGGAGTGACCACGTCGCTCCTCCGCGGCGGTAGGGCAAGCTATGAGTCTGCGGATGGAGCCGAGGAAGAGAACGGGGGGTGGGCTCTGGCTGGGGATCGGTATGATCATGGCCTTGGCGCCAGGGATGAGTATCCAGGTATGGAGGATGATGGTGGATTTGACGACCGGGGTTGGAGCGACTGGGCTGGGGATCTAAACGGGAACGGATTTGACGCCGAAAACCAACTTGATGAAGACTCGTCAGGACAAGCACAGGTGATACAAGACAGAGACTTGGAAACACGCACTAACACCTGGTGCGCGACATGCAATATCAGGAGACCCGAGCGCGCGCACCATTGTGGGATATGCAGGCGGTGTGTTGTTAAAATGGGTAAGTCGATTTTCTTACTGAACCTTTGGGGGTTACTTGGGCAGTTTATTTTGCGTGGGGCTTAAGTAATGTATAGCTGATGAATGATCGCCTTTGTTCTAGATCACCACTGTCCATGGCTTGGTGGATGTATCGTGAGTACCCCCTTCATCCCTGACCCGCATCGGATTATATAGTTTCATTGATCAATACCTTTGATCCGCTGCTGTGCCTCCTGGCTATGTTTCTTTCACCCCACTCGCTCCCTGACACCTAAACCGACGTGTCTCTTCATGACTCCATTCTCCCGCTATGTTTCGCTCACAGGGCCACCGCACTTACCCCGCCTTCATCCACTTCCTCCTTACCTCGACCCTCCTCGCAGCCTATATAACCGCTGTTGCGTTCGTCATTACTGCGCATTACGTCCGGGTGCCCGAGGATATTGTGAGTCGGTCTCCTGGCCACCTTCGCTGTCGAGTTCTGATCACACCTACTCACCCGATCATCCTCTCTTCCTACCACGCGCCTATAGGACCCCCGCACCACCCCCTCCATGCACTCTTCCTCCTGCTCATGGGTGCCGTGTTCACGCTCACAATGGGCGCGTTTTTGGGGTATCATGTTTTTCTGGTGTCGTGAGTATTTTCTTTTGGGTTGTGGTTGGGTATTCGGCATTCCGAATCAGCCTCCCGGATGATATTTGCTGCATCTACTCTACATGGGTGTGCTGCATTTGGCTTCGTTTTGCCTATAACTTCGCGTTATACATTTATCGTGCTTGTTATACGTAATTCTCACCCCATCCAATCACTGGTTCTTGATCAGTGATTTTGTGGTATACTGATTTTGTGCCTAATGCTCATCCGACAGAACGAACCAAACCACGTTAGAGCACATGTCGCCCTTCCTTCTGCTGCGTTATATTTCCCCGCCTCCATCTCCACCTCTTTCTCAGCGTCAATCACAGCCCCAACTTTCTGATGCTGATGTACCCGCATATACGCCGTATGCCGTCCCACCGCCTCAGGCAGAGAATGAGGATGAGGACGAGGCGCCGCTGGCGTTGGCGTTGCAGGAGTTACGTTCAAAGCCCGCCCCAGATTCTCATACTGCAACCCACCTTTCACACACCAGCACCCCCCGTCGTTTACATACCACCTCTACTCACGCCCGCCGCCCAGCCTTCCACCCGCCCTCCGAGAACGACCTCTCCTCCGCGCAGCGCCGCGTGGTGCAGCACGCGCATGGGCGGGTGCGCCCGTACGACCTTGGGTTTCGCCGGAATTGGGGGGAGGTGCTTGGCGGGGGCTGGGGGAGCGTTTGCGCGCCTGCACGGAAGGGTAATGCCGGAGATATTAACTGGCGACGCCACTTGTGCTCCGTTGGGCTGTTACTCTTGTGCGGCGGGCGGCCACAGGGGGACGGGTGGACGTTCGAGCGAGGGTGGAAGGGGAAGGAGGGGATGGATAGACTTGTGAGGGAGCTGGAGGATGTGAGGCGGGCGGAAGGGAGGGGGTGGGCGTGGGCGGCCGGCGGCGGGGAGGGCCGAATGACCCGGAGGGAGTGGAGTCAGTGAGGCTGTGGAAAGAAATGGTGAGGTGAAGCTGTGGGGAAGTTAAGCTGTGGATTACAGCAAGGACAAGCTAAATTTATGAACATACGACAGTATTGTAACTTAACAGGAAGTGACAAGAACGTCACGTGAATAGCACGTGTTTACGCAGCATGGCAGGCGTGGATGTCATATGTTGATCAATGTGATCTCGCACTCAGGAGAAACTCGAACACGCTGCAACGGTGTGTCGGTAAGTCGTTGCCCAGCGTCAGGTAACTGCTGACTTTGGCCAGACTCGCAAACGTACGAATCCACCCGAGTGGCCGGTATATGCCGAGGGAGTTATGGGTCACATGTCACAGCCACTCATGGTCACCCACGATCGCTGATCAACGACAAGTGACCTTGCTGAATTCATGGATACAGTTATCGGCCGGTGTGTAGTACAGCATCTGCGTCGACACAGCTGGGTTCGGCGTGCCCATAGGACGTCCCATTGCGGTGAGCAGCGCTGCAGCGGCACCTGACCGTCACGATACACACAGCGTTCTCCGGCTCGCCCCAAGCCCACACCAAGCCCACACCAAGACTCACCGTGCTGCCTGAGTCACGCGCTGAGGCTCCAAGACGTCCCGAGTTACCCTGCATTAATTGGTAAGATCCCAGTTATACGCCTAGCGCTAGGCTTCAAGCTTCAAGCGAGCTGCGTAGGTACGCAGGAAGCTTCCCCGGCGCGCCCGAGCACGCGCCGTTTGCGTTTTGGGTTTCTGGGCCCTGGATCTGGAGGTGGCAAGTACTAACTTATCCTTTTGTACGTACATCGTTGGGATGCCTACTTCCCTTGTTAACTCACGTTGCATTTACACTTACGGGGTTCATGGAGAAATAAGCCTTTTAAGTACATGGTACCTTACTGTACATGTCCATGTCCGCACATAGGCATACGCATACGGGCGTAGCAGCAGCCGTCCCGAGTGAACAGCTGTATGTGCCGGTTCTCCCCGCTGACAAGTTCACCTGTAGTGTGCCTAGGTACCATGACCACCATGTCCACTCCCCGACCGAACTGGGAGCTACCACCAAGTTAACTGCGCCACTCTGACTCATGTACGCTCGTACGAACCACACAGTCTGACAGCACTTACCGATTGCCGGGATTATCGCAGACTCTAGAGATCTTGTCTCTGCGGACTTATACGTCCAATAATAAAGAATAGCTACCTCTTCTTACTGTCTTAGGTGACAGCACTTCTCGCTTGCGCTCTCCCTCCGTGTCTCGCCTTTTTCATTGTTACACGTCTATAACCAGCCCACAGTGACCATCTTACCTTATCCAATGATACCCTCCCACGAAACGCGTTTCAAGGCCGTATCTATAACTACCTCCCTTGAAACGTTTCAACGACGAGTCCGCGGCGTGGTCCCGCATGATGCGCCCGCAGGATACCATGGTCTCATGTCTCGCCCGTGTCTCACACGGCTCCGGTGGACGCTATGGCCGCTCCGCACTTTTACGGAGTGCATCTGACTGTGCCTTGTGGGTGCATTGCCGACACGCCGCCACTGGCGGCAACGAAAAGCACTGCAATAAGCATCCGCAAAGCATCCGCGGAGCCTGGCGGCCAGGCTCCGCGGATGCTTATTGCAGTGCTTTTCATTATGCCCCTGCGACACGTCGCCAGCTAGCTCACGTGCCACCCGGAGGGTTAGAGCATGTTTTTCTGAGCGTGCTTTTAATTGGTGCGGAGGGGGACGGTCTGTTCTAATGCGGAAGCGCACGGGCTCCGGCCAAGGGGGCCATGGGGCCATAGGCGGCCTCCAGGGGATTGGACGGCGGAGTGTTGGGTAGGGGCTCTGCCCAGTTACGCCTGTAACTGTGAAGTTATCAGAGGGACCTTGCGCCAAGTCTTGCAAGGACCAATTAGGGTGGGTTTGGAGTGTTACAGGGATAATTGTGGGCAGGCTTAGACAAGGCTACGTTCGCCCGATACGACACGACCAAGTGGGTGGGACTACCGTGCGGGGATTACTCGTTGAGGGAGTTATCGAGTTATCTGCCACCGAGGATAAGTTAGCCGTTCACTCTGGGGTGTGTTTGATTTGACTTTGTGCGGTAACAAGGACTGTGGGCAAGGTACACGGCTAACTGCACGAGGACGATGATAAGTCCTGCGGTGTACGGACAAGGTGAACCCTATTTATTATTGGCACGTCAAAGCAGGTCAAGCGCACCCCTACGGTGCGTTTGACCTGCTTCGACGTGCCGACATTGTTCGAGTTGCAGAGATATGACGTGTAGACAACGTCCACCTTCGGCCGACCACGGTCTTACTGTAGGCTTGTTTCGGCCGACTTTCCATTCTCCTTTTCCATTGCCCACTCTATCATACCAGCTCCGCTCATCTCACAGTTTAAAAATCAAGTCCATTCCAGTCCAATCCCGCTCCTCCACCCTTTGAAACACCCTGCCATTACCCCCGTCCACGAGACGCTCTTCGCCTCCCTCGCCAACGCGATCCCGAGCACGCCCGCCCTCCGGCGCGCACCCGACATCGACCCCACGCGCCTACTTCTCCAGCGTCGCCCTCCTGTCACCCTCACATCGCTCACGCCTGTCGGCGGTGCGTGATGGAAGGCGACTAGGATGCGGTGCAGGGTGTAGGGGCGGGGCAGCGGGTGCGTGTGTAGAAATAAGATGCTGGAAGTGCGGTCAGGTCGGAGCGCGCGCGCAGCGGCGGTGCGGTGCCGGGGAAGACGACGCGGAGGACGGGCGCAGGAGCGTTGAAGGCCGGCCGCATGTTGCAGTTCGCGAATAGTGAATACCACTCGCGCTGACAATGTCGGACTGGCTGCGTTCCAGGCATATGCGAAGGATGTCTTTGAGGTCCTCCGCGGGATCAGGCTTTGCTTTTCTTTTTCCAGCTGCAGAGATGTATAACCCCCAGGGCTTTAACTGTTATAAAAACCTTGCCGCAACTCATCCGCTGCATGACATCCAAGAATGGTTAATAATTACAGAGCAAGCAATTACCTTTTGATATACTAGGTTTTTTCGCGGTGATTTCTTTACTGTATGATTCTCTGGCAAGTACGTAGTAATTATGGAGTGGTAATATCACGTGATGTAAATATTTGGTCTATGGACTGCGCCGCCCACTGATCCCAGTCTATGAGTCTGGCAATTCCGTCGCGCCTTGGGTCTTGATAACTGCGGCAGTAAAAAGCACACCGGTATAACTATATAACTACCCTACGCATCAATAACGTACCCATTTGCATCATCAACCGTGTAATTACAACTGTATGTAACTGTAAGCGATCAGGGCGAGCGCGGGGTCGAATGAATAGGCCCAGCCCTACCCCAGACTTCTACCCCAGTCTACCCCAGACCCATCGGCAATCATGATGGATGCATCAACTGACTGATCGCGACGCGTCGCGCGCGTCGGGGACTAGGCATATAAGTAGCTAAAGTATGCAGGTGTGAGACGGGTAGACGGGGAGGGTGGATAATGACAGTGCATCAATCACCTGAGTCCAGCTGTTAAGCGTTATGGAGGTGGTATGCATGCTGCAGGGACGGCCGCAAGCATATATATTTGTTGCAAGCAAAGCTGCAAACAGAGTCTGGGCGATCAAAGTATGTAGATGTCATGTCATGGTAAGTATGGATATAAGTCATAGGATACAGAACTTAATAAGTCGTTGAGAGTTGTGCCCGGGAGCTTTAATAATGGCACCTCAGTTCGACTTGGGGGTCCAAGTTCAAGTTTCAGTTCAGAGATCGGGTTCGAGATTGAGGCCGGGCATAGCTGATGTGGACCGCTCAAAATTCCAAGAATCCCAGATGCTATCTTATGGTAACTGGATATTATTTTTAGTTCGACGGCGGGACAGGACGGCTTCGTGCTAGCACTTGTGCTCAGCATTCAGCTAAGTCTAGGTTAACAGATCTACATTTACAGTTATACGTTATACAGTCAGGTACGCATTTACACTAAGCAACAAGCTTACAGGGATTTTACTAATCACAGCCGTCCGTACTGTCGATCGGTACTGATAGATCCATCGTGACACCATATTGGGCAAGTAGAAAAGTTGGCTCAGGTCCGGCGTCCTAGGTGTACCTTTGGCGGGTATTACCTATTATTCTGTTAGGGTTCACGGTTAAGGTATGCGAACCTAGCAGTGCCCACTCCATACTTCCCCACACTTCCCCATACTTCCCCATATACCGACATGCCTGAATCATGGGTGGGTTGCGCCGTATGTGTATTGAAGCCGTGTCTGCGGAGACTACAGCTTACAGCGCGACCATGCTACTTCGCCTCGGGCGGACATGTTGACTCGAGCTGTTAGTAGACATGTCACCAGTTCTCGATCACGCGCCTGATCGAACGGACATCCGTACGCGTGACAGATGACACAAAGCCGAACCCGTCACGCGTCAGGCTCAGGCGTCCAGCTCCTAGGTGGGCTATGACGCCAGTTTGGCAGCACCGTACGCTCATCCATCGTGCCTAGGTTGCGGTGTGAAGGTACAGGCGAGTCATTACGCCTTCGGATATTATTTGAAATCAACCCTTTCCCCCCTACAGCTCACGAACGAATGGAATATACCGTCAGGTTGCGGTGCACTACTACTCTGCTCGTTATCACTCGTGCCATCAAACGAGTGCGACCCCAGAGAATCCCTCCGTTCATTGTGAGTACTTTGGCTTTGAAGTATTTCCACAGGGTCAATTGTTGCGCATAAGTATAACTAATTCTGTCTCGGCTGAACTGGTGGTTGAATGCAGTATGGTGCAATACTTTAAGCTTTAGATATCAGTTGCAGCGGATTATTTCGATCACGTTCGAGAGTCAGCGGTAGCATGTCCTGTTTTATAGCAGGCTAGGCAGCGGGGGTGGACTGTGATGTTGTGGACGAGGACATGTTATTGTAATACTGTAACGACCAGAAGATCTCGAGTGGCTGTGAACCTCCCCGTGAACTAAGCAAACCAGCTCGTGACCCTTTCAAACAATTACAACAATCCTCCTTTCTGCACGCTCGTGATAGTGTCCCCGCCTCCGTCTCCTATCGCATGCTTGTTCTTATTATGCGGCACAGGCTCAGCTGATCAGGCCTTCTTTCAATCTCAGTCCTCACTCAGCACGATAAGTCCAACAATTAAATCATCGCCCACGTCCTGGCGGCCCCCTATGCTCTCTTCTTCTGCGCTTCCGGGGTTCGTTCTAATGATGGACCGTACCTTGTCGATCCATTTGGGAAGTTGTACCCAGTCAGCGGCTTCCCGACGCCCAGAACTACCGACAGCTGGCAATCTGCACTATTGGGGTGCTGTAAGTGCACTTCTCGCTGTGCCATATTTATTACAGTCGCGTTAACAACTCCCTCGTATGGTGCAGCTTCCCAAGCCATCGAGCAACCTTGAAGGCGCATCTGTGTCCTAGAACGAACGGCTGGCTATCGTGTGGTGACCGACCCAGATCATACTCCTATAGTCCGTGTCGGTCAGAATAACACCCTCATATTATTCTGACCCCCACGTACCAGGAACGGGGGGGAATGTACGTTCATCCCTCTTTGATCTCTGATTTATTATGAAGAGGTGTTCTAACTCTCTCGTTTTTGTCTAATAGGTATTACGAGGACCCTCTTTCCGGCCGGTGATGCGTAGGACTCTTGCGTTATCGCAAAGTGGGGCGTCTTCCATTTCGTCCTTGGCAGCGGGACTGCGAGACGCAGTGCAGTTAAGTTGTTATCAAGTCAATTATCCATTTATCCGTCTGTAAGCTATAAGTCTTAAGTGCGAGGTCACGTTCTGAATGTGACCTAGGGGTATCCTCTCTGGGTCCATTGAGTTGCTCTTCTTGGATCGAAGGAGGGCGCGTGAGTCGTGCAAGTGGGTTTCGGACTGCCGTTTACTTATGGTGCGTTTTATATTGCCAAGGGCTTGCTCGCCGCGCAGGCGAGGCAAGCTGGTTGGTGCCTGTCCGTCATGACTGGAAACAAAAAGGACGTGGAGGTCGCCACAAGCGTCTGGCATGTGCTCCACCTTGCTCTGATTCAGAGGGTTCGATGCCTAGATGCTCCTCCGCTTTACAGGATGCAGTGAGGGCACCCTGAGACTAGACATGCCCATTACTTGGAATGCCTCTGAGCTTACCGTCACCGGGAAAACACTGGAAGCGGACGTCCGATGTGAGGACAACCCCTTCATGAGCCTTACATGAGCCCTTAACACATGTGCTGCCAAGCTGCGCCCCACACGTTACCAGAACATTTTCGACCGCTGTGTGCAGCATCTCGAATTCAGGGACGCAAGCCGGCCTCTGACAACGGCGGGTCGTTTCCCAGGTTCCAAGCTTATACATCTAATAATCAGCCTCGATCTTCAATCTATAAATTGAACTGTGTTCCCTATACCTTGTATCCGCAACGCTTCAATGACATCAAGGAGCACACACCTGAGCCGAACTCATCAACTATTCCTTGTCAACCTCAAGTTTTGGACAAGGTCCCCCTTCCATGACTCGAATAAAGGTTTATGCTCGATTACTTGTTTAGCTGAGAGCCCTCCTCTTGCAAGAAGATGAAGTCGGCATAGCTTACAAATATATTGCGTTGTATATATAATAACTCCGGCTATGCGCCGAGTCGCGCCCAGTCCATCCCAGTGCTCTGAGCAAATACGAAAGGAAAATTGTCCATGGAGCTAGAGAATCTAGGTGAGTATATAAAGGTCCGTGTCATGAAAAATTGCTGGACGACGGTCCTTGCCCTCGCGGGCCCGAAGGTATGCTTCCCTCTGCCAGAGGTGAAGGCCGTGCATCTCGGTTTAATAGTTGGCTGCCATCGGAGGTAGGGTCCCATGTATCCGATGCGGTCCTTTGAATCGTGTGATATAACGGTGGAATCTCATGCAGAGGGTCCTCAGCAATGGGTGCCAAGTCCACTAAAGGGTTTTCTTGCTCCGCCTCAGGCGCGCCGTTGACTACAACGAGGGAACCGAACCCAGATGGTCCACCGCGCGCGTGTAGGAAGTCGGATGGCGGAGACCCTGTTGTCGAGACAGAGACGGCCGAGCGGCCGCTTTTACCGCGCACAACAGGGGCCGCAGCGCCGGGGGGAAGGGCGTGGCTCTCAGAGCGGGGAGATCCCGGAGTTGACTCGTCGCTGAGCTGACGTTCATGTCCGGAGGGGTTCAAGGGTGTCGTTTCCGAGGGACTGTCGGTCATGATAGCGAGGGGCGAGCGAGATGTGGGCGTAGGTCGAGATGTTACGTGTGAGGGGGACGGTCGCGACGCAGCGTAGGATGATGGATCGCCACTTCGCTCGGATGACATACCTGCCAGTAAGGGTACATCGGACTTTGTAGTGTCGGTTGAGATCGAGCGTCCATGCTGGTCACCTCCACCCATCACGTCATTTACAATCGAGGTCAAATCAACAGCGCTTCCGGCTAGCAGTGGATCTTCTAGCCTACTGCGTGCACCCGGGGGAGGCCACACGCCCTCATGGAAAATGCTCCCTGTCTCCAACCCGCGGGGACGTAGCAGCTGCGGCGCGCCACCTTCTCCCATTGGTCGGGATGGTCCTGCAAGATCAAAAGCGTCTTCATCGGCAAGAAGTGCTGAACGTGGAGTAGGCAGCGCGCGGTGCGCAAGCGAGATTTTGCGTTGTTTTCGGCGCCGATAAAAGACAAAAAATCCGGCAAGAACTAGGAAAGCAAGGAGACTTGCACCAATGGCTGCACCGGCGATGACCCCGGTGGGCTGCCCGGACGAGCCACCTGCTGAAGGAGGCGAATTAAGGGTAGTAGGAAAAGTTGTAGCGATCTTTGCCCAAGACCATGAGAACAATATAGGTATAACTCGACAGTGGAAACGTGAGACGCACAGTTGTTGCCTGACCACTAATGGTCGTTACAATCGAAGACGTGATAGTCGTGAGTGACGGTGTTGCGTCAGAACTAGTTCGTGTGGAGGATGATGTCGGTGAGGTAGTTGAGTCCCTACTGGAGGATGAAACGGAAGTGGAGGAGACTAAGGAGGAAGCAGTGGCAGAGGTAGAAGAGGAAGTCGAAGACGAGGTTGAAGAGGAGGTCGAAGAGGGGGTCGAAGAGGAGGTCGAGCTAATAGACGTGGTGGAGGTCGTTGGCTGGGTCGTAGAACTAGATGCGGACGTCGAGCTGGAAGTACTTGAAGACCTGCAGCAATATCGGATTCAGATAGAGGCAGAGGTCTCATAAAAAAAGAGAAAGCGTGTGGAGAAGTTATTATGCATAACTGGTCCAAGCAGAAGATGGCGAACTTTGATTGGAACCAGGACACCCATTTACACAGAATTGAAGAACATACTGTGATGAAGATGCACTGCTCGAACTGACAACTGATGCAGACGTGCTGGTCGGGGGTAGATCCGAAGGCGACGGTGAACTGTTAACTTGCGAGTTGCTGGAGTCGAAGGATGAGGTTGGGCCTGATGTAGGGCTCACGGGGGAACTAGTCGAAGGGGGAGAAACGGGAGTGGAAGTCGTGGTGTCGGAAGCCGACATGGCCGTCGACGGCACGGTTTGTGTATTACCCTGGTGCAGAATAAACCATATGAACAACCCAACCTTCGAAAGCAAGTCAGTCTGTGTGCGTAAGGTCGAAACTCACAGAATTTGAGTTGGGAGTCGTAGGTACCGTGCTAGCGCCAGTGGCCGACCCTGATGGTGTCGGTGTCGCTGCTTGACGCGGACGGCGGAGACGAGTAACTCTAACAGCGACAGCGACCGAGCCCATACAGTAGGGACGACAATTTTAGTAATTGACAAAGGGTAAAAGCGTGTATTTGGTGCAGCGCTCTATCACATTGCAGGGCAGCCAGCTGTGGCGGTAGCTTACAAGCGCAATTAACGCGCCACGCGCCGCCTATCCGTCTACTTACTACCGGCTTATAGTACAAATTGCTAATTATGCGTAGCGGCGTCGTGCTGTATGTGCTCAGGATGCCTGTCAGATGCTGCTTATGACGGCAAATCCTTGGCTTTAAATCGCGAGGAAAACGTATATTTCAGAAGTCGTCGGCTCAAGCTCCGCCAGGGCCCGGCCGAGGTCTGTGCCAAGCGGAGTCCGGCGCAAGTAATGCAAATTTGCACTGCTTCATCACCACAACAACTCAACTCGGCCTGACTGCGGATAGGTGAGATACAGTATATTCTGATTCAAGTTCGGCTCTTTACAGTAATGATCGCGGCCGTCACCGTCCTTGAAGCCCAACGACTAGCAGCTAGACCTGTAATAATTATCTGACGCAAAGCAAATGGTTGTGATAAGTTCATGTTATAAGTCTGTGGTGCATTAACTGTCGGTTTTGTTTTGTCAGAATTTGACGGTTGCCGCAAGATTTTGATGTTGATTGTTATTGAGTTGAGCAGAATACACTAGAGAACTCCGCCTGACGTGTGTGCGATATCGTATCTGCTGTGCTATACTGTAGTTCAGACGCGACTCAACGGTGCCATCGTTGTCTTCCTTTTTGTTTTAAAATCCAATTTTGTCTTGGGGCCGCGCCCTATGTAAGACAATGCATACAAGGTTCCTTCTACCGCTCCTTTCTGCCTGTTAGTATGTGATCTATCTCCGCTCTTTGGACACCATCCCGAGCAATCCGTGCCACTTCTCTGGAAGCGAGGGGGGGTTGTTTGTCCGCGCATCTCGCGCGGAGCCCATCCATGTCTATCTTTCACCACTCGGTAACGCGACGTCGCCAAAAGTCCCTGTAGCGTTTGTGTTGAAACAGAGGTACCATCGCTTTTGGCCCGTTCAACAGAGTTCGCAAGGACCTGGCTCCCCGCTTAAGTTTCCTTTCCAGCTGTTGTCCCTGTGCCTTGTTCATTGCGGTAAGAAGTGGTGCACGGTTTCATCTCTGCTGAGGCAGGCAGCGCACCTTCCCTGGTGAGTTGACTTTGCCGATCTTGGACAGATATTTGTTTAAGTGGCACGTGTCCCGTTCGCAGCTGTGTCTTCGTGCGAGTCCGTTGCTGAGTTTCATGTAAGTAGGCTGGCGATGGCATCGATGGGTCTATTTTGTGCGCGTTTCCGGCCCTCGGCGATGTTCCAAATATCTCTCTTGCTTGTGCTTTCAGTGCCTTGCGGTGCCTGTGTAGCTCGGCGGCCTTGCTGATCGGCACCGTTCCCCGACATACGGTGGGCAGGTCTGTGTCGTCCGTGGATCGCCCTCCGCAGCCCTCCTTGCTTCCCTGTCCGCCGTTCATTTCATCTTACATTTTAATCGTGCGTGTGCCAGCTTGACACCTAGGACCTGTGTCTGGCAACCAGAGATGGGAAATTAATATGGGCTCTTCAAGTACTTATTCGAACAAGAAAGCAGGTCAGCGGTTGGGAGCACACGAAGTCCCTGAAGATATTTGTTGGCTAGAGACGAGGAATGCAACAAATTCTCTTGATTGTCGGCGTTGATAGAGCTGCTCCATAATTCCAATGGCCTTCTTCGTTGCCAGCCCTCAAGATCAGCTGGAAGTCGACAGATGTCATGGATGCGTGGCTCTGGCCATTAAAAGAAGGCGAAGTTATTATAATAAGACTTACAACTATCTTAGAAGGACAGTTCCAGCCATTGCTGAGTGCAGTTCTGAATCAGACGCAAGTACTGTTCGCCTCCTATTGTCACACCGGTCCTAATTGTCCCGACAGACTCTTGGTGCCAATATATACGCGCGGGGGTCGGAACTCTGCGAGAGGATTCTAGTAATCCCAGATTATTGGGTATGTGCGGCCCTGCTGCCACCACCTACAGTGATTACTGATTCTCGCCGGCTTCCTTGTGGAAGACATTGTCAAAAAATCCTATAATTGGTCGGTTCCTGATCAGCAGTTGAAGCATACCAAGTATAAGGAGCGCCCAATTCGTGGTTTTGCAGGGACGACCCTTCGAGGAATGGAAAGGCAGTATTAACCCATTCATATAACTTCACAGGATGTGTACGGTTCTCCATTGCGCGGTTCTTTCCGCTGAGAGACCAGCACAGCTGGCCCTGGAAAGACTATTTGTGGTAAATATCTCAAGTTTGTCTTGATTTCCCGCTCCTCTGTTAACCTATGGGTGTGTCGAGCTCCGCGATCATGGAAGAGACCTCGTCACTGTAAATCAGACCCGTCACCTGTAATGGCGTATTTTACTTCGATTTTCACAACGGGGACACGGCCAGATCACGCCCTTCGATTTGTGATAAAGAAATTGACATTGCAATGTGCATTCCCGTCGCCTTGGCGAAGGCTTTCTCAGAGAACGAATAGGGAACACGGTCTCCCATCCCAGGGCAACTTATGCCCCAGCTCTCGAGGTCATTATTGGGAATGTCCAGAACGTCTATATTTTTTTTGATGCCCTTGACGAATGTCCCGAACGAGCTGATCGGATAACCCTGCTACGAGAGATGACTGATTTGGGTCTTGACACATTATAATGGTATTCTCCAGGAACGACGCTTTCAGTGTGTTACAATGGCTCGCATTCTCGGTTCACACCATATCACCGCGATGTGCAGTCATTCCCGTCGCCTTGGCGAAGGCTTTCTCAGAAAATGAATAGGGAAAACGGGTCACCATCCCAGGCACAACTCTCGAGGTCATTATTGGGAACTTCCAGAACGTCCATATTTTTTTTTTTGACGCCCTTGACGAATGTCCCGAACGAGCTGATCGGATATCCCTGTCGTAGAGATGATTGATTTGGGTCTTCGCACATAATTGTCATGGTATTCTCCAGGAACGTTGGTGGGACGCTTTCAGTGTGTTGCAGCGGGTCGCATTCTCGGTTCACACCGTATCACCGCAAGAGAAGAACATTTTGGCCACTGATCCCGACGGTGATGATGGCCCGCTATTCGACTCATGTCGACGGCCTTCGCATCCAAGAGATATTTGTCCCAGTCTTGCCACAATTATAGTCCCGGATGACGAGATAGCCGGCGGTGAAGCCAAAATATGCCGGAACAGAGGGCAGGCATCTCTGAAGCTGGGCCGCTCATACCCGCTCATTGTTTGTCCAAGAATATTTGATCACGGAATAGCTACGGAAGAGCGATGTCGCGCTGGCATTCTGTTATTTCAACAAAAACGATTGCTGGCATGTCTATTGCCGCCTACCTGCTACAGCTCAGCAAGCGCATCCTCGAGCATGGCTAGGATCGGCTATCTGAATCTGCACCGCGACACTGAATCGATCACGCTCAGTCAGATACTGATGGTGGATCCGATACTCTATAGAGACCCATAAAGGCCCATCTTCAGCCCAAGGACGCTCTGTGTACAAACTGGCTGAAGCTATACAATGCAGCTGTAGGCTTTGGCTGCGGGGCTTCGGATGGATTATATCTGTTCGCCTGTCTGTTACATTTTCGCTGAGGCTAGAAAGAGCCAGTGGCATTGTCTGTTTCGGATGTGGATGCCAACAAGAAGCGCGATTTGGTGGCGTCGCTTAATCCACGTTCAACGCCACGAGGAACAATGTGGAAATACATCGCTCGTCCGTGGAATTTGCATCCCGATCCCGATCCCAACATGATGATGTGCCCTCGCTGCCCTCCAAACTACCACGATTACCACGACCTGCGCCTATGCCACAGCCATCAAAATATATAGCATCACGTCCTTTATCGTCTTGTAATAAGAACTACTAGTGTATTTAATTTTCCCCCTTGAAGGCCACGATATGAAGTTGAGAGTTGTACCACGGTCAGTGTATTCCAGTAAGCTGGCACACTTAGGCCCGCTCGTGTGTTCGCTTAGGTTCTTAGTGGCACTCGGAGGTTGCTTGATGTTTGGTGATACTTTCCTGTGGATAGATCTGTTTCATGCCTCCAGAGGGAGCTTCGACGAAACGGTGTGATGTTTGAAAACACTGGAGGAAGAGCTGCATTACTTAAGAACAGACCAGAAGAGAGGACATCAATAATATATAAGTAAGTATATATATCCGCCACTAGTGCTTCTGTGACAATTGAAAGAAGCCATTGAGTTGCCGCTGATGTCCTTGGCTCAGGAAGTCAACATAGACGTGTCGATCTACCGCTGTGGTGTTGCAGGTCGCTCAGGCTCGATCTAGAGTGAGAGGGCTCAATTACTCCAAGACATTTTTTGTTGTCTTGAAAAGCAAGAAAATTTAACGGCAGGGTCGCGATGCCGGATAGACGCGGCCGTGGCAATGCTGCATGGGACATGATCGGCATGCCAACCGATTGAATTGGGGTTAGTAATTGTGATGTCACGGTGGTGTATCCTGCTGCGTGCGTACCTGGCACCGGGGCTTCTTCGAGTCGGCTGACTTGGAGCCCGTCCACAGGGCATTTATGTACTGAATTATCTCACACGGGTCATGAGTGCAATGGACGCATGGCTAACTGCGTGCGTGTCCAACAAACGTCCATGCGACACATGCTCATCCTAAAATCCTGGGAATACAGCTCCTGAAAGAATCAGGATCCCGGCCGCAAGCGTGAATCCTAGGAGGCAGCCCTTACTTGCAGCTGAGTCCAGACAACCCTGTCGCTTCACGGCCCACGTCCAACCTCTGTTCCATGCGTGCAATTCTATCAGGTTCTGGACAGGCAGCTCCTTGGATTGCGGGAAATTAATTCAAGTAGAGTCTGCAAAATAGTAAATGCACTGAATATAGCTCCTTCTATAAGGCTGGAAAATCAATAGGCCTCTAGTATTGCTCCACTTCATCGTGCGAAAATCAGGAAAATAGGAACAGAATTGTATTGAGACAGAATTTCTTCGCCGCATCTTACCAAGACCCGGACCAAAGGACCATGGACAGGGACAGCTAGGAGCACATGTTGCTCGCCTGCAGAACCGCGCGCCTGTGCTCTCAACTGATCGCGGCCCCGGCATTGCCAAGCCGAGTGGCTGAGCTCTCAAAACGCTTTACACCAACGCGAACCATGCCCCAATATATCTACATTGAATGCTCTCCATAGACATATGATTTTCCATACTAGCCCCATGCTGAAACAACGTCAGCCACACCTGCTCTATAAAGCATCCTTTTTCGCCCCCATGCCTCCTGCGCTCCTGGCTACCCCTTCGTTCTCACTGTCCTTCGCTCACTGCCATGGTTGCTGCTTTTGCCCTTGCCGCATGCGCTCTAACTCTCTTTCCCTTCTCCTCATCAACACCGCTCATCCCCACGGCGCCGGAGGTCTCAAGACCAGATGCATCTGCTTCACCTGATGCTGCCAATACTTCGTCTGTCTTCCCCCGTGCCTCTGCTATATCCCCCGGCTTCCCCTATGGATCACAGAAAATCCGTGGTGTCAACCTCGGTGGCTGGCTAGTTATCGAGGTCAGCCCACCTGACTATCCTATCTTTTCCACCTATCCATAATGCCCCTCGTAGCCGTGGATCACCCCGAGTATCTTCGACAACACTGGTGATAACCGTGTCGTGGACGAGTTTACCTTCGGCCAGTTTGTCGATCGCAATTCCGCCGCGTCCACGCTGCAGAACCACTGGAACACGTGGATCACGGAAGCAGGTTAGCACCATACCCCCAGCTCCACTCAATCCCCGTCTTACCTTGACTGCGCGACAGATTTTGCTGCCATCGCTGCTGCGGGGTGCGTGGTTCTATAAGTCACCAGAAGGCCGCATCTTAACTTTGCTTTCAGTCTCAATCATGTCAGATTGCCCATTGGTTACTGGGCATTCGATGTCAGTGCCGGAGAGCCATACCACCAGGGGCAAGTTCCCTTCCTTAACCAAGCCGTCACCTGGGCACGCAATCATGGCCTGAAAGTCATCGTTGATCTCCGTAAGCGTAGGCCTCATAAGCCCCGTAATTCACCAATAACCGTCCCACGCAGATGGTGCTCCAGGAAGTCAGAATGGCTTCGACAATTCTGGACAGAAGATGAGTTTCCCCCAATGGCAGGCGAACTCGAACAATGTTGCTCGCACCAGCGCGGTTATCAAGACTCTCGGTGTGTTTTTCAGCTTTACCGTCATGGCTGCATTGAACTCATGCATTTAAAATTTCAGCAAACATGTTCAAAAACCAGGCAGACGTAGTTACGGCCATCGCCCCGTTGAATGAGTATGTGTTTTCGAGCTCTGTCTGTGGCGCCCAACTCACCACCCCAAAGACCTGCTGGCTTTGATTCGGGGGTGCTACCCGTTGTGAAGCAGTACTGGTTGGATTCCTACGGAAACATCCGCTTCCCCTTCGGCACGTCGCAGCAATCGAACACCATAGAGCTGATCCATGATGCTTTCCAGCCACTCAGCTCCTGGAATGGCTGGGAGGCCACGCCTAACTTCCAGGGTGTAATGATGGACACGCACATCTACCAGATGTTCTCGAACGATCAGGTTGCACAGTCGCAGTCGGCCCACATTGCTGTATGTTGTCTAATGTCAAGCGAACACCATGTCTCACTATTCATGTGTCTAATTTCAGAGTGCGTGCGGCCAGGCGTCACGTCTGACATCGTTCACCACTCTCTGGACTGTGGTTGGAGAGTGGACCACAGCCAGCACCGACTGCGCAAAGTACCTCAATGGACGTGGCGTCGGTGCGCGATATGACGGCACATTCTCGGGGTCACCGTTTGTGGGGAGCTGCACGGGTCTCACCGGAAACAGGAATACCTTTAGCGCAAGTTACAAGACATTCATGAGGCAGTACTACGAGGCCCAGGTGAGATGATTTATCGGCATCCTATAACGGTTGCTTAAGCCCTGCACTGGAACAGATCAATTCCTATGAAAAGGCGCAAGGATGGATCTTTTGGTGAGACGTCTGTTTCACTGATGGTGGATTACGCTCAATATATATTTCTCCTGCAGGACGTGGAAGGCAGAGAATGCGGACGACTGGACATATCAAGCCGGACTCGCTGGTGGCTGGATACCACAGGACCCAACTAACCGCCAATTCCCCAATATTTGCCCATAGAGCGCTTCATACGCATTTTGCCTCGTTACTGTATCCTCCACATGTGTAAATGTTTACCACACATTGTAATGACAATTACGAAACTTGCATTTGCATCACCATTCTTCCCTATTCCCTATGTCGATAAATGCGTGAAGGCCCCTGATGGCATACGTGTGATTCATTCTGCAGGAGACTTTGGGACGACTTGGGCTCCTGAGCGAGATTGAGAAGGGTCAGCTTCTTTCTGATTTGCGGGCAGCATCTCCTGTAGCTTGTCCGCCACGGCAAGCCCCATGGCCCCCACTAAACCTACTCCTAGTCCAAAATACAGCCTCGTCCGCATGGGTAAATCTGCGAAATTCCTCAGCCGTGTAAACCACAATCTGGCGTACAGTTCGGATTGTACGTACTTGTGTAGGACTGCCAGAGCGTCCGGGGGTTGCGACCTGGGGAAGACATGGCGGGCGCCTTCCAGTCACGAAAGCGGTAGGCGCCGCCGCTTTTCCATGGGCCCTCATGGGTCGCAGAGCGCTCCGTCGACCTACAGCAACACCTCTCCTGCCTCAGACGTTCTTTCAATATGTCAAAAAATCTCCCATTCTGGGGTGAAGTAACTTCAACTCTGGATTGGTGCGAAGTAAGGAGGCTTCCGCTTCCATCAATCGAGGCGAACACATGCTGACTTCTCATCCAGCAAAACTACCAGTTCTCATCCTATATTGCGGAACTTGCGAACACGCTTTCGAACATATTCACCGTGGGCTTGGCCCTCCACGGTTGCCGGAAGGCTGTTGCCCAGTCACTGCCCACCCGTTATTTCGCAAGTTTTGCGGCAAGTCTCTAGTATCTACACAGTCTTCACTGAAAGCTTACTTGTATGATTTCGCCTGCCAGGGATTCGGGCTAGTCGGTATTGGCAGTTTTGCATTCCACGCCACGCTGCTGTATGAGGCGCAGCTCGCCGATGAGCTACCAATGTCGGTCAACTTATCACTGGTCATACCTTATATGCGTCTGACGTCAATAATGTTTAAAGGATGTAGGCAAACAACTTGTCCATCATCACTACTCATCGTCGCCATTATTGCAGCTATGTCTGCAGTCAGAGCCTCTATGTTCTGTTTGAGACAGCCCCCGGAGCAATCCACGATTCTAGTCGTCGCAAACCGCTCGCAGCGATCATCATTATATTCGATCTGATATTCACGCTGTTATAGTGTGTAACCCTCGCCCTCATTCGCGCTGAAACGCTCACATTCAGGTCTCGCAGCTCCTGGTATCGCAACCCCATATTTCATCAAGCGGTCTTCGCGATCCTCATGCTTGCCGTTGCTGCGCGTGCTACCATCCTTTCGCGTCGTACCTCCACGCCCATCTCCGTAAGTACGAGATACATAATCATAAAAATATTTTGGACGGGCTCTCTCTCGTTCATCGTTGGGTTTATAATATGGAATTTGGACAACGCATATTGTGACACGCTTAAAGTGTGGAAGGCAGGCATGGGATGGCCTGCCGCGTTCGTTCTTGAAGGTAAGTGACACCTTCGCGGCAGTCGTATTTTGCGGGAGTGTGTCTGACCACTGACCCAACCTTAGGGCACGCCTGGTGGCACCTCATGACGGTACGCACTGCTACGTTTAGATTCCCGCCACTTTCTGAGTATTTTCTAGGCTGTCGGCGTGTACCTTATGTTAGTAGGTGTACAGTGTAAGCTCTCATCTTGTTTTGTTGTGCCCACTCACGTGCATGATTATTCACTGTCACGTTTAAGATTTGTTCGTCCATTCCTTTCTCACGACCGATGATACAAAATAACTTACTGGCTTCTAACACACCCAGAACCCTCTGTCTCAAGGAAGGCGAAGAAAATTTCGGCCTGGATTACGAAATGGGAGTGCCATATGTTGCACGGCGTCATTTCAAAGGGAAAATGAACGAATAGATTTCATTAGACAGTAGTTATTAGTCACGAATTTCCATCGATGGCAGCCTGAGACTAAATGTACAGTATGAGATGGCCAATTCAAAGTGATACCATACTATTGTCAGCCGACGGATTACTGTACAGATACACACTGACTGGTAGTTGTCATGGCCGGCTAACTAGTTTCCATTTTGAGTCCCGTCTCGTGCAAAAATATATCTCAGAGCCAGGTTCATGTCCCATCCAGGCGCTCTGTTGGCTCGGTACGAGGCTGGATATCTGCAAAAATCATAAATACAACAGAATGTGGCGAAGCGCCAACACACCATATATCGCTCTCCAACGTTGAATGATCCTGGGGCTCCCCCCTCCGTGACATTCAGGGACATGACATCCCAGACCGTGACTTGAGCGGTCCTCCATGACGGTTTACGGACGGTTTGGGCGTCCTTGACATTCAAGACTCGGAAGTTGCGGACTTGTCGTGGTGGAAAGCTTGACTATAAACGGTGTGGGTTATAAAGGGAAGGTCGGGTTAGCAGAACTTACCGCGAGTTCTCGGTCAATTAGATCACGACTCTTCTCTCTATCAGTTTGGCACTTCTTTCGTAATAATAGTGAAAGCCATCCCGCATCCGCTTTATTAATGCCCTTGATGATATGCGCAGGGTCGTCGCTGTCGTCAAGCTCGTCAACCAGGTCTTCAATGTTGTTTGGTGGCGATTCTAGTCATGAAAAGATCAGTGACCCCCATCGTGATTCAGGAGCTGCTGTTGACGGACCGTCTTCGGTAGGGCGAAAGTTACTACCCGCTATACTTTCTAGTCGATCGGCGTATGACTCGAGTTGAAGCAATTTCTTCTCCAGCCTATCCTGGAGTTTCGCGGCTTGATTTGATCGGCGTTCCTGAGCATCAGCGTAAGTACCGCAGCTACTCCCAATGAGACACCAACATTCCAGGAATCCTCCTCTATAGCTTCATCCTTTTCGGTCCGTGGTCCTTCACGAATCGTTTCGCCGTTCTCTGTTGTAATAAACTCAAGAAAGCCCACAGAAAACGTCTACAAAGGATAGGACGCTCAGCGGCGTTCCCAGACACATAAGGACTATCGACCTTCGTGATAATTACGTCGACGAGGGAGACCACCCCTCCATCTGACGTTAAACTGCGCAGTGTTGCCACAAATGGAGTGTTTTGAAATCCGAGCTTGGCGTGCCATGGCGCAAGGTGGGTTGAATTACCGGAAAGTATTAGTTGCACGCTTCCGTACGCATCCAACACTTCCATGGGGTCCTTCTTTGATGAATCTAACTGGTGACAATCTCGCATCACGCGAATGCAATCAATCTATGGCCGAGAGAGACATACCTTAGCTCCGCTACAGGCAATTTTTCTCCCAATTCTCAGGACCTTATTCCTTGCTGCGCGTGCAAGCGCTTCGTCAACCGTTGCACGAAGCCGATACCATCCATCTGTAACCTCGAGTTCTGGATGGGCCGGGACGAGCCGACCATCAGCGTCGACGGACTCATCTGTCCAAAAGATGTTCGATACACATAGTACGAGGGGCGCCGACGACGGAGCATCGTGGGCAACAATGAGCCTCACCGCCGGACGTGAGCCACCTTCCTGCTCGCGCTGGTACCTGCAGATAATTATAACGAGTTAATGGTGCCCATATGAGCTAGCTTTAAGTAGTACCGATAACGAAGCTGTCGCATGACCTCACTCCAGCACCACCTATTTGCGGCTTTAGCAGGCTCAAGGCATGCCATGCCGAGCATCTTCCACAATATTAGCGACCAATGGTTGTCAACCCATCCTTTTGTCGCGAGGCGACAATCCATGGCTAGTAGTGCTTCAAGCGCAGAGTCCGAACCGAGAGACATCTGCGTTGAGAATGGATTGGCATCGGGACCGGTAGTATTAAAGCGATAGTAAAGGAAGTGTGAGACAGTGGTCAGACTAAAAAGTCTGAGATCGCTGCAGGAATTGATGGTGAGAGGTTGGGATATAGGACAAAGAGGGTACTCACAGCCCCATCTCCTTAAGCTCCTCGTGTCCATAAGCGTGGTGGGGTACGAGTCTGGATTTGGCTAAAACTGTGCGGTTCGAATGAGTCACTAAACCGGAATCAGTCAAGTTTACGGAGAGACATCTGACGTAAAATGCACTCGCTATATTCGGGGCCTTGACCACGGTTCTTCTTTGATGCCTCTGTAATACTTGATAATCCTTGAGGTCCCTTTCCTTTGTAGTCGAATTGTGGCTGTATAGTTGGAGTTGACGGGGTCAACTGTACCTTTCTATCACTAGGTTTCATTCCTGACTTGAACGGCGTAACAAATTTAGGTCTCGCTCGCGAGCTGGTGAACGCGTGCGCGCGAGGGCTAAGTCCCAAAGGTTTAGTTTTATGGGGTGTAGTCGTTTGATATTGAGATAAATCGGAAGGTCGGGGAAGGGTGGGTAGTTTAGGCGTTTGGGGCTGAGGACGTCCGTTAAATGACGCAGGCCTAATCGGCGTCACTGGAGGCAAGGTGGAGGGTGCGGCGAGAGAGGAGTCTGACGGGGTAACCTCAGCAGCTGCACTGCTGCGGGAGACGACCGAGGCCAAACGAACCCCAAAGGGACGAGAAAGGTTGGGAGCATTACTATTAGATCGGGGAGTTGTGAAAGAGGGTGCCTTGAACGGACGGATGGGTGTAGAAGTAGAGTGAGGATTGATATCAGGTAGTGACGCAGGTGATGGGTTTCCAGACATCGAGGGGGAAGCAAAAGAGTTTTCGACGCCTTTGAGAGGTTCTCTGTTGATATATGGCTCTTTATTGCCATCGTGTGTGCCGGGAACGATCTCCTGGGCATGCTCTAAGGCAGACAGTTCAGTCTCAATCTCTGCTTCCCACATCTGCATTCGTTTCTTAGCTTGTTCGAGGGCGGCAACTGAGGGAGACACCAAGGTCAGTTTTGACCGGTGAGCCGAGGCAGATGTAAACGTATGCGCCAAAGCTGATGCTGTATCAGCTGGCGCGAACCAGGTAGTATGGTCGTGATCCAGGGGCTCCCCAGGTGGTGGGGGATAACCCACGTTACCATTAATACTGTCCGCCGATATTATCAATGAAACTGGAAGGAAATTTGCAGAAGCGGGCTTGGGAGCAGTGTTGGAAATATGGCGTTTTGGCACGTCTAAGGGGAGATGTGCGGCAGATTTGAAGCCTAGAGTATGGGAAAGAGGCGGTCGAGACTGTGTGGCACAAGGCGGTGGTGGCGGTGTTGTTGTACTTTTGCGAGTACCCTTCGAATCTACTAGGACAACGCCTGAGTCATCATGTTGCTTCAGCTGGGCAGTGTCTTCAACACCACGGCTACGCTTTTCCCTCGGACAAAATGGGTCACTCTGAGATGATCTCACAGGAGTGGCTACAAAGCTGTGTGAAAAGCTCGTCTCGATCTTGTCCAACGCTTGAAAGTCATAGTCATCAAATTCGTCAAAGTGGTCATCATAGGTGGGCGACGAGAGTCGTGATTTCTTGCGTATGGGTGAAGAAGTGGCTAATGTGAGGCTCATAAGCTCGTCCTGACTACTGAGCACGAGTGAAATACTTACCAGACCGACCCATGATGACGTTGAGTTGAGCAGCGCGGTCTGTCACTCTTGTCACAGAAATAGTACGCGTGCAGGCTTCGTCAACATTAGTCAGCTTACAACTCGCAGCTATGATCCTACACCCAAATTTGAACTGCTGCGGTATTACTTATCATTTGGAGCAAAGCAAAGAGATCTGTAGTACTTATGACTAGGGCGTCCTTCCGGCATTTTTGTCACTTGAACCTACTGTGCCTCACTGTCTCACTGTGGCGAACATGCAGCTACGCGTTACGCTTCCTGATTCGGGCCCGAAGGTTTGGAATTTGGACGTTTCGAAACACTTCTTATAGCGTTTATACCTACTTGAAGCGCCCATCTTCGAATATAGCGGGATTACTCCGTTTTATTCTCCGATTATCAATGCAATCCGGCACGCCGACGGCAAGCCCGGCGGCTGTCTCTCGCATCTTGCCTCCTCATGTCCCCGCAACGACCTGTGCGGTCTACGCAACCTGGCCGCCAATCCAGTGCAAACGTGTCACCCATGAGGCCACATCCTCAACAGTATCCATCTTCTGGCTCTGTTTCCTTCCAGCCAACCGAGAGAGGTGACCGTGCGGCTCCCATCCAAACTCGCTATTCACACCAGGGAACAGCCAAAGAACAGCCCCTTCCTCCAACGCCACAAGATCTCATGCACGATGCCGACGATGAAACCGCAGGCGGTGCGTTCGGGGCACGGGTGGCCAGGAAGAAGAGTCTCGTCAAACCGGACAGAGAGAAGATTGAGCCAGGTCATCGCCAATGGTACTATCGCAATCACGCTGCTCAGATGGAAAACGAGGGTCGTGTTATGGCATCTAGTGCGCTTTCAATAACGCCGTCCTACTTATAAACGCAACGCTCATCTCTTGTCAGCGACCGGTAACTACCCGCAGGCTGATCTCCGCCGTGGAAAGTCACTTCTCGCGCGAGAAGAGGACCTTCCAGAGTCAGGTCTCTCCATTTTCAAGCGCAGTGCTACACTCCGCCGGCGGCGCTCTCATGCAGGACGTGTCACTCCCGAATACAACAAGAAGAAGGGGTGCTTCGACAACATCGCACCTGGCCCTAAAGACCCGTTCATGGTATATTCCTGGTTTATTACATGTTGCATTCCGCCCTTCCTCCTCTCAACCTGTGGAATCCGCACCCCAGAGCAGCAACGGGCTTGGCGCGAGAAGATGGGATTGCTATCTTTCGTTTTTCAACTCATGGCCGCAGTAGGCTTCCTTACCTTTGGTTTCACTCAAACCGTGTGCGGGAAGCCACCATTGCGTTACCACTCAGGCACTATTGATACAGGATCTCTCATCATCAACGGTCTCGACTACGATTTTTCAAAGTTTAATCACCCGGCTGTTCCGGGGCTATTCAATGGCCAGCAGAACCCACTTTTCACCGATCCTTTCAATGCCGGCAGCAAAGACGCTTCTTTTCTTTTTCAAAATGTTAATCTCAACTGTCGGTCACTCATCACTGCAGCAAATGGTAGCTCGATACCAACGGATTCAAACGGCAATCTTGGGTGGTATTATCCCTGCAACCTTTTCAACCAGTTTGGCACTTCGCCTGTCAACAAGACTGGCTATGGCTCTTCTACTTTCTGTCACACTACTTCAAAAGCACGTCAAACGTTGGCTAGCACGGCTGCTAATGGTCAGGTATTTTATACTTGGGATGATCTCAAGAATTCTCAGCGCAACTTGGCAGTTTATGAATCGTGAGTTGGGCGCAGTTAAATTTGGTTCCGTTTCTAAAATTGTCGGCAGCTCTGTATTGGACTTCAGTTTACTACAGTGGCTTGACAGGAGTGAAGTGCAGTATCCTGCTCTTTTCGATCAGCTCAAAGTGCGCACCAACTACACCGGCCGTGACGTCACCATGTCTGTCTATCGGGCGCAGCAGAAGTCTCTCTTTCGTTGTTTGCAAGACATCGCCACCGTCGGCTTTATAGACACTAACACGATTGGTTGTGTCGCATCCACCGTGGTCCTCGTCATCTCACTTGTCTTCATCATTGGTGTTGTTGCAATTCGGTTTTGTATGGCTCTTATCTTTGGCTGGTTCGTTTCGTGGCGCCTTGGTGCATTCCCTCGTGAAACATACGAAGAGCGAATGCAACGTGCCGCTGAGATTGAGCACTGGACGGATGATATTTACCGACCCGCCCCAGGCCGGTATCGTCCCACAGTGCAGAAGGACGGGCTCTCTGGAGAGAAGTTGCACAAACATGGGAAGAAGAGTGCAGCATTCTTACCAGTCACTAGCCGCTTCACCAAGGACTCGGGACTCAAGGGACCTGGTCAGCGGCCTACGACAACATACGGTACCTCAGAACCATTGCCCAGCTATCGCCGAGCTATGATTCAGAGCACGTATAGCTCTGGGAAGGCTCATCTGACTCCACCTGAATCCCCTGGTTATGGCCTTGGAATGCGTAGCTCGCGCTCGTCCACGTCTCTTGTGGATGGCTCGACCACACGCCAGTCTGTATCGGATCCCTCATTGGCTGCATGCCCGTTCCCACTCCATAACGTTGTGCCACAACCACCACCCGACTATGAGCCCTTCCATTTCCCTCTTGCTCATTCGATCTGTCTTGTGACCGCTTATTCCGAATCTGTGGAAGGGTTGCGCACCACGCTGGACTCCCTCGCAACAACCGATTATCCTAACTCGCATAAAGTCATCATGGTTATTGCAGATGGAATGGTAAAGGGCTCGGGTAATGCTCTTACGACTCCGGACATTGTACTCTCTATGATGAAAGAACTCGTCATATCCTCACATGAAGTTGAAGCACACTCTTACGTTTCTATCGCCGATGGGCACAAGCGACACAACATGGCGAGGGTGTACGCCGGGTTTTATGATTACGATGACAATACTGTCGAAATGTCCAAGCAGCAGCGGGTCCCTATGGTTCTTGTCGCCAAATGCGGAAACCCTCTCGAGGCAAATGATCCCAAACCCGGGAACCGTGGCAAGCGTGACTCACAGATGGTGCTCATGGCGTTCCTGCAAAAGGTCATGTTCGACGAGCGCATGACTACTATGGAATACGAGTTCTTCAATGCCATATGGCGTGTCACTGGCGTAAGCCCTGATCGATACGAGTATGTCCTGTGTGTCGATGCGGATACCAAGGTGTTCCCCGACTCACTAACCCGGATGGCTGCATGTATGGCACATGATGAAGAGATCATGGGGTTATGTGGAGAGACAAAAATAGCAAACAAGGCAGAAACATGGGTGACGATGATTCAAGGTGAGCCGAGTAGTCTCAATGCATCTGCGTCCATTCATAACCCTGGTTTCAAGTGTTTGAATACTACATCTCGCATCACCTTACCAAGGCTTTTGAATCCATGTTCGGTGGCGTTACTTGTTTGCCCGGTTGCTTTAGCATGTACCGCATCAAGGCTCCGAAAGGCAATTTGGGCTATTGGGTTCCAGTCCTGGCTAACCCGGACATCGTTGAACATTACTCTGAGAACATCGTGGACACGCTGCATAAGAAGAACTTGCTCCTACTGGGCGAGGATCGATACCTGACAACACTTATGCTTAAGACATTCCCGAAACGCAAGATGATGTTTTGCCCACAGGCCGTGTGCAAGACGATTGTGCCGGATACCTTTGGGGTTCTCCTCTCCCAGCGACGGCGATGGATCAACTCTACAGTTCACAACCTTGCTGAGTTATTGCTTGTGCGCGACCTTTGCGGCACGTTTTGCTTTTCGATGCAGTTCGTCGTATTTATGGAGCTTATGGGGACGCTGGTCCTACCAGCCGCCATTTCATTTACCGTCTATCTCATTGTTATATCCATTATTCCAAACCACCAGAACACAACCATACCACTTGTCCTGCTTGGGATTATCCTTGGTCTTCCGGGTCTATTGATCGTTCTGACTTCCCGAAAAATCGCATATGTCGGCTGGATGTTCATTTATCTGTTGTCTTTGCCAGTCTGGAACTTTGTTCTTCCTGCCTATGCGTTCTGGCACTTTGATGACTTCTCGTGGGGTCAAACACGCAAGGTCTCAGGTGACAGCAAGGGCAACCACGGCGATAAAGAAGGCGAATTCGATTCGTCACACATTGTCATGAAGCGCTGGGCAGAATTTGAAAGAGACAGGCGATGGAAGAGTGGCACACACTCTCGTGATTCCACGTATTACGATCGCCCAAGTTCCCCGAAACGGTTTGTCTTACGTTCGTCTTTTGAGGTATCTCACTGAAATCTCTTCAGCCCTGACGACGGCAATAATCGATTTTCGATGGTGTCTACCTCAGACGCGTTCAACCCCCCGCAGGCTGTTTTCAGCCCCGCGGCTTTCGAAGGGGATCCTTTCAGCGGCCCTCCACGAGCCAGATACGAAAATTCACCGTCACTTCAATTACCTGCACCTCTGGGTCGTGGACCTTCACCGGGCTCTCCCGTGTCTAACATAAGCCAATCGCGCTCAAGCGAGGACGCAACGCCGTATATGCAAGGTCACGATGGCTCGCACCAGCGACTACTACCGACTTCTCCCAGTGCAGAATACTCCCAGGAATACTCACAAGAATCCTTTGAGCAACATTCGTCCGTACGTCAGTCGTCTATCGAATCACACATGACCCGTATGGGTTCGGGTGGAGTTCTTCGTCAAAGCACTATTTCAACACAATATCCCATCGAGACTCAAAGTCCGTATCGGCACCCACAGCCCCAGGCAGCGCTGGGCTACGAAGACACATATGCTTACAGCGCCGAACCTGAAGAGCTTCCGCAGAGTAATAGTCCTTATCCTGCGCCAGGCCGCAATAATCGTGGGGTTAGCCTCGCAGACAACGGTCCTGTGCCAGGTCCTGAAGGCGTGCGAAGGGTCGCCAGGCCGCAAGCAAGACGAAGCTCTGTACAGAATCCGTCAACGAATGCGAATCGGTACTCACGTAGCTCAGTCTCTGGGGGGCCTTCTCCTACTCCTGGTACTGTACCTACATCACTTCCTCCTGGAGCAGCCCCTCCAGCCCCATATCTATATCGATGAGGACATTGAAACGGACCATTATGTTCATATGTTATACTTCCCACCTACGCGCACGACCCTTCTAGCACTTGGACTATTTAGTCATTTCATCTTGTTTCGTCCCCTCTTGTCTCGTCAGGTCATGGCATGTCGATATATCCCATCACCTTTACCATGACCAGGAACCGTTACATAACTTGACTTTGAACGTAGGTACCTAATTACTCGGAAGGTCAACGAATACTCGTAAGTAACGCATATTACATAAGGCAATTTTCTCAGTTAGGAAGTGCAATTGGCATGCTTCTTGCCTCTGTATCGCGACATGTACGACACCTTGCTCTCCCTTTCTCTCGGTATTCATCTGTCGCATCTGGTTCATCCTCATTAAAACTTGTAGCGGAGCTCCGCAAGCGCACCACAGTGGGTGTCCAAAAAGCCAGGGAGGCCCTTATGGCCACCAACGACGACGTGGAGGGCGCACTCCAATGGCTCGAGAAAGACCGTGTCTCCTCTGGTCAAAGGACAGCTGAAAAGGTTGGGAGCCGGTTCGCAGGTGAAGGGCTCATCGGGGTTGCCGTGCTGAGCCGAGGTTCTTGCCACGGACCGCCACTGGGGATTCGGGCGGCCATGGTAGAACTTAATTGCGAGACAGATTTTGTGGGCAGAAACGAACTCTTCCGGAAGCTCAGTCAGGACCTGGCTTTCACGGCTGCGTTTATGGCTGAACCTCCCCCGTCACTCTCTCCGGCAAACGAACCTCATCCCTTTATCCGTCCCATCGAGCTGGCTCATCTACAAGGTGCACCGCTGATGATTAGAGACGGCGCTAGCAAACACCCTTCCGTTTCCGATGCTATCCGTGACATCATAGCAGCAGTGGGTGAGAATATCAAAATCCGTCGAGCCGTGTCCTTCGTGCACAATTCCATTCCTCCACCACTTGGCATGGGTTTACGAGTGGCATGCTATGTGCATGGTGCGCTTGCTATACCTCCAGGGAATCCTTCAGCTGTTATGGAGGCTCAAGGCAGAATCGGCGCGTTGGTTGCTGTAGGACTCAGGACATCGCCTGCGTCTCGTCTCAGCGAGCTTCTAGCAAAACCCGCTTTCGACGTCGACCTGGGCGCCTTGGAACGTGGGATAGCAAGACAAGTGGTTGGGATGCGTCCTGAGCGTGTTCATGGAGATCGAGGTAACAACCTTTATAGTCAACCTTTTGATATGCTAGCAAGTTCTGGGGGACAAACTGTTCAGAAAACACTGAAGTCATGGGGGGAAGAGCAGAAGTTGACAGACGAGAATCCACTGGAGGATGGTATGACGGGTTTGAGTGTTGTTGAGTTCTTACGTTGGGAGGTTGGCGAGCGGTTATAGCCCGTACTTATAGTATACCGTATATATGTCAAGATAACCCCATTCTATACACCTCTCCTTTGTGAAGTGAACTACACTGCCCCCATAGACTTGGACGAGAGCGCAAGCGGAAGCAAAAGTAGCCAGCAAGGCGCATACCACGACCGAAAACCCATACCTTTCTGGACGCCCCCCTCTACTCAGTAGTCTCTTCTAGATCGCTACATACAGAGACACCCCAGTTAACATAAACCCTCAGGTTAGGAGCAATAATGGTCTCTCCTCGCACTTCCAGATTGTTTGGACGAATATGGGTGACTTTCACGACCTTGTTAATTGCGTTTATCGCATACTCGGTCCAAATATTCGTTATATACCCATGGTATGGCTCAGAGATATCTGTCGACCTTCTTAAGTTACTTGGACCATTCAAGTGAGGTTAACGTATTGCGAGTTAAAAATGACGACTCATTAATTCTATTACCGCCAGTGTACTCGTTGGACTGCTTTATTGGAACTATTTCATGACCGTAGTCACGGATCCTGGTGGCGTTCCAAATACCTGGGTGAAGCCACTTGCTTGTTGTGCATTGTCAATGGAATTCCTCAATTTTTGAATGTGACTATTCAGAAACCAGACGGGGATGACTACGAAGTCAAGAAGTTGACAGGCGGGCCACGATATTGTCGTACTTGCGAGAAATTCAAGCCTCCTCGAGCGCATCACTGTCGCCAGTGCCACCGGTATGTCACCCGTGTGCAGATTCATTAATTATTGATCAATTCTGGATCTGTATATTCAGTTGCGTCTTGCGCATGGGTAATTACTGTTTCTTAGCTCATCCCTATGAACCTGAAATGCTTTCATTGAATTGTTATCGCAGATCATCACTGTCCCTGGGTCAACAACTGTGTCGGTCATTTTAATTATGCACATTTCATCCGATTTTTGCTCTATGTAGACATTGCATGTTCGTATCATCTTTGGATGCTCACTGCACGAGCACTCGGAGCATACAACACGGCACGAGGTTATTGGGTTTGTAAAGCGTCCTGTTTGTTCATCCCTCTCTGACGTTTCCTGATGCAGATTGAACCCTCGGCGAGGGAGCTAATATTTATAATCTTAAACTACGTTGCTTGTGTTCCTGTCATATTAGCAGTTGGCGCGTTCAGGTATGTGTTTTGTGGAGTACTCTTCACAGTGGAACGAATCGACTGGTTTCCACGCCAGTGGCTACCATATTTATTGCCTTCTTACCAACACAACCACCATTGAGGGTTGGGAGAAAGATAAAGTTGCCACGCTTATACGGAGGGGCAAGATTCGTGAAGTAGGCATATCCATTACTATCTGAGAGGTTCTTGATAACTTACAAATGACTTTAAGGTCAAGTTTCCCTACGTATGTTTCACTGGTATTTTCAGGCGATGTAGAATGACGTATTACCTGCAGAATCTTGGCATAAAGGAGAATATATATTCGATATTAGGACCTTCACCTCTTTACTGGCCCTTTCCCATTAAAGTGACATCATCTGGACTCAAATACAAGATTGCAGAAGGAGAAGGTAAATGGATTGAATTTCGTCGTGATAGTTATGAGATGGAGGACATGGTATCGTCCCGGCGGCGCTACACTAAGGACATAGAAGGCGGGAGGGACTTGATGGCTTGAGGCATGAGGTGGGCGTCGTCGAAAGGGTTAGATCTATACTTATTCTTCTGCTATAGCCACGTCCCTCCGTCCATATTTCCTTTCTTCGTGTTCTTTCGTCTCATAATGCTGACGTGTTCTGGCTGCTTCTCTTCCAGATCCATTATCGCAAAATGTATGGCCACCCCAGGATCCCTACAAACAACCGTCATACACAGGCCCTGCTCATGACTTCAGCAAGGACATCTCACCGTGGACATATGGCAACGGGGTAAATCCGAACTTACAACCTTCCAATGCATATCGGCGTACACACATTGCAAGCGGACGATCGGACGTGCCGCCATATCATCCCGCTTACCGACCACCTAGCCAATTTTCAGGTGGGCCGGATTCAGACGATGAGAGGCATACGTCCTCTACACCTTCCCGGCACTCTTTCGACGGTTATGATCATTCGTTTGAGGGTGACGATGATGAAATGGTACCGTGGGGTGGTCCGAAGGTGCGAAGAGGTTCTGAGGGTTACGAAGTGCGCGAGGAGACCCGCGAAGAGATTCTGCGAAGATATCTAGAGAGTCGCGGAGAAGAGGCTGGACGATACCAACCATATACACCTGAGTCGCCAACCACAAGTGAGGACGAAGATATTTCGCTGCCATTAAAGGAGCTCAGGCGGCCAGCCATACCAGTTGCCTAGCTGAACGTCTTCCCTTGGACTGCGAGGTTATGGACCATCAGCAATGGATATGAAAATACATGGTTCAGGTAGTAATATCGTATAATAGACAATAGAACGTAAAGTCGATGTAAGGGGATATGCGCAGAGACACCACAAGATCTAAGTCTTTACTCCGATCCGCTGCAAGACAATCTTCCATATATCTCCAGCTCTTTCGCCAACCTCTAAGATATTTGTGCCGGCTTTTAGCTCTGTGACCTCCCACACTCCCTCCCCTTCCTTCTTGTTCGGTATTTTGGCACTGACGAGAGATCCGTTGGCCTTCACGATGACCTCCCCCTTATCCTGACCATTGGTACGATCGCCCTCGCCATCATCTTCCTCTTCATCCTCGGTCTCTTCCACATCTAGAAACCTCACATCGCGAACATCAATTGCTGTTTCACCATTCCCCAGTCTCAATACCCACGTGCGGACACCCTCCGAGGAATCAAGTCTCAGCATTCGACCCAATGGCAACGTTTTCAACGTCACAGAGCGGAGGGGATGATCGAATGTGATAGGAGTAGGAGTAGGTGGCAAAGGCGAAGGTGATATGGAGTGCGCTGCCGACTGTGTTTGAGACGCTGGCTGGGAATGATGCTGATATTGCGGTTGTGGCTGGTGGGGATTGACATGTGCAAACGTGGAAGGGTGAAGGTATGATGTCGAAGCCTGAGGACTATTTTGAGCGTGAGAGGGCTGCCCTTGCGGAGGCGGTCGTCCAGCTATCTTGGGTGATCGAGAGACTTGCTTTGAAGCCTGTTGCGACTGACGTGATGGCTGATTGACCTGCTGCTGGGAGGTGGTTGCAGCCGCCGAAGGAGGAAGCTTAACTTTCAAAGAAGTGGTGCCGTTTGGGGGTGTCGTAGCGTTCGCAGAGGGCTGTGAAGGCGCTGGCACTCGAAGCTTAAGCTTCCCGTTCTGAGCGGGCGAGTGACTGGTACTGGGGCTATACTCTGGAAGTGCATACGGTAAGGGAAGGTCGGACATTATATGCGCAAAGTATTTCTGGGAGCCTAGGTCAAAAAACCAGGACTGCACTGCGACGGCGCGCGCACCTTGAGTGCAGTTGCATCTTCCCAAATAACACTGTGCTCCTCGTTAAAAGCCAATGCATTTGAAAAAACAAGCTCGACATCGGCGGCAAAGTCCCTAGTGGTCTTGTATTCTTTTCGTTTGATTCGTTTCTAATGATGACGTTAGGCCACGACAGTACATTCCATACTATTTACGCACGAATATCATTTCAAAACAAATGGGTCTCTTGATAGTTTTATAGTAGAGGGGGTAAATCTTCTTTGGTGGGAGTTCCATGAAGGCCTCTGTCACAGAACGACCTCTGGATGGAATAGTCGTCAGTGGCAAATATTGGATAAGAATGCGACTCCACACGTACGTGTCGTCTGTCTTTTCGGCGAGTTTTTGCATGCGAGATTTTATCAGACGATTGACACTCGCTGGTCGTCCCGATCGTGCCTTGCCTGCTTTGCCTTTGCCTTCGTCGTCATCTGAGCCGCCGTCACCGCCCTCTGAACCAATGACATCGACTTCATCCTCAACTCCTGTAAGCGACCTGTACTCCGCAGATACGATTTTCTAGGTAGTGTTCGTCAGAAAAAGTGGAATTGCAGTGATTGATGTAGACAAACATGAAGCGTCTTTGCGTCCTTCCAGATTTGACTTTCCTTCATGTTATACTTCTTTGCATTTCGAAAACATGTGTCAAAATCTCGCTTTACTCCGTCAAGAGACGGATATGCCTCCGAGTCAAGTTGAGCCTTGATTTCATCAAGGGCTATGGGACGTTTTATTAAGTTGTAATAGTCGGCATATTGACGTTTCGAAGGCAACCGCAAGAAGTCATGGGAGAGGACGCGGTCGCTGGGAAGATATAACAAAAGCGATGAGTTCTGGGGTAAGAAACTCAGGAATTCAAACTTACTCCTTGCCTTTCGCATTCCGCACCGCATGCCACATCTTCAGTCCTAGCTCTTTCACGGATTCGTTTCCCTCCTCTCCTTCCTCTGCCACGTCACTGCTAGACCCATTGGGCATCTCCACATCTTCATTGACGGGAGGCGAAGCTGCAGACGAGCCCCGTTTGAGGCGCTTCGTTCTGGGGTGGTCAATGGGAGCGTCTGACGGATCGATTGCTCCAAGTTCCCTCTTCAACTTCATTTATTCAAATACTCTCAACGGTTTCAACGATGGTAACTTGATGAAAAGCCTAGCGCACCCGTATCGACTGCCAGGGGGTAGAGTAAGTCCAGGGACCTCGTAAGCGATGGTTGTCGTCACGTGATGACGCGCGTAAAGCCTGATTTTCACAATGCTCAGTGTCCCTCCGGCCACTGAATACATACTTATTCCAGCCAAGTAGCCGGGCCACAGAAGCTGGGCATGCAGTCTGGCGCCCAGGCCACCCCTTGGTCTAAATTCAGGAAATCACCTTGTAATTGACGGTCTGATCTCCGCGGCGTGTTAGAAACTAGACGAAAAACGCCCCAGTGCAAGTTGGGTGTTTGACCCCACTGCTACTACCCGGCGAGTCAAATGAAAATAAAGCATGGATCGCATGCAAGTAGACTTCCACGGAGAATGAATACAGATCGAAGGAATTTGAACTCGAGGATGAACCATAACTATAAGCATTTACATGTCTTACGAGATGATCCTTACAAACCACTCATACTCCCCCTTCAATTATGAAGATACTAGTATTGTCGCGGAGAAACACTAGGAAAATGATGCCGGCTCAGGTCGAGGGCGATGGGGGGGGAACCACATCTCCAGTAGAGATGGCGACACGATTCTCTGTCCAGGTCGTAGAATTACTTCATCATTAATGGCAGCCGTAAGAGGATCGGCCAACTCGGAGGATGCTTGAGGTCCTGTCAGTGACGGATGGCGGGCTTCTACCTCTGACAGCTTTATGCCGTCAGTAGTTTGGTGGTTTCCGAGTTTGCGGCGTCGAAGGTGGAACTCTTTTTTAGTAGTGTCCAGAAAGACTGGTGAGCTCAACGAGGTCACTCTCCGCTTTCCCGTGTGATGCGAGCTTGAATATACGGAGGTAGCAATCGCAGGTGTGGCCTTATATTTATCGTCACTCTTTCGCTGGCCACAGTTACCTATGGAACTTCTGATCTCTGTCGCTCCTAAGGGAGGGCAGTTCGTCGCGGGAAGGCCTAGGTTGAAGCTTTGCAATTTCGGTGTAACACTTTTCTTCACGAAGTGAAGCAACTTGACTTTCTTCCCATGCTCCGAGGTGAGCAACTCCGGATTGCAGACAAAGTTAAGTGGCGTGAATCTCTTTGACCGGCATGAGAGAAAAATTATTCAATATGGGTAGTTTGCTAGAAGTTTTCTCCAGCGTCTTCTCACCTTTTCACCCTCCATGATTTTACCAGTCTCAGGATCTCGTCTGTCCTCCACAAGATATTCAAACTTCCATGCCAGTTTCCCTTTGTCCTCGGTGCTTTCCACGGCATTTATTCCATTATACTTCAGCGTGAGCGCCGCCTGACGCGAAATATAGTCATTCATATCACCGTTGACAGTGAGGCGACGTAGCACGGGAGGACTGTCGAGCATCTGGAACAGAACATAACGACCTTGTCAATGCGACATGAATCAAGTGAGGACACGAACTGCATAGTGAAAATGCCACGTCTGAGGACTCTTCATAATGAACTCTACAACGTCCAATACTTGCCCGCTTGGACTTAACCCGGTCCCCCTCCAGTATTCGGCCAAGTCAAACTTGGGCTGGATTGATCTGAAACCCTCCTGATCAATCCACAGTTCAACGCTGGCAGATCGAATCCAGGGAGGCGCCAACGTAGAACTGGTAGACGGTCGCGTAATAGAAACAGTGCTGGCCTCCTCTTGGGATACCTTTGGCGACACATCCGGAGCCGAGTCTCCACGCATATCGTGGGAAGGGACAGCACAACTTAAGCCCGGCATTGGCTGGATGGCGGTCTCTGCACCATAGGAACTGGACACTGATCTAAAACGTCGATCGCTAGGACAATGTGACTGGGTACCAGAAGATATAATCTTGACGGCAGATGGATTTTCCAGTTCATCGACTTCATACGTGGAAAATGAGACTGCGTACGTGGGCGCTGACGCAGCTCGACAGTGATGGATACGCTGATGTTTCGAAGTTGAATGGGTGCTTGACTTGAGGGGATGAGTAGCTGCATGAGCTCGAGAAGGCTGATATTGACTTGACACTGATACTGAAGGAGAGAGCATAAACGTTGAAGTAGGGGATAAAGGAACATCTAGCTCAGATTTCTGGCGCCTCAAACCTGTGGAAGTGCGGTTTGCTTTATCGGTATGAACCTTAGGTAGTCCTTCGATGGAGTGGACAGAGACGCCGAGTGAAGAGTTATGCTGGCCAATGGCAGTTCGGGGTGTGTGGGCCGGTTTGGTGATAACATTGTCGTCGTCGGCGTCGCCATAAAGAGAGGACGAGCGAAGGTAAGCAGAGACAGTGAACACCGAGTCTGTTTCCGCGTGGGGGTTATCTTCCACGTCATTGTTGGTGGGACGCGGCGAAATAACACGCGGAATAGACAACGTGGTGCTAGAGGATCCAGATCCAATTACGGAACTATATCTATGTAGTGACGGAGAGGAAAACATTTCATGATGGATACTGAATGACCGCGACAGGAAACGAGCACCAGCATCTGCCCTAGTCGCGGGATGATCTCTGATGGCTGCAGGGCGCGACAAACCGTGTCGCATCACCTGACCGAAGGTGTCTACACTGGCATGGGACGGGGTTATTGATGAATCGGAAGAACAAGGAACAAGTGTTTCTTTGGACGGAGAAGCAGCAAGAGAGGGATCTAACAGAATAGGGATGACACCTGTCCCAGAGCGCAATGACTGGCTTGGACTGAGATCGGGGCTGGACGGCAAATCGATCAGTAGACGAACAGCTGCTCCAGAGAGGTATGGGCCCGTAGACGACATCAAGCAGGAAGATGTGGAGCAGATAGTGACAATTGGGCGCCTTCAACCTCGAAGTTCGAAGTTCACGACTCTTGCCAGACACTCAGACTTTTGTGTGACAGCAATGATCTACGTTGCGGCATAAATAATGCATAGGTAATATAATATTTACAGTGGTGTAATATTGCCGCATATTCAATGAGAGAGGTGTCTCTCCGCACCACTCACTCGCTCAGAGACCGCATCCACGCTCCTTCGCTCATTCAGCCAATCCTTAAAGTTTCTTTCTACCCACACGCCCACGCCAGTCAAGCCCCGAGAGTAAACGGCCGTCCGAGACGGCACCTCAAGTGTGCCCGCAGCGGGACAATGACCATGCACATCATAATAGCCAGTAATTAGACACAAGTACATTAAAGAACATCAGCGTAGTAATGAGACACAGTACACATTCTACAAAGCCGAGATGAGAGCAGCCGCCGAGCAAGGTCCCGCCCACCCGAGCGGCGACCCTGCTCCGCGCAACCGGTGAGCACAACTCACCTCAGCCCAACCCTCACAGCTCTCATCACGGCCTAGCGTAGTCGAAGCTGGGACGTCCTCCCGAAGTACGTAGTCTTCAAACCACAGATGAACATAAAGAACAACAGTCGCCGGGTTGCCGGCGCACTCTCGATACATGCGTCACGGTGACCCGCAGCACGTTTCGACCTACATAAGACTTGCTCGAGAGCCCCAGATAGCTTAGTGAGATTAGCTCTCTAGCACTTCTATGATGGCTCCCGAAACAATTGATCCTCCCACATTTCTTACTATGCCACCCGAGGTCCTCCTCTACATATGTAAGTTAAAGCTTCAACTTGTCCTGCCGCCTGACCCAGCAGAAGCACACAGTCTCCTTCTTGGATTTACCTGACTTGGCTCAGCTCTCAACTATCTCGCCTCGTCTTCGCAATCTCGCTTCAGACAAGGCATTGCACAGGCTTCGCGTTCTCGTGGTTGCCCCGTCGCGCATCCGCCACTTCCTCTTTGCCCAGGGCGGCAGTCTGCGACCTACCGTCGGTGACCTTGTACAGCGAGGTGTCATGCGTGGCCTTGGCATGGAAAGACGATGGAGGCATGGTCTGTACTTCTCTTCGCCACAGGTGAACATGTTTGCGCGTTGTCGTTTATGAGCTCATATTTCTGAGCACTGCCCTAATCTGCAGTCCGTGAAACAATACTGGACTAGTCAGCGCCTTGATCGCGCCTACGTCTGCCATTCAATATCCTCCCTCCTTGGTTCTCGTCCAACCGACCCATTAAAGGTTCAATCCACTGCTCGGGTCGTTTTGCCAGATGTTGAATCCTGCTCGCCGCGTATCTCACACACGTTACTGCCAGTCGTCCACCAACTGAAGTGGAGCCTGCAGCGCGATCGACTTGCTAAGATTCACAGGGACAAGCAATTGAACAATTCACCGACAGGCTGGTTCGAAGGCAATGCACGTAGCTTCTACGTCGAGGGTGAGAGGGTTCGTTTGGCCCTTTGTCCTGGCGTCCGCAGGCTCAAGTCGTTTTATGAGAGTCTCTCCAAGTAGTTGTCCGTTTCCCAGACGGTGTTGTTTGCTTTCCCATTATGTTTTCGGCTGCATTGTTATGATCACGATCACTGCTTTTATGATCACCGTCCTTCGATAAAGATAGATAAATACATCACAATGACTCAAGTATAACAATGGCTCTTCGCTGTCACGGTCAGATAATGTGAGACTTACAGGTCAGGTAACTCTCGCAGAATAAGCCGCTGCCAAGTGCTTTCCTTCCACCACTCCGCCATCTCCTCCACGCGTTCCCACACCGACTCTTCGTTTACGTGGTATATCTCGTACCGTGGTCCCATAATCTCGCCGTGCTCACTCCGGATCGGACTGGTGGCATCTCGCTTGGCAACTTCGAGAGCAGCCTTATTTTCGCCCTTGAGCACTTCCATGAGCTCCTTACGGTCTGGGAAGAAGAGACGCGACTCGATGGATGCTAGAACAGCAAGCGCGGCACGGAAGAGAAATGCATCGCCCTCTAGGAGGAACACGTCCCATATTCGAGAGCAAGCTTCGAGAGGGAGATGGTTCAAAAAGAGCGGCAACAGCCAATCTGGGAGATATTCTGACGGAGATATCTGGTGCTGCTTGAAGTTAAAGTAAACTGCAATGTGCCTAAGTCAATAAAACAACCACACAATGGAGAATATGAACCTTTTGGCATCCCGTCTGCAAGTAAGGTATCAAAGATTCTTTATACCACACTTACCCGTCAGTGCCATTTCTTTGTAAAGCCATAAACCCTACCGATAATATGCTTCCACCTAAAATAAAAATAACGATATCTACAATTATTCCGCTAAAAATAATCGCGGACGCACATCATCTCGAGCAGATGGACCGCCATAAAACGCGCGTAAACAGCCCCTTTCCAAGAGATTGCGCATCACGAGGAAAGCCTGTGCGGGACCCGTTAGATTTAACAAAAGCATGCCGCCAATCTACAATCCATACGCGTCAGTTAACCTCCCAATTGTGCGCTATAACAACAAAAGCAGATACGGCTGGACACGCGGCCGGCCTTTGGAATACTTACTTTGGCCACTCCTTCTACATATCCCAGGCCCTCATCTGCTCGGCTGACAACCCACGCACAGAGTAAATCACGTAGGTCACCATAGAGCGGACCTGTCGAGGAGTTAAATATATGCAGTTGCTGCAGTGTGGTTGCAATGTCGGACTCTAGCAATGAGATTGCTGTTGTCGGAAAACGTTTTGAAGCGATGAGGTTCTTGGCCCTAGCAAGCGTCGACTTATATGTGTCTGAACATGAAAGACGAGTCAGCTAAGAGGCTGAGCCTAGAGCATAATCCCTACCTTTACTCAAGGCAAGTCCGTTACCAATAGCGCGTTCCCATACTGCGCTTCGAAGTTTCGTAGGGACCCCTAGCATAAACTATGTTTACACGCCAGAAGTAATGACAAGGACGAGATGGGCATACCATTCCACCAGAGTTTGCGTAAATTAGGGTCCTTCATAGCCTTCTTCCAGTCTGGTACAACGGCACGTTCCCAAAGCCAAGTATTTGCTTCTACAGAAAATTCACGAGCTAGGCGGCGTGCTTCTAGTTCTTCGCGTCGTCGTCGTTCTAATACACCATGTCAAAGGCGAAGATCTTCGCCAACAGCCATGCAGACAGCAGTTACTCACCAGCTAGGCGACTACGCTGCATCATCTCCTCCCACTCTTTACTATGTTTCTCATCTTCATCCTTTTGCTTTGGCGGTAAATACGGTGGTCTCGTCTTGGAGACCACTTTCTCGAAGGCGGAAGGACCATTGACTCGAGCCTTTCCAGATGTCGACAAGGATGGAAGAGATCGATGTACTGGTGGAGAAAGGGAAGGACTTGTCAAGTTTACAGACTGGGTCATGCGACCCGAATTGCCGTCGGCTGGTGTCAAGGACGGCGCCATCGCATCTGCAGTTGGCTCTGATGTTGAGCTCCAGTCTGGGGGCCGTTTTGAAACAGATTGTGAGAATTCAGGAGCATGGGCCCTGACATCTGCCATATGTGATTTAGAGGCATTTATGATAACGTTGGGATATGCATGGTCAACTTCGTGAATTTGAGAGCGTGGCACCGAGTGGGAAGGGCGTGAAAGAACAACATTGGTTAATTGAGAGTCTGATGCAGCAGCGGGGTCGTCGGGAGGCGTGGAAGGAGACGCCTCCGAATCCATAGATTGAGCAGACGACGAAGCATGTGGGGGAGTAGCAGGTGAACGATGTGACCCCACGGCATCGCTGTCTAAGGTGGATATGGATGCGTCGGTAGAATGGTATGTCGCATTTTGCCCATTCTGCATATCAACTGCCTCGTCATCTGGGTTCTCCCACTCGTCCTCTGAGCTACGTTCTATGGCAGCTATAGCATCTCTGGATTGCAAATCCTTCATAAATGTGTTCGGGTCAAAGTCAAACGACGCCGACTCTTCGTCCTCGTGCACAGAGAAAGCATCGTCAAGGTCGAGCTTCTGCTCCAGTCGTTGCGGCGTTGGTTGATATAGCTCCTCAGAAGATAACCGCACTTTATCTGATATTGTAAACTTGGCGGGAGAACTGGCAGTCGTCATCTCGCGCTCATTGAGCTGAAAGACTGAGACAGGTTTCGAGCTCTCGGTATCGCTGCGGCGCCTCGCGTGAGAGTCACGCACTGTCCAATTATGTAAACCCAGCCCATATTACTATGGGACTACAGTGTACTACGCTAAAAGGCAGCAAGTCTGCCGACGGCGCTAAATTGCACCGCAGGTCCCCAAATTTAAAATTTAGAAGGAAACTTACTGAAATGAGCATAATTTCAAAAAACCGAAAATTCGCCGGTCACGTGACCAGTCCAAATTCTTGTTGGAAAATTTTCATCTCAGCCATGACTCCCCCAACCAAAAGAGCCAGGCAGGCAAAGCTTCAGCAAGCTTCAGGCTCTAAATACTTTGACTCCAGACTGATTGAAGACCCTTTAGAGAGCTTAGCTGACCCGGATTTCATTCTGGAAGTCAGTGATGCAGACGATATTATGTAACGAAGACGGCACAGTCGTTTAGCCTTTGTCACACTAAAGCTTTTTACTCTATTAATTGGTAATCAGACATGGCTTAAATGCAAAGCAAGCTGCAGTTTGTGGTGAAAAAAATCAGATCCCACTGCCAATGTGGGCCCAGTTTCATGATGAGCCTCACAATATTAGACAATTCTGTCTAAACAAACAATTTGTATATATTTTACACTATTATTATGTGCTGCAGGAGCAACACGATGGTGTCACTCCACGACTGCCGGCGACCGGCAAGCTCGGCTAACTCGGCTAATACCAAACTCCGACATCTCCGCTCAAAGTCCAAATTTTGAGGGGGGTTCCCTGGGTAAACGTTGGAATTTTGAAAAAGTAACGAGATACACTTCTAGCTAAGCTCAATCACACTCGATTCCACCACTTTTGGAGTGACTAAGTTAAATATCCAAGGTCGAGATACAATCCGCGTCGCGCCTATGACCGAGTGGTCGGTTTTGAGCGTCTGGCACTGTACCCAGCCAATATTACTATGGGACTACTTATGAATACCACTGCAAGGATGGTACTATGAAAGCCCGTACCTTGAATATAAACCATGGCATTCCTTTGTGAACAGTACTAGTAGACGTAGTACCTGGGGCTTGCTAAATAATACTGGCGGGGTGAGTATATACCTATGCCCCATTTAGATGGATACCATGACTTTGAGCTACAGTAGTACTATGCCCCAGCAAGATATGGACCAAAGTAAATAAAACCTCGATACTGGACTTTGCTGCCGCTTCTGTGAATATTATCCGCCAGAAGGGCTATCAATGAAGAGTTAGTAGTCAATACAGCTAATAATTTGAGCAAAGTGGTTGAGCCAGCAGGCTAGAAGCCGCAATGGAGGCTTAGATTGCAGGCACTTGCATGTCGAAGCTGCTCTCTTGCACGCCTTTGGGGATGGGCTCGAGCCGGCAGTAATGAGACAAACTAACTAACAACACAATAGGATTAACTAACAACAAAATAGGGAAGTATATAGTGGGTGTGTAAGAAAGAAAAGACTGCGACTACTGTCGCTGAAGCTTGAAGGATGAGAGAGGGCCACTCCAACTAGTCTGTGTTGGACTGTGGCGGTCAGAAGGAAAGACAATGGCAGTATAGATGCTTGTGGATCACATTGTGTTGCTTCATAGACCCTGGACAATCTTCAATTGTCTAGGATAGGATGCATCACGGCAACCTTGCATGGCCTCACATAGGACATCGAAGGCCTCGACCACATCGTGGAAAAGGCCGAGACGGCGGACAAACGTGGTATGGCAGTGCTTGAAAGTGTCAGAGCTGAAGTTTGAGAAATCGAACTATGCAACAAGAGGTGCCAGCACAGAAGACCCTGAGATAAAGAGCAGGACCGATGGCACATGCCGCTGCTGCCCACTCCTGAGGCACAAGATGTATGGTTCACAAATGAACCGCACATGGGGCCAGTGGCCCCCTCGGGAGGCCACAAGATGACCCAACAGATCATCAGAGAGCAGGTTGTCTCAGACGTGGACTCTGAGACCATGGCTGAGAGCCTAGAGCTCAAGGCCACGCACTGGCAGTGGAAAGACGCCGCCGTTGATGGTGCCACACACAAGCCCTCCAACTACTCGTAATGAATGCCAAGGACGCCGTGGCCCAACAGCCGGAGGAGCACCTGGAGCACGCCATCCAAGAGGTGTGAATAGCCTGCGCAGCCTACAATAGTTGACCTATCTTGTAATTTGTAGTATGAATCTCCAAATGATACATTGTTCTCTCCATACTATTTACTATGCATAAGTAAGGCCAGTCTCTTTTGGGACGTAGATGGTATCTTGAATATTTGTAGTAGACTGGGATCTGTAATGTTGGTGCATCCATTTACAGTCCTTTGCTGTACACGTGTTTTGCACTCCGATCCACGTTGCACCTGTTCACTGCACTGCACCCATTCACTGCGCTGCATCTGCATGTGGGATCCCAGCCAGCCACTGGGCAACTGTCTCAGTCTTGTATGCAAAGCTGACACTGGGAATAGCATATAAACTCAACATTTAGCTGGGGCAGGCTCCCAACATTGAGCTATGTATCTTTACCTACTTTTCAGCATCTTACAGGGCACAATGTCCTTGTACCTTTTTTATTTTTTATTTTTTATTTTTATTTTTTTTTCCAATTTAACATCTTTTGGGGCGGGGCCCTATGTAAGACGATGTGTACATTTTCTGTCTTTTCCTCGCTCCTCCTCTCTTTTCGACCTCTATTGCTGCTTGTACTCTATGGGTGAGGCCCTGAGCTTGTCCGTGCCTATGTAGGCGAGGTGTGTATTCGTGTCATTCGTTGTGTGTTTCCCGGTCCTTCTTGGCTTATCTCCTACCCATGTTATCCTTTATTGGTGGCGTTGTACATCCCCATACTGCTCTTCGAATCTTTTCATGTCGTATATGTATCTGAATAGATACTCCATCACCTTGTGCCCTCCCAATAACATTTTGACTGAGCTGGCCCCTCTCTTCAACTTCCTCTCCAGTCTCTTTCTCTGCTCTCTGTAGGCCAGGCAGCGGAACAGGAAGTGGTGAACCGTCTCCTGCACGTTCCTGCACGCTGGGCAAAGGGGCGACTGCACTTTTCCTATCTTGTACAGATGGCCGTTCAGCGGTATATGTCCCATTCTCAATTGTATGAGTAGGCTCGCCTGCCTGTGTGGCATTCCTTTTGTGATTTTTGAGAAAGCTGCCGATGGCATCGTTGGATCAATCTCTAGTGCGAACATAGCTCTAGGGGATTTAGCGAATTGTGTTCGTGCTGCCTGCTTTAGTTTCGTGTTATGTCGCTGAGTCTCCGCTGCTCTGCTTATCGGCAGTGTCCCCCTGCATTCGATTTGTATGTGCTGCTCTTTGCTGGTCTGTCCCCCGGCCGCCTTTTTTGCCTCTACATCCGCCCTCTCGTTCCCTCTCACTCCTTCATGCCCTGGTACCCACCTCATAACCACCTTGGCTCCTGTTTGCCGCTCGACGATGCTCTGTACTTGTCTGTGTAGCGTGTTGACAAGGTATTGCCCAGGGATGGCTTGCTCCTTGCGGGTCGTTTGGATCGCTGCTTGACTGTCCAGTGCTATCGTGTATCTCCCTCCCCTCTCTGATGTCAGCATCTTCACTCCCATGGCTGCCACTGCCAGCTCAGCCTCGAATACTGTGTGCTCACTGTCTGGGCCCAAGTGTAGTCTCGTTGACCTCTGCTCTCTTCCATTCCTATACAGTACGGCCGCTGCTCCTACAGCGCCCTCTATGCTCGATCCGTTGGTGTACACCACCACCTCCGCCTTGTCCGTGCTTAGCTCGTTTTTCACCATTTCCTTGTTCAGTGGGACTCTTACGCTGAAGGCCGGAGCCCACTTGGGCCCATGCACCACGGTTAGAATCTTCTCCATCTTTTTTGGCTCTAGACTAAATGCATGCATTATCTTGTGTAGCGGCGATCGGTGGCATTTCACGTATCTCTTTGCTGCCCTGTTTACCTTCTCTGCTAGCGGGTGGTTTTGGGGAAGACATGTGAGTCGCACCGCCGCTCTGTGTACTACTTTGGCCACCAATAGAGGGAACGGAAGGAGGTTGGCATGTGCGTCCAAAATGTCATTGGCTGTAGTTCTGAATGCTCCTGTGATGTCGAGTGCTGCCTGCCGTTGTATTCTTGCTAGCTTGTTCATGAACCCTTTGGTTCCTTTGTTCCTTTCTGTAGCTGGTACAAGAAATACATCAGCTGCATATAATATCCTTGGGACTGCTACTGTTAAGTAGAAGGTTCTCATATGCTTAGCTGTTATGCCCTTCGATGGCTTTGCTATCCTTCTGTATTGGCCTATGTGTATGCTTCTCCCTTTTTCAATGCATAGTTGATATGGTCTCTGAACCTCAGCTCCTGGTCCACTATTACCCCCAGGAATTTGTGTGTCGCCGTGGGCCTTACGACGTGTTGCCCTAGCTTTATCGATGGCCTTGCTGTCGGCCTGGTTCTATTTGGCTTAGATGGGTCTTTCTCTCTGCGTCTGGTGAGCCCCATTAAGCCTAATTTTTCCATTGCAAACAGGCAGTGGTGGTTCTCCACCCAGCTATATGCTCCACCCGGTCTGATCATTATGTCTGTCAGTCTTTCGAATGCCTCTTTGAGGTCTGAACCTTTGGCGAATATGGTGGTGTCGTCTACGAAGCCTACGCATCCCTCTCCCTTCTTGCCCTGTGTTATGTCTATCAGATCGCTGTTGTAGAACTGGTATGCAATTGCGGACAGGGGGCACCCTTGGTCCATGCCCCACTCTATGGGCCTGGTTGCAGACATGTAGTCCTCGAAGTTGATGGTGGTGAGTCTGTTTTGGACCTTTCTTCGTATCCAGTCTGTGTATTCCCTCGGTATTCCCCTTTTGCGCATATTGTGAGTCAGTCTATCCAGGATGATACTTGGGTATGCTCCCTTGATGTCCAGGTATAGCACCCCCAGTACCTTCCCCTTCTCCATGCATCCTTCGCCTCTGCTACCATGTAGTGTATGGCGTCGGTTGTCGTCCTTCCCGGCCTGCATACAAAATGGTTATCTGGGAGAAGTCGGTGCTTTTCCATCATTTTCACCAGGTCCTCTGTCACACACACTGACAACACCTTGCCTATAGTGTCCAGCAGGGTGATCGGCCGATATGCTCCAGGAACCATGTAGTCGGCTTTGCCTGGATTTCAAAGGACTTTCGTGATGGAGTTCCTCCACTCTGCTGGGTACACCCTGAGGTCGAACGTTGCGTGGAACAGAGGACCTATGTATGGTAGAAGGACGTCAATGCATTGTTTTATGAGTTCGTTCAGGATACCGTTCTCTCCCAGCGCTTTAAATTGGTTGAGGTTGTCTACGGCTCTCCGGATCTGTTCGTCTGAGATTGGTTGGTATTCAAACGCTGGCGGAGGGTACTCGTATTGCGTCGGTATTTACTCTGCCACATTCCCTGGCTTGGGGAAGAAGGTGGTGAAAAGCATTTCTGCCTTCTGTTCGTTTGTTTCTGCTATCATCTTCGCACCATTTGCTTTCTCCGTCATTAGTGTCAGGATGCGTGTCTGCCCCCCGTCACTCGCGTCTGCTGAGGCATACCTGTGTGCAGTCTATATTTCTTTTGGTTTATACCCTTGAGGAAATCCCTCCAGTGCTCCTTTTTCGACTTCTCTATGGCTTCTGCGTAGCGGTTTCTGGCTGCCCTGTACTCCTCATGTGCTGTGTGTGTTGGATCTCCCCTCTTCGCGTACGATCTCCTTCCAAGCCGTCTCGTTTCCGTCCTGACTTGTGTCAGTTGCAGGGACAACCAGCATTTCACATACGTGGACGGTTTGCTCCTTGGCACTATCTCTTCCGTAGTTTCTAAGATAGCTGTGACTAGCTCCTGCAGGTGATGGTGGAATTGTTGGGGGGTGAGCGGTGTAGGCTCGTTGATCCTTTCTGCCAACTTAGCTTCGAGCATTTTGTTGTATTCCTTCCAGTCCACTTGTCTATAATTTGGTTTTGGGATCTGCGCGCTAGCTTTGATGGCAACATCAAACGTAGTATCCACTGGGAGATGGTCCGTCTTCGGTGGTCTTTCCTCCGGCACTGTAATGCAACTGATTATATTTTCTATGGGCAGGGATGAAGCAAACACGTTATCTGTTCAAGTGTAGTTTCCTGTGGCCATCACCTTGAGCGTGGGTACATCCTTGGGTAGTGCCATCTGTAGCCCATGCTCAGCTATGGTGTCCAGTAGTACTTGCACCTCGTCCAGATTTGCTCTGGAGAAGAGGTGGGAGTTGCGCAGCTCGTCCCACATGGGGTGGTGTCTGTTGAAATCCCCCAGCCATACCATCCCTTCTATCTCCCGTTCGTGTGCGTTCTCTTCTGCTGCTCGCTGCTGTACATGTCTCCGTATGGCTGTTATGCTGTCAGATCGAGTGCAGTCAGCGTATATATTGGCTATTAGAATGTCACCCATGTTTGTCTTGATTTTCACTGCCGTGACATCCAGTGAGCCTACTTCCACCACTTCCCAAGTGCTTGTGGCTATCTTTTTATTTACCAGTATCATTGGCCTCGTCCACGGCCCTCTATCTTGAAAGTGGGTTTTCGGGTACACCGAGTACCAGCTGAGCATGGCCCTAGCATTTCCCAGAAAGTCAATGTATGGTTCCTGAATTGCGAGTACATCATATCGATCAGGTGAGCACTTAGCTAGCATTTCCACCGTCGCTGTCAGCGACTTGTTAACATTTTGTTGTCTGATTCTCAACTCTTGTATCTGTTGATTTTCCATGTTCATTCCTGACGCAGATTGTTGTTGTTGCCATCCTGCTGCACTGTTTGCGTCTGCTTGCGGCTGGTTCCGATTCCATAATCATTCAGCCGGCTTTGTTGACTTCGCCCTGATGTCTTTCCTGCCACCCTTGATCCATATGTCTGACTCGCGGGTTCACCCCTCGTCTTCTTCCCTGTGCACTTCCTCTGCTTTCCATTCTTCCTCCATTTCACGGGTTATCCTGTTCTATCTGCCGTCTCTTGCTGCTGCGATTGCCTGTCTGTCTTCCCAGGCGGGCCTCTATTTCTGTCACTCTCCATCTCCTGTCTTCTTGTTCCCTGACTTTTTTTATCAGCTGCCCCGCATCTATATCGTCCTCTGCCTCCCCTTGCTGCTCCCATGTCCAGGGGTTATCGTTGGGGAAGAATCTATATGTATGTTCCGGATCGCTCTTCTCCGCCGCTGTGCATGCTGCTTTGAAGACCGTGCATGTTCTATCCCATGATGCATGACCGTTTGTGTCACAGTTCACGCATTTGAATTGGCTTGGGTCACTTTCCTCGCACTTGGCTGTCCTGTGCTCCCCGCCACGTGTCCCGCACATGTCTCGGCCATTGCATTCAGCTGCGATGTGCCGCGTGTTATATCTCTGGCATTTAAGGCACCGCTGTGGTTCCCTCTTCATCCTTCTGGCCCATGTTCTTTTCCCCACTACTGGATGCCTATCCGTAGACCTAAAATCCTAAATAAAGTGTCCTAAATCTTCCGGAACATCATGCCGGCAATTAGCCGATGACAGGGAAGCCATTTGAAACTCCGCTGAACGATGCAACGCCGTCCTAAATCCTTTGTTTAGGATGGCTACAACCCCCCCATCCTAAACATTTTTTGCAGTCCTTAACACTTAATTTCATTTAGCTCTGACAGTTATTTGACAGCTCATCCCAAAGCAGCAAGCTCTCTTCCTCCAACCCCCTCTTGCGACTCAGCCTGGTCTCACCTGCCGATGAGCATGCTCATAATGCAGCTCTACCAGACGTAAGTTATGCCAATCTCTACATGACATTATTAGCATTAAACTAAGCCTCCTTGTTAGATCCGCTAATTACTGGCCAAACGGCGGCACACAGGTTCTACACATGCGCAAAGCGAAGGGGTATAAAGGATCTCAACGCATAGTACGTTTCACTACCATTTTCTTTTAACTACTATGCCTTACATCACTGTCTCTGAGGCTACTGCTGCCAACCTTCCTTCAGACCCCGAGGTGCGGCAGGTCCAGGACCCGCAAACTGGGACCCTATATCTTCGTGACCCTCTGAATGGCAACCGTTGCGCGACACAGATCGTAAGTCTTAGAACCATTCGCTATGGACCCCACTCACACCAGTAATGTAGGGATCTGGTATCATGCTGCCGCCTTTGCAACACACCAGTTTCCTGCCTTTATCCAATTTCAATCCACCCTATGTATCTCCTCACCAGTACGGTGATTACTCTAGCTCTGGTCTGCCGCCCCCGAGGCAGGAATGGCAGTATTCCTCAGAGGACTTGTGGCCACGCCCCCAATTGGCCAATGGAGGTGTGCGGCCCATCAGTGAGCGTGTCGTCCCGATGAAACGACCGCAGTCTCCACTGCCCATTTGTTACGTATCGAGATTTCCGCTAAGTCGGAACTGGAAAGGACAGCGGCTTCAACTTGTAGGTTGTGCCCCCAATGAACTATCGTCCTAAGTATTTTGGAAATGAGTCGGAAGTCGGAAAGTACTGAACTAAAGGTTGGTTGGAACTTGAGTCGGAACTGAGGCGGGAGGCGGAAGGCGGAAGGTGGAGATCTTGCTAGACTCGCTGTGCTAAGAACAGGAGATGGAGCGAAGGAAATCAAGTATCGAAGGCGATTATCTGATTGCAGAATAACATACATACATGGGAGGCTTTTATACAAAGAGCTGAGACAACATGTAATGAGATGGTACTAAGCAAAATTCCGGGGGAAGCGGAAGTCGAGTAAACAATGCATGGGAACTAACTATTGGGAACAATGGGACTACAAGGGGGGTTCAGGGTAAGGTAGAACAATGGCAAAGAACAAGGGGTCGGGAAAACATATCTGACAACGAAACACAAGGAGGGTCGGATATGTGATCTTGATGAACAATGAAGCGGGTCCGGTGGGTCCGAGTAATAGAGTTGAAAGAACAAGGGAGTAGAACAAGGGGCGGGATGTCGGAAATATCGGAGGGGTGGAAAGTGTTGCGGAACTGAGGGTCAGAAGTCGGAAATGTACGGTTGTAACAGTATCTCCCTTCTAAGGTCGAGCCCCGCGAGACCACAAGTCGGATCACGTGACCTGTGACCAAATGCGTCGGAGTTCGAAAGATAGGTGGGAAGCAAAACACATCTTTGTCCTAATCCAACATGAGCTCTCAAGTCGATTTCTCCAAAATGACCAGTGCCGAGATGAAACAGCATTTTGCTGACATCCTCGTGCAAAAGGAATTGACGGAAAAACATGAGGCTGAGGAAGCCGCGCGGAAGGAAAAAGAACGACTGGAGGAGGAGTGCAGGGAGAAGGAACGCAAAGAACAGGAGCGTCGGGACCAGGAGTGGAAGGAGAAGGAGGAGAAAGGCCGTAAATGCCACGAGGAGGAGTCGCGTCTCCACGAGGAACAGCGGAAACGGGACGTGGCCAAAAAAGCTGCGGAGGACAAGGCCATGGCGGAAAGGGTGGGGAAACAACGGGTGAGTTGGAGATATTATGTGAAGAATTTCCGATGTTCACGGAAAAGCCTGCCAGAGGATCATCGAGTCCGAGGATGACTTGGAATTGGAAAGCACGGCGGAAAGCACGCCGTCTCCAGAGGGCAAGGGGAAACAGAAGGAAGTCGCCCCTGTGCTCAACGTGGTTGTGGAACAAAAATGGAGGGCGGATGAATTTCAACAGGCCAGGAAGGGCAAGCTGGCCCGGATGCAGGAGTTACGGGAATTGGGACCGGAAAATCCCACGACGAGGAAACGGAAAACAAGGGACGGCGAGGAGGAGAAGGCTCCATGCGACACATGCGAGGTCAAAGGCTTGGACTGCATGTGGTCCGAAAATCCGCAGGAAACAGCCTGCAACCGGTGCTGGGACAAGAAAAGGCGCTGCGTCGTGGACGGGTGTGCCGTGAGGGTGGAGCGAAAAAGGTGCAAGGTCGAGACCAAGGGGCCTGAAACCCCTAAGTCAAAACCGGGACCGCATGGAGGAAAGTCCACGGAAGGGTTTCCGGTGGCTGGAAACTCAGAGGCAGCGGTCCTAAACCACTTCACCATGGCCTCTCCTTTACTCGATATCGCCGGGTCGCTGAGGGGTATGTGGAAAATGCAACGCGGAATCTGGAATATTCTGCTGGAAATGGCAGAAATTCAGCAACATCAAGTGCTGTCTTTCCAAAACCAGATGACCGTCATGTCGACGGTCTTGGAACAGGTGAACCGGGAGTTCCGATGGCGGAATGATTTGGTCCGGGACCGAATGGAGTCGTGAACGCGGGAGCAGGAGAGTGGGGCGGAGGCGGGTCCGAGCCAAAGGGTGGAAACGAGGGACAGGGTGGGGACCGTGTTGGTGAACGTGGAGATAGGACATGCGGAAGAAGGTCCGGAAGGGGAGAACGAGGGCGAGGGGGAAACGATGAGGGAGGAGTAGGTGTCGAAGATACTTGTAAATAATTTCTTGAAGTGTCGGAAAATAGCGTAATGGAAAATTAATCGGATTTGACATATGATTTGAGAACTGTAAGAATCAATGGGGTATTGGAAATGGGATCGGAATTGACTAGAGCGCAGAAATGGGGCCAGGATTATTAGGATATGACTTGTGAAAATCAGAGACGAGGTCAGAGGCATGATCTAGTTCCGTGGCGGAAATCCAGGAAGTCTCTTCGTCGGTGTTTTCATAGCCTGCCCACTTGACTAGGTACTGGAGTTGGCAGCGGTATCGTCTGTCGAGCTTGGAGTTGAGAATTTCCGAGATCTCATATTCCGGTTCTCCGTCGATGATCACTGGTGGAGGCGGAGGTTGTTCTCGATTCGGAATTGTATTTGGAACTGCGGGCTCAAGCATGGAGGCGTGGAATACCGGGTGTACTGCACACATATTGTCAGGAAGTCTGAGAGTGAAAGAACAACTGCCGGCCTTAGCGATGATCTCGTAAGGGCCAAGGTATTTTTCAGAGAGCTTCTTCGAGGGACGAGTGGTGCGGAAGTTTTCAGCTTTGACAAAGACTTTGTCGCCTATCTCGAATGCTGGTTGCGGAAGTCGTTTCCGATCGGCGGAAGTTTGGTATCTCTTTTGGGCAGCGGAAATGTTCTCTCGGAGGTGCTGGTGAAGGTCGTCGAGTTCCACAACGAAATCTTGGGCTCTGGCAGAGGCGAGGTCGCGTTCAGGGTGGATGGCGAGATTCGGGTGGTAGCCCTTGTTGGTGTAAAAGGGTGAAATTCCGGTGGTAGTGGAAGGCGCATTGTTGTAAGCAAATTCCGCAAGTGGATGAAGGTCGGACCAATTGCTGTGTTGGTAGTTGCAATAGACGCGGAGATACTGCTCAAGGGTCTGATTAGTATGTTCCGTTTGTCCGTCTCCTTCGGGATGATAACCGGAGGTGAAGTGGAGTTTCATGTCGAGAGCCTTGCTGAGTGTGCGGAAAAAGGATGACACGAATTCTGATCCATGGTCGGAAGTGACATGGGAAGGGATTCCGTGCTTGGAAAAGACGTGGAGCACGAAGAGTTGTGCGAGCTGTGCGGAAGTGATGGTGTCATAGGTTGGAATAAAGATGGACTGCTTGGTGAGGCGGTCAACGATAACTAGAATGGTATCATAGCCGGATGACTTAGGAAGTTTCTCAATGAAATCCATAGATATCGAATTCCACGGTTGTTCTGGGATCGGAAGTTGCTTCAGGAGGCCGTAGGGTTTGTGACGTTGGGGCTTGGCGTGCATACAGGTGGTGCATGACTTGCAATAGTCTTGGACCATTGTGCGGAGAAGAGGCCAAGTGTATGTACGTCGGATTATGTCGAGGGTCTTGTTTTGGCCTTGGTGTCCTGAGAGCGGGTGATTGTGGCTTTGCTGGAGCATGCAAAGTCATAGATCGTTTGTATCCGGAACGTAAATCCGGGACTTGTACTGGAGAAATCCGTTGGAATCGGGGGACCATCCAGGACTGGTTGGGTCATCGAGGTGGGTTGCGGAGATGGGATCGGAATGAAGTGCGGAACAGATGCCGGAATGGAGAGACTCGGTGTCCATAATGATTGAGGTGCGGAGTAGCGGAAACTGCAATGCTGTGGCACGCAGGGACGATGCCGGTTGCTCAGTGGAGAATACTGGGTGGAAATTATGCGGATTAACGCTGGCATAGTCGCTACTTCCCTCTTTTGGGTAGATGTCCCAACGTCTAGTGAGTGTGTCGGGTATTGCTCTGAGCTTTCTGGGGCGGAAGCGGATCACCATATTGAACTGTGAGAGATATTCAGACCAGTGGACTTGACGGCGAGTCAAAATCTTAGTAGTCGCAAAATACTCAAGGTTTTTATGATCCGTTACAACGTCGATCGGATAAGTTGGACCTTCGAGGTAGTGTCTCCAGATTTTGAAGGCTTCGAAGATCGCAAGTAGTTCCTTATCGTGGACGTTGTAGTTGAGTTCCGGGGCAGAAAAGGTGCGGGAATGAAAAGCGATCGGATGAATTTCTCCGTCGTCAGGGGAAATGATTGAAAGGATGGCGGCTAGCGCGTAGTCGGAAGCGTCGGTTTCGAGTACAAATTGGGCATCTGTTACGACCGTTCATTTCCGACTTCCGACCCTCAGTTCCGCCACTCCTTCCGCCCCTCCAATAGTTCCGCACGACATTCCGCCCCTTGTACATTTCCCTTGTTCTTTCGACGCTATTACTCGGACCCACCGGACCCACCTCGCCATCCATCAAAACCATATATCCGGTCACCCTTGTAGTTCGTTGTCAGATATGTTTTCCCGACCCCTTGTTCTTTGCCATTGTTCTACCTTACCCTGAACCCCCCTTGTAGTCCCATTGTTCCCAATTAGTTAGTTCCCACACATTGTACTCGACTTCCGCTTCCTCCGGAATTTGCTTAGTACAACACCATTACTTGTTGCTCTGCGCTTTGTATAAAACCCCCCTCATGTATGTCTGTAATTCTGCAATCAGATAATCACCTTCGATACTTGATTTCCTTCGCTCCATCTCCTGTTCTTAGCACAGCGAGTCTAGCAAGATCTCAGTCTCTCTCTCAGCCTTCCGTCTTCCGTCTTCCGCCTTCCGCCTCAGTTCCGACTCAAGTTCCGACCAAACCTCTGGTCCAGTACTTTCCGACTTCCGGCTCATTTCCGAAGTACCTAGGACGATAGTTCATTGGGGGCGCAACCTATAAGTTGAAGCCGCTGTCCTTTCCAGTTCCGACTTAGTGGAAATCTCGATACGTAACAGCATCAGGAATCCAGAAACTGAGTATAGGAGCCGTAGTGAAGGCCACTTTGAGGGCTTCAAATGTGGAATGGCATTCCGGGGTGAAATTCCATGGGGCACCCTTCCTGGTGAGACACGTGAGCGGAACAGTAATGTCGGAAAAATTGTAAATGAAATGCCGGTAAAAGTTGGCGAAGCCAAGGAAAGACTGCACATCCTTAACACGTCGGGGTTCCGGCCATTCTTGAATTGCCTTGACTTTGTCCTCTGCCATGGTAAGACCCGTAGGAGAGAGGATGTAGCCGAGGTATTCGACCGTGTTGCGATGCCATTCGCATTTCTCTGCTGTTGCATAGAGGTGGTGTTTGCGTAGACGGCGGAGTACTTCGCGGACATGTTCCCGATGTTCTTCCGGTGTGTTGGAATAGATGAGGATGTCGTCAATGTAGACTAGAACGCATACGTCGAGGAGGTTGGAAAATACGTCATTCATAAATTGCTGGAAAGTGGCGGGAGCATTGGTTAGACCAAAAGGCATGACAACCCACTCAAAAGCACCGTAGCGGGTGCGGAAAATGGTTTTCCATTCGTCACCTTCGCGATGCGGACAAGGTGATAAGCATGCCATAGGTCGATTTTGGTGTAGATCTTCGCTCTGCGGGGAGTGTTGAGGAGGTCGGAAATGTGCGGAAGCAGATATTTGTCCTTCTTAGTGAGGGCGTTGAGTCCGCGGAAATCGACGCAGAGGCGGAGAGATCCATCCTTCTTCTTGACGAAAAGGACCAGAGCGCCGTGCGGAGACAGCGAAGGGCGGATGAAGCCCATGTTCAGGTGTTCATTGACGAACTCTCGGAGAGTCTGGAGTTCACTTTGCGAGAGGGAGTAGATCGGTCCAAGGGGCGGAGATGCTCCTTCTTCCAAATATATCTTCAAATCATAAGGTCAATGTTCAGCGGGTTTATCGGCTTTGGCCTTATTGAACACGTCCGGGAAGTCACGATATTCTTCCAGAGCTGAGCTCATGTCGACCGGAGCGGAAATTGAGGCGGAATGAGCCTTGACTGAAGCCGAATCGGAAAGGTGAAGCTGGAAAACGGTCGTATCTTCTTGCTGTTGCAATATGCAGAAAGCGGTGGCAGAAACGAGCGCAATTCGGGGAGCTTCGAGGGGCGGAGGTGCTAAAGTGGGACCAGAGTGCGGAACTGAATCCACTAGCGGAGTTGCAGAAGAGGCCTGACCCATCTTCGCGGACGACGTCAGAATAGACGGAAGTTGATCCGGGGTACGGAACTGTATCTGACCCAATGCCCAGTTAATCGACGGATTATATCGGGTGAGCCAATTGTGTCCTAGTACAATGGAACAGCTAGCATCTAGCGGAGTAACGTAAAGCGTAACCTCATGGTTGTCCCCAGTAGCGAAACGGATAGACAGGTCCACGACTTGGGAAATTGCCATGTTGGATGACCCGTCGAAAAGGTGGAGCGGAATTGTCGGAATGTTGCAGGTCGGAAGTTTATGTTTCAAAACAAAGTCGGAATCGAGGAAACAATGAGTCGAACCAGAGTCGATCAATGCTGTAAACGGGGGTGCGGAAATTGTGTCGGAAGTCAGTGGAACTGAGAGGGAGTCGGAGGATGAAAGAGCGGATGCGTTGAGTTTAACCTCGTTTGTCGCACGAATGGGGTCAACACAGCCCTCAGCTCGTGCGGAGGCCGGAGGACTGCTGACTATGTTTTTGCATCCGTAGCAGGGGCCGCTTCGGATTTCTCTTCCGTCTTCGCTGCACGGCCCTTGGCCTTGGCAGCGGAAGTGGAAGCTCGGGTGCAATCGCGAGCGACGTGACCGCCTTTGCCGCAGAAAAGGCAAAGGTTGTTGTCCATGCAATGCTGGCGTTCTGCAGGGGTTAGTTTTCCGTCTTTCCCAAGTTTGTCGGAAAGGTCCGGAGTGCTCTTCCAGGCATTGGTGTTGGAACCAGAGGCCTGGTTGTTGCATGGTGTGGTGTTGTTTCGGTTGCTGGAGTTGGACCCGGAACTGTTGTTGTTGTTGTTGTTTCCGGAGTTGTTGTTTCTGGAATTGGTCTTCTTCTTGTCTTTATCAGACTTCTTGTTGGAGGGCTTGTCGTTCTTGCTCTGGGCGGAAGTTTCGCGAGCGATCTCGGAATGTCTTTCCCAGTAGCGCGAATTGATGGATTGGGCAAGGTTGCGGAGGTCAGTAAGAGTGGTGGGTTTTCCGACGTGGGCAATTTCATCCTTGATCCGGGATGGCAAGCCCATGTAGAATTGACGTTGGAGTGCAGCTTCTCCCCATTGGACTCGAGGAGCCAGCTGCTGGAAAGTGACGATGTTTTTAGCTATCTTATGAGTGTCTTTCATATGAAGCTTGTCGAGTTCATTTTCCACATCGGTTTCCATATCAAATGGTCCGAAGTTGTTGCGGAGTTCAGAAACGAACTTGTGGTAATCGTCAGCCCAGTCGACGAGTGCGAACGGATCCATGAGGGCGGGTTCGAAATAGTTGAGAGCCGTGCCTCGGAGATAGGAAAGGGCGTAATTGACCTTTCGTTTGTCATGGGGAAAGGCGTCGGGACGATCGCGGAAGTTGAGTTGAAGCTGGACCAAAAAAGGCTGGAGCTTCTTGGGGTCGGAACCGTTGAATTGATCCGGTTCACGGACTTTTGTCTTGGGCGTGGTGGGGCTTGGGCCGGATGCTGGAGTTGACCGGCTAGCATGGCGATAGCTTGTGCAAGATCTGGAACTGGCGCAGGCGGAACTGGGTTGGTGGGAATTGGAGGTGGAGGACCACCGGGAGGACTGCCTGGGGGACCACCATGAGGGCCACCTGGAGGTCCTGGTGGAGGTGGTGGTGGTGGAGCTGGGCGTCGCAATGACGCTGCTGTTTGCTCGCCGCTGCTACTTGACAAGTTTCCGTCGTAGTCGGGATTGTCATCGGGATTAGCGTCAGGAACTTCTTCGAAGCATTGCAGAATAGCGTCGGAAAGCTCATCGTCTGCACGAGAGCTGCTGGAGGGTTCCGTGTGCCTTGGTGCTGCGGATCTAAGACTGCCAAAATAAGAGAGAGCTTCGACAGCTCCTGCTCGAGCTGAAGTAGCTGTGGTACATGGAGGCATAGCGATAGTTATCGGGTGGGAATCAGATAATACTGTTATGTATTGAGATTTCCGCTAAGTCAGAACTGGAAAGGACAGCGGCTTCAACTTGTAGGTTGCACCCCCAATGAACTATTGTCCTAAGTATTTCGGAAATGAGTCGGAAGTCGGAAAGTACTGAACTAAAGGTTGGTTGGAACTTGAGTCGGAACTGAGGCGGGAGGCGGAAGGTGGAAGGCGGAAGGCGGAGATCTTGCTAGACTCGCTGTGCTAAGAACAGGAGATGGAGTGAAGGAAATCAAGTATCGAAGGCGATTATCTGATTGCAGAATAACATACATACATGGGAGGCTTTTATACAAAGAGCTGAGACAACATGTAATGAGATGGTACTAAGCAAATTCCGGGGGGAGCGGAAGTCGGGTAGACAGACGTGGGAACTAACTAATTGGGAACAATGGGACTACAAGGGGGGTTCAGGGTAAGGTAAAACAATGGCAAAGAACAAGGGGTCAGAAAACATATCTGACAACGAACTACAAGGTGGACCGGATATGTGATCTTGATGAATGATGAAGCGGGTCCGGTGGGTCAGAGTAATAGAGTCGAAAGAACAAGGGAGTAGAACAAGGGGTGGGATGTCGGAAATATCGGAGGGGCAGAAAGTGTTGCGGAACTGAGGGTCGGAAGTCGGAAATGTACGGTTGTAACACCATTGCTAAGTCTTGTCCTCACCCCACTCCTATGTTTGCTTCTGACGATGAAAAAGAGAATACTATGGCTGCCCTCACGGCTTTGGAGAAGTGGCAAGCAGGTGTGGCGAAGGGTTCCAAGGTAGCAAGGGGGACTAAGCGAGGAAGTAGTGGCACACGGGGGGTAAGACATCTGCTTGGGGCAAAAGTACAAAGGCCTCGCTGAAGAGGAAGAAGGCTGAGTCTGAGAGTGAGACTGAGGAAGAGGCGGTCGTAAAGAAGGGGCGCACATTGGGTGCCGTTAAATGGCAGGTGGAGGACTTTGACAGGCTTTTGAGCCTGTCTGAAGAGCTGCTGCCTGCAGGTAAAAAGGAGTGGTTGGCGCTGCATGTGTGGTTTGCTGAGTGGGCTGAGGAAAATGAGCGGCCGTTGTGTTCAGCTGAAACAATAGAGAAAAGGTATAAGCTGGTGAGTCCCTCGATGGTCTTTTGGATACTAATCTGACACTGTCCTCTAGCTGGTCCGCACCTCCAAACTGACCAGCAGTGCAGACTGCCCCCCAGATGTGGAACGCGCTCATGCCATTGAGCACAAAATTGGCAATCGGGTGGCCTCTGGGGTTGTCCGTGATGATGACCTTGATGATGAGGTAATTGAGATTTCGTTGGATGAGGGTCGCATGGTCAAAAAATAACCGAAGAGTTACATTGCATGACATGTTCCTTGGGATGTTGAACTGGGCACTCGTACGACCTCTGCCCAGCTCCGAGGGACCCTCCACAATGTTGCTCACGCATTTGACCCACTTTCCCAGGCGGCACATGATGATAACAGGCAGGCTTGCCATCTAGAGACACTGCATCTGCAGGATCTAACCTCTCGGGCCTGCGAGGCGGAAACTGAGGCATGGGCTCTGCGGAAAGAGTTACATGCAGTACAGTGGGAGCTGGACTGTGAGAGTCGTCGGGCTGATAATGCCGAGCGTGACCTTTGGATTTACCAGCTCTTGAATCATCAGTCCCTTCCTGTGTCCCGGCATCGCACACCCCCCTCCTATCACAACAAAAAGAACTCACGGGTCGATTCCCCAACACCTTGCTCTTCTCTTCCTCCTCATGAGTATCATGGCCAGTACCTACCCCAGTATGTGTCTCCAACAACCCTGCACGCCAGATCTAGTACAATGGCTCCCAAGGTTACCCATCTGGAATCCCCGATTGATAGCAGCCTCTATTGGCCTGTGTCACCCACCAAGTTCTGAACCTAGTCTAATCTGCTTACTTCTTGATAGCACCTGCGTATCTGCTTACTTCTTGATACCCCCCACGTATCTTCTTACTTCTTGATAGCCCCCACATATCTCCTAATTTCTTGATAGCCCTCGCATATCGTCTTACTTCTTGATAGCCCCCACACATCTCCTAACTTCTTGATAGCCTTTGCTCAGTGGGTATGACCTTTCTTGTGCAACATAAAAAAAATGCCGCTCTGTCCTTAACCTTGTCTATTGTATGTTTAACACCCACTAATACTCTGCTACTGCCATGGTATGAAACTGGGCTACCGGGTCATTCCTTCACAAATCACCTAACATCATTGTTGCAAAGTTTGTCCACATATCATCACCATCTGCCTGCCTCCAGATATCACAATAGACTGCCTTGATCTGATTTACTCCCACTTTCCTGACACGTATATTGAATGCTTGAGTGATTACTTGAAGCAATCACATTCGTCGCTCTGGGTTGACATGCAGCGGGACTGTCAAGATTGGTTTTCAGGCGTTAATATCGTGTATTAATGAACACAGCGAATGCCCGAATAACTTGTGCGAATAAGTATGCCGTTCGGCGAATAGGTGAACCAATGAATGTTCACAAGGTAAGAGGGTTGCCTGAACGGGGTCCCCCTATCTACAGTCGTAGCGAAATAGCCCGTGGCTCTTGATGATGTAACGTGCAAAGTCTCACGGAAGGGCTGTCTAAGTCTTGACAATCCCTTCGCTGGTGAAGGTGCTCCTTTGGAGCCCTTCACCAACAGCACAGAAAATGGTTCGAAGGCTAAGGTAATGGAGATGAAGTATGAGAACTCACCAGTGATGCCTAAGTCCTCTGCTAGTCGAAGATGGAAATCTCCAAGAGAAGGCTTAAGACGATGACCACAGCGAGGTCAAAGCTGCACAAGATGAACGACGTATGATAATTGAACTGGGGAATATACATGCGAATGTAAACTACTTATATCGAATGCTCGTAAGGTATCAGCGAATAGGAAAGAGGCCGTCACGAGTCAGGGTTGGATAGGGGTGCGCAGTCATGATACTAAGTAGATGGAATAAACATACAATAGAGTGAGGGGAGAATGTGAACATGAAACGACGGAGAGTAAAGGGGGTGAAGGCATTTATGGACAAAACCATGTCTTGGGACCTGCATACACGCTACCCTGCACGGACTCTTCGTTCACTGGGTTGATCCCGCACGGCCTATGGAAGGGACGTCCTGCGACCACACTTTGGCCATACGAACACCCAATGGGGTCGGATTAAGAAGATGATGGGGTTAATGATGAACCATCATGCTGGGTGAATGGTATCGATCATATTTGATGGCGTTCCTGATGGCGAAATGCGCGAGCAGCGAATAGTGGTTCGGAGAATGGGGCGAACAGTGGGTAGAGTGGATGTAGAGGAGGAGTGGTCGGTGGTGCGGCGAACTCTGGCGAAGATGCTAGGGAGTGACGAGGGGGAACATAGAGGTAGCGCGGTAGGAGAAATAAACCGGTCATGACAGGGACACGCAATCGTCCAAATCCTCCCTGAAGAGCTCGCATACCCCACTCCACTGTTTGTTGGTAAGATAGCAGTTGTCTGTCAAGTGCCAGTCGTTCTGTGCATGCCAACAGCCTCCGAGGGAGCTTATCCCCTGACTTCAATGGTGCTTTGATCTTCTGTCCAACTTTTGTCGATCCTCGAGGAAAGGCTGTGTCAGTGACCAAGAAAAATCCCTTGGGGGTATTATCAATCAATTGCTTGTAAATAGGGCAGGCAATTTGAGAGTCATGCCAGCTCCCTGGGGCATTTAACACAGCCTCAAGGATAGTTCCTGTCAACCATGTCAAGAGAGTGAATAGGGAGTGCAATAACGAGTGCTGCCTACCATCTGGCACAAACACAAATACCCCATCAATCGTGCCAAATGCACCTTCTAGCAGCGGGTGCTTAGCCACTATCATGGAGCCAAACTTATTCATCATCTCCTCATTGGGCCATGACACACGAGCCTCCCACATCTTGGAAAGGCTGGCCTCCAAGATATCCATAGCGAAATTGACGTAGCGGTCCACTGTTGCAGGTATGAGACCAAATATTTGCTGCAAACTGGTCTGTGTCATGCACGAGTGGATATAGTGCAGCACAAGTCCTAGCCCACCGGCCGCATCCAAAGAACGATGACCAATACGTGGCACACCTTGTGTGTTAGTGTCTCTACGCTCTATGGCTGTGGTATTCCAAGCCTCTGTAAAGCCTGACTGGAGGATGTACTGAAATGTATCTACATCAAAGCCCATAGTGGTGATGAAAGCCCGGTCATTCCGTACATGCAGCATATGTTGCCACACGGTATTACCTTTCGGGTGAGGGAGATCCGGACATGTAAGATAAAATCGAGCCGGATGGCGTCGATCTGCATGATCTTGGCGCATCTGCAGCTCACCGGCAAGGGTTAACCCTAGCGATGTAACCAGGATGTCAGGTGGATGGCAAGAATACAGCTCAAGCACACTTACATACAACCCCATGCATTAGCTCTTCTTCGTCATGCTCTTCCTCGTCAAACTCATCCAGTATGTTGTTCAGGATGTCGTCCGGCATGAGGTGTTATGATAATTAGTCAGCGGCCAAGTCCTCGGACGGCGAGCTGCCGTGCGCATGCCGGTGACAGCGATGACAGGTTAACGACAAATCATCTTTGGATGAAATTTGGTCTTACGGTTTGAGCTATTGGTCTAAACCTGACAGCTGTCAAGTGTCATTAATCTTAGAACTTTACATTTAGGATTTTAGGTCTATGGATAGGCATCCACTATTAACCCGTCCCTTATACTTTGGTTTGCTGACTCGGTGGTGGAAAACTTGGCGATGATGTGGGCGGATTTCTGTCCCGCCGTCCTTCTATGCATGGGCTTTATCCACCTGGTGGACAGCAGAGTGCCAACCAGGAGCTTCGAGTCCCGTTCATCTTTCTCATCTTGGCCAGTGCGTCAGGTGAGTGGCTTAGCGGCACATATTCCACTATTACCGATAGAGCTCGGTCTTTTATTGTAGCCGTCCCGCTGAATTTATTCAGGAACGTCTCCTTTTTCGTCCTGACCCACTTCGCCGCCTCCTCAGTCTCCATGTCGAGTACTACTCCCCCGTTTGTGAGCTTCTTGGCTCTGATGAAGATTATGTCGATGCGCTCATGATCTTCCTCTAGGTTCTCTATTGCTTCATTTGCTTTTACCACCAGCTCTTGTTCCGTCAATCTGCTGAGCTCATTCTGTTGCCCTTGTGGGTCTCCGTCTATTAGTATTTGTCTTGCCTTCACTTTCACTTTCGCCAAATTGTTCAGATGTGAAAACAGCACGTTACCTTTGAGTGCTGCCGCATATGTTGCTCCTCTCACTCCATTTCCCTCTTCTTGCTCCTTCCACCCGCCCATGGTATGGAGGTGCTCTATGACGTTGCTAGCCCCTTCTGTCGCTGTTTTTGCTAGCTCCATCACTTCTTTCACATTTTGGACTGCTTCCTCTATCTTGGCAAGGGCCGGCTCGAGGTGCTTTTGACATGTGTTACGACCGTTTATTTCTGACTTCCGACCTTCAGTTCCGCAACACTGGGTGACTTTCCGTAGACCTAAATTCCATGTTCTAAAGGTTCGGAGCCGCCACGCCGAGTGCAAGCCGATGACAGGTGGTGACAGCGAAGCATTTTAAAGCCCCGCTGATCGTCAACGCGCTGGTTTTAAAACAAAATTTGAAGCAGGGGTTCGTACCCCTGTTCCAAACTTTTTGTGCCCGAAATGAGCGGCTAAAGTGACAGGTCATCCCAAACCGGCATCGCTCCTACGCTGATGTCCTGCTTGTCACCTCACGATGCCTGGGTACTGTTTCACTCATAAATCAACCTCTATAGCCTTTATAGATGTTGTTGCTGCCTTCGCTGCTGCTGGAGCTTTGTTAGATCCGCAAATTACAGGCCTAACGCGCGCAAGCTTTGTCAAAATATCCACAAATTCTACCAGTATATCAGGTGGTGAGCAACGCTTGCTTTCTTTACACCTCCGATGTCTTACCACCCCATTTCTGATGCCACGCAAGCAGCCCTCCCCTCAGACCCCGACGTTCGTGAGGTCTATGACTCACGGACGGGTTCGACGTTCATGCGTGATGCTTTAAACGGGGATCGCTGGTCATTAACAGGCGTGAGTCTGCCGTGTCTCTCCTTTTTATCGCTCACTAATAATTGTTTTTCTCTAATATTTTAGCCATCTTCTAATATGGCTCCTATGTCTACCCGGCCACCTGGTGTTGTACCGCCTAACCCCACTCCCCCTTTCCGACCCATCTTGCCAGCCATGCGGGTACCCGGGCAGCCGCATCCCGCTTCCTTCCTGGGACCTGCTTTCGACTCAGGCGTGATTCATGATAGCCTCCCCTCTCTCGAGTGCTATCCCCGTTCGGTAGATACTACTACTACTTCTAGCTGGTCCCAGTCCTTTCGACCTACACCTGCCGCTGCTCTTTCCCAGCATACCACCCTTTTCCAGCCTCCATCTTCAGTGCAGCCGAAGGGAAAGCCAAGGCCACAGCCACAGCCGACCGGACCCCTGGATACGGACTCTGGCAACGAGAAGGAGAACGAGATCCCGGAGCCGTCTGCTCTTCTGCGTAAGTCTAGTGCAGGTAAACCTGGTATGCGGCAGGGGGTGGAGGAAAGGGATGTTAGTGTTAGGTCCCGAGGGAAGAAGGCCGGTGCAGCAGGGGGTGTTTCAGGTACGAAGGTCACAGCTGGTCCGGTGAAAAGGAAAAAAAAGGATGCTGAAAGCGATGACGACGATGGCCCTCGTAAAAAGGGTCGACAGGTCGGGGCGGCCAACTGGACCAATGAAGATATCACGGCACTGTTGGATTTTGCCGAGGAGATCCTGCCGGCAGGCAAGAAAGAATGGGGCCGGATGTACGAGTTGTTTGTGGAGTGGGCGAAGGAAAATAGGTGTCCACTCCGATCACTGGACACCGTGGAGAAACGCTTTAAGGGGGTAAGTCGCACAGTTCGGTCATGGGTCTTCATACTAACATTCTCTCTTCCAGTGGCTGCGCATCTCAAAACCCACTGGGAATGCCGAATGTCCGCCAGAGATTGAGCGTGCCCACGCAATTGAGGATATGATTACAACACGCGTTGCATCTGGCGTGGTTTGCGATGATGATATGGACGACGAGGTGATCAACATCTCCTCCGATGACTGTCCCAAGGTGGTCCTGACCATGAAGACCTATGTGGCTAAACATGTCAAGGTAGAGCCTGAAAGTGACGGTAAAGGTCATATGAGTAGTGGCGCACTCCGAGGTACCCTGCAGAACATTGCCAGGGCATTTGACCCCTCAGTCCAGGCTGCACGGGATGAATCCAGACGAGCACGGCAGTTTGAGGCCATCCACCTCCAAACTCTAACCTCTCAGCTTCGTGATGCAGAAGCTGAAACGCGCCGGCTGCGCAATGAGCTCACTGACACCCAGCGACAGTGTGACCGAGAAAGTCGCCGGGCAGACAATGCAGAGCGTGACCTCCGCATGTACGAGATGATGAGGAATGCTCGGCACCAAGACCATCATGCCCGTTCCCCGAGGATGCATAGTAGTCGGTCCCATTCACAGCGGTACGACGCTTATGATCAACGTTCCCCAAGGAGGTATGGTCGGTCCCACTCACAGCGGGACGACCCTTATGACCGATGATCGCCATGTGATGCCTCTCCTTTTGAGGCGTCATCTCCGTTGTCCTCTCACCCTCAGACCCACCGCAATTCCTCCTCTCACCCTCGGGCCCACCACAATTCCTCCCGTCAGTATGGGGGAACACCTCGTCGGTACAACTCATCTCATTCGCCAGAGAAACAGCCGCTTCGGGGCCTGGACGAGGCCAACGACAAAGTTGAAGTAGGTTCCATTGAATGGCCTCCTATGCCTGGACCATCGCATGCAACTAATTGACCGAATTTCTGACTGATTCTCTCTCTCCAACCCATTTCTTGTAGTACCGACCTTAAGTCGCTTCTTGAACTAAGTAATATTTACTAGCTACACCCCCTCTCCGACCCATTTCTTGTAGTACCGACCTTAAGTCGCTTCTTGAACCAAAGTGATATTCACTAGCTAAACAAAGCTGATAGTAATCATAACTATCCCTCAACTGCCTTTGTGTGAAAACGTGCTACCCGGTCATTCTTTCGCAAGTCACCAAACATCATCAAAGTAAAATTTGACCATACGTAGTCTCCATCTGCCTCGCACCAGATGTCACAATACACGGCACGTATTTGGCTGATTCCAACACATCGTACCCGCAAATTGAAAGCACGTGTGATGACACGAAGGAGTCGTAGCCTCTTGTTAGGGTCTACATTGAGAGGGACACGGAGGCGACCAAATCCACCTTGAATGGCTCACATTCCCCATTCAGCAGACTGTTGATATGACAACAGCTGATGGTCTAATGCAAGCCGTTCTGTTCGTGCCAATAGAGAGCGGGGTAGCTTGTCGCCAGACTTCAAAGGTGCTTTGATTTTATTATTTACCTGATGGGTACCCGGAGGAAATGCTGTATCAGCAACAAGATAATATCCAACCGGTGTGTTGTGGAGGAGCTTCTCATACACCGGTCGTGCTATCCGAGAATCATGCCAACTTCCCGGTGCATTTAAAACTGCCTCTAAAATTGTCCCTAGTCAACAAGTGAGTCAGCTGAAGCAAAATGCGCAGGCAGTGCGGCCTATACCATCAGGGCCAAACACGAAGACCTGACTTGAATAGTGGCCATGTGTCCATGAGTTGTACGTTGCATTTTCAAGCCCCGGGTCTTCAGGCACCTCCACTGTCAAATTCAACCCATCTATACTCCCAAACGCGCCCTGGAGCAGCACATGACGCTCCGTTATCATTCCTTCATACACCTTCATCTTCGCTTCATTAGGCCATGATACGCGCGCTAGTGGCATGTTAGCCAGGGTCGTCTCTAACAGGTTAAGACCGAAGTTGATATAGCGGTCAACGGTTGCAGGAATAAGGCCAAATATTTGTTGCAAACTTGTGGTTGTCATGCATGAATGGATATAATGTAGACAAAGACCCAGGCCACCGGCAGCATTGAGGGAACGTCTGCCAAGACGAGGCACACCATGTACATCCACATCTGTATGTTCAATGGCCGTGGTCTCCCATGCTGCTTGAAAACCTGAATGGAGAATCAGATAGAAGGCTTCTACATCGAAGCCCATTGTTGTAATAAAAGCCCGGTCATTTGTAGCAGCTAGCAAGTGCATCCATGGGGTGTCGCTGTTTGGCAGAGGGAGATCAGGACGAGTAAGCGTCCCACGCACTGGCTTGCGACGATCAGCACGCTCTTGTCGCAAGTCTAGTTCCCCAGCGAGTGCAAGCACTATAGTCATAAAATTTCAATACAACTTCAAGAGTTCCATAAATACAATCGTACAGATGAGACTGTTGCGCAGTGCCTCTTCCTCTTCCTCTTCCTCTTCCAGTTCAGCCAGGAGGTCACCTGAGGAGATGCAGGCCATCACGAGCAACGCTGGGCAAAGGGCAACCCAGAAACTCGGCTGCTTCTCGGCTGCTTCTCAGCCGATACCAATTTAAGTCTTGTTCTATTTCTGGGGCTTTGGTCTTACGGTTCGCAAACCAGTTCTAAATCTATGGCGGCTATCCAGCTGTCACCTCAGTGACAGTTTAGAACTGTCTATTTAGAAATTTAGGTCTACGGAAAGTCACCCACTTTCCGCCCCTCCGATATTTCCGACATTCCAGCCATTGTTCTATTCCCTTGTTCTTTCGACTCTATTACTCAGACCCACCGGACCCGCTTCATCATTCATCAAGACCATATATCCGGTCACCCTTGTAGTTCGTTGTCAGACATGTTTTCCTGACCCCTTGTCCTTTGCCATTGTTTTACCTTACCCTGATCCCCCCTTGTAGTCCCATTGTTCCCAATTAGTTAGTTCCCACGCATTGTCTACTCGACTTCCGCTTCCCCCGGAATTTGCTTAGTACTACCCCATTACCTGTTGTCTCAGCTCTTTGTATAAAAGCCTGTCATGTATGTCTGTTATTCTGCAATCAGATAATCACCTTCGATACTTGATTTCCTTCGCTCCATCTCCTGTTCTTAGCACAGCGAGTCTAGCAAGACCTCAGTCTCTCCGCCTTCCGTCTTCCGCCTCAATTCCGCCTCAAGTTCCGACCAACCTTCAGTTCAGTACATTCCAACTTCCGACCTATTTCCGAAATACCTAGGACGATAGTTCATTGGGGGCGCAACCTACAAGTTGAAGCCGCTGTCCTTTCCAGTTCCGACTTAGTGGAAATCTTGATATGTAACAACATGTCGCATTACTGTCGCTCCCACTACCCTCGCCGCTTCTTCCAGCATTAGTATGGCAACCGCTCTTATTCCCTCCTGCAGGGTCTTCCCACTGACATTGTGTGTGAGCGATAGTAGTGCGTAGCTCAGCTGTTCCTCTGACAGCGGGTCGTCTTTTGCATAGTAGCCTTGTCTGTCGAGGAAGTGCCTGGCTTGCTCCCTCGTTTGCACTGACATGTTTGGCTCTAGCAACAAATCAGCTCTGGTTCTGCTGCTGGTCTGCTGCATGGCGCCCGCTCTTGTGCGAGCTTGTGATCTGGCAGGCACCTGGGGGTTGACGCTCGGCAGCATCGTTTCAGTTGCTTCTTTTCATGGAACCTGGATGTCACCACTGACTGTGGTCAGTGATGTAGTAGAGTGTTTTTTAGCTAGTGTATGGGTAGGGAAAGCGATTTTTGGTTTTTGGGTGTGGTGGTAGGCGTGAGAAAGTTCGCTTGTCCTTGTACTTATTCACATTTGCTGGCAGCTTGTGTTCCCTCAATGTGCATACTTTACCCCACCCTCCAGCCACTTTTGCATTTTGCACTACCCTTGTCTGCATTTACTCCTGATTCTGACAGATGACGAGCCGCCTTTGTTGAGGGTGTGCTAGTGTTACGATCCATTCCCGGATCTGGACCGAAGCTCAGCTTCGGCTCTCATTCGGAACCTCTCTCCACTTTCCTTCAGGTTTCCCTTCGCACTTCCCATCACCCCTGATTCCCTTTTCTAGTTAGGTCCCCGTTTGCCTGACCCTTGTTCCCCTGACCGTTGATCTGATCATGTTCTCTTCGCGACCCTGCACGCTACTTTGCTATATAGACCTCCAGTCCATGTACAGTAGCTCCTCAGTTCAGATATCGAATTAGCTTATCGTACTTGAGACCCTCTGCTTGATATTGAAACCCGTATCTTGGCTTATAGCTGAGACCGCTCCCAAAATTAGGGCAGAACATCGAGTGGGCACAACCCAAGAGGTTGAAGCCAAGCCCTCCGACCTGAGACCCGAGTTCGGCTTGGTATAGCTGAACTACAGTACAACACAACCTTAACAGTATATCTGAACTCCCTACACTCTTTGTTCAGAATGCCAATCACCCGATCTTACACCTGTGCCAAAGGCAGCTGCATAACGCGGACAATCGAAGCTCGGCGTGCACGAGGTGCTTCGAGCGTCCCAGAAAACCCCCCGTTCCGTCACCGGTATTACAACCCCCCGTCAGTTCAACCCGCACCCCGGTGCCAAGTTATTGGTGCTGGCCAAGGGTGTGTCAGTGAAGTTCCCGAGGAACCGAGCACTGAACCCCCCGATCCGAGCGATCCTGGCGATGGTGATGGTGGTGGGGATGATCCCAACTCCGGTTCTGAGCATAATTCTGATCCTGAAGTAGCAGGCCTGAGACCTAACCCCAGCCCGAATGCAGCGGCAAGCAGCGAGGAACAGGTTGGGCAACTGCTCACGGCTTTGGAAAGGCTCGCCGACAATGGGCTTGGTGGTGGTGGAGACCGAAGTGACTCGAAAGCGAAACTCCGGGAACCTGACCAGTTTGATGGCTCGGACCTGAAAAAGCTCTGAGGATTTCTTCTCCAGTGCACGCTGAATTTCCGTGCCAAACCCCAAGCATTCCGAGATGGTTCCACGAAAGTGAACTATGTATTGTCCTCCCTCAAGGGAACAGCTCTGGATTATTTTGAGCCCTACCTTGCAGATGACCCTGCCGACGAACCCACATGGGCTTCGGATTACATGGCATTCACAGAAGAGCTCTATCTGAATTTCAGTCCTTATGATCAAGTTGCGGACGCCGAAATTGAGCTCGAGACTTTGGTCATGAAGGATAACCACAAGGCAACTCGGTTTTTCGTTGAATTCTACAGGCTTGCATCCATCCTCCAGTATAATGATTTGGCTTTGCATCGCCGAGCCTATTTGGCCTTGCTGAAGTGAATCAAGGACGAAATGGTGCATTTCGACAAACTCCAAACCCTTGATGACCTCCGAGACCTCCTTCAGAAACTCGACCAGAGGTATTGGGAACGTCGCAGTGAACTCTCTTGTGAGACTCATTCTGCTCCCAAACCCGAGGCCAAGAACGACAAGTCGGCCAACCAAAACCGAGGCTCCCAGAACAACGACCGACGTCAAGGTCAAGGTTCCGGCAACTCCAACGCTAATGTCGGTAATAACCAAGGCAAAGGCAAGGACAAGCTGAAAGGGAATAATCAGTCTGAGGGTCAGAAAAAACCCGAACCTGACAGACTTGGCAAGGACGGCAAACTCACGCCCGCAGAACGCCAGCGTCGCATGGATAACAACCTCTGCTTAGTCTGTGCGCAGAGTGGACACCATGCGAAGGATTGTCCGAGAGCCATGACGGCCCAGGCAGCCATGGCTTCTGATGGGAAGACATCCGATGATAAAGCCGATAGCTTGGCTTCGGGCACAAAAAAATAGTCAGCGGCCCTATGGCCTCCACACATACCGAGGGTCGCGTTGACACGGCTTGCGCATTGGGGGAGGTAAGAATCAATGCTTCTGCTCTCTGTTCCCTGAATTCTCTTGTAGTTAGTTTATCCTTGTCTCTGCTCCCCAACCAAAAGTTTAAATCACCTAGTAGATTCCAGCTCTACTCATTGTTTCATTGAATCTGTTTTTGTAAGTAGAAATAGTCTCAAAACCCAATCCGTAGACCCGATCCCGCTCCGTTTGTTTGATGGTAGTACAAATTCGGTAATTACTGAAGCTGTAGAACTACCTATCCATTTCCCCAATGGTCACACCCATTCGGTAGACTTTTATGTCACCCCCCTTGATTCGTCTGTTTCGGTAGTTCTCGGACACAACGGCTCACCCGCTACAATCCGTTGATTGACTGGGTATTGGGCAGTATTATGTTCTGAACTACCCTCCCGGGAAGTCCTGTGGACAACCTGCCGGCTTCGGCTGCTCCCACCTCTATGGCTGAGACTGAGCCAAACCCGAGCTTGGAAGCTCCCCGGGTGGCTCTCCTGAATGCAGCAGCATTTTACTGTGCCTGCAAACTAGAGGGTTCCCAATGTTTCCAGCTAAACCTGGCGCAACCCGAACCCACGGCTTCGGCCCCTTTGGCCCCTGTGCAACCCGATCCGGTGGATCTTAAGGATGTTCCGAAGGAGCATCATGACTTCGCGGATGTCTTTAGCAAATCCAAGGGTGACGCCTTGGCTCCCCACTGACCCTACGATCTCAAGATTGCTCTAGAGGATGGTGCTACTCCTCCTCAACCCCCATTATAATCGCTCTCTGCCTTGGAGCTTGCCACGCTCCAAGCTTTCATTGATGAGCACCTGAATTTGGGTTACATTCGGCGCCCTCGGTCCTCCCATGGAGCCCCCATCCTTTTTGTCAAAAAGAAGAGTGGCGAACTTCGGCTCTGCATGGATTTCTGAGCACTCAATAAGATTACAAAGAAGGACCACTATCCACTCCCGTTAATTACCAACTTGTTGGATGCACCCCGGAAGGCTCGGATTTATACCAAAATCGATCTTCAGCATGCATTCCACCTCGTCCGAGTTGCCGAAGGCGATGAGTGGAAAACAGCATTTCGGACCCGGTACAGCTCTTTCAAATGGCTAGTCATGCCTTTCGGCTTAACCAATGGTCCCGCGGGTTTTCAATGTTTTATGAATGACATATTTGGAGATATGCTTGATGTATGCGTCGTCGTGTACCTTGACGACATACTCATCTACTCCGATGACCCGGTCAAACACAGGGAACACGTCCGTGAAGTATTGCAGCGTCTTCGGAAACACGGTCTCTATGCTAAACCTGATAAATGCGAATGGCACCAAGATTCTGTGGAATTCCTAGGGTATATGCTGTCGACCAAAGGCTTTACCATGTCTGAACACAAAGTCCAGACAATCCATGATTGGCCCGAACCTCGGAAGGTAAAAGACATACAGTCCTTCCTTGGCTTCACCAATTTTTACCGCCGCTTTATCTATAACTATTCCGACATCATGGTCCCCCTAACCCGGCTTACCCATAAAGGCACCCCTTGGGCGTTTACCGAAGAATGCCGAAAGTCTTTCAACTACCTCAAAGAAGCTTTCACTTCGGCTCCGATTCTGTCGCATTGGGTTCCCAACCGACCCATGGTTGTGGAAACTGATGCCTCAGACTATGCCCTTGGCGCAATCCTGTCATTGTTCGATGAAGAAGGTGTCCTGCACCCAGTCGCTTTCCATTCCCAAACATTTTCCGGTGCCAAACCAAATTACAATGTCCATGATAAAGAGCTATTGGCAATTTTTGAAGCATTTCAACGTTGGAGACACTATCTGGAGGGCTCCGGCTCCCCCATTGACGTTGTCACAGATCACAAAAACTTGGAGTATTTTGCCACCACAAAGTTGCTAACCCAACGACAAGCCTGCAGGTCCGAATTCCTCTTGCAATTTAACCTCATCATTCGGTTCTGTCACAGAAAGCTCGGTACAAAACCCAATGCTCTAACTAGACGATGGGACATCTACCTTAAAGAGGGAGGTAATGACTACGGCTCAGTCAACCCACAAAACATCCGACCAATTTTCACTAATCAACAATTGTCAGAATCCCTCCGGGCAACTTGTCTGCTTGAACCTGTTCTCCGGGCAAGCATTGTGATGGGCTCCGAGAAGCTTCATGCCGACATATTAGCTAACCTGGCATCCAATCCCATAGCCGCTAAGCATCTCGGTGATAGTTCTGACCCGAGATGGATGCAAACCAAGGACAGCTTCCTCCGCCTCGATGGCTGCATATACGTTCCCGATGCCGATGACCTCCGGCTCCGAGTACTCCAGTACAAACACGACCATGTACTCTTGGGACATTTCAGTCAAAACAAGACCTTAGAACTCATCAGACGGGAATACACATGTGTAAATAACCTATGTATCTACATGTACAATAGTTATTACATAATCCCAGTGGGCCCCTTAGGGACCCACTGTATAGTTTATGCGTGGGAACCGGCCAGCGGTTCCCATCGCATCTTACTCTTACCTGTCACTACGTAGCATTCAGAATACCACTCATTGGTCAAGTTCTGCAGTGCCCTTGTGATACAAGGTCTTAAGATTGACATCCTTTACAACATGGCCCGCACTTCGGTCTTTTGTCATTGACTTTTGCAAGTCCTGCACTACTTGCTTGCGTTCAAAGTCACAGTGTCATCGGCCTTACGGCTCCCTGAAACAGCTTCCGATACCCGAGCAACCTTGGAATTCCATCTCTATGGATTTCATTGAGCAGTTGCTGGCATCTTCAGGATTCACTGCAATCCTTGTAGTAGTTTGCCGCCTAACCAAACAGAGCATATTCATCCTGACCTACGACACAGTCACATCCGCAGACCTCATCCGCCTGTTCATCTTGCATGTTTTCTCGAAGCATGGTGTCCCTAGCCATGTGACATCCGACCGAGGTTCGGAATTCGTTTCGCACTTTTTCTGTTCCCTGGGCAAGGCTCTCGACATGAAACTGCACTTCACCTTGGGATATCATCCTGAAGGCAATGGTCAAACCGAACGTGTCAACCAAACTCTGGAACAGTATCTCCGTGTGTATTGCAATTATGTTACGACCATGCAGTTCCGATTTCTGACACTCAGTTCCACACACATTCCGACCTTCCAATAGTTCCGATATTCTGCACCTTGTTTTATTCCCTTGTTCTTTCGACTCTATACTCGGACCCACCGGACTCGCCTCTCAGTACAGCAAGACCATATGTCTGGTACTCTTTGTAGTTTCATTGACAGATATGTTTCCCAACCCCTTGTTCTTTTGCCATTGTTTTACCTTACCCTGAACCCCCCTTGTAGTCCCCTTGTTCCCAATTAGTTAATTACCCCATATGTCTATCCAACTTCCGCTCTCTCCGGAATTTGCTTAGTACTACCTCATTACATGTTGTCTCAGCTCTTTGTATAAAAGCCTCTCATGTATGTCTGTTATTCTGCAATCAGATAATCACCTTCAATACTTGATTTCCTTCACTCTATCTCCTGTTCTTAGCACAGCGAGTTTAGCAAGACCTCCGTCTCTCCACCTTCTGCCTTCCGACTCAGTTCCGACTCAAGTTCCGACTTTTGTTTAGTTCAATACTTTCCGACTTCCGACCCACATTCCGAAATACCTAGGATGATAGTTTATTGGGGGCGCAACATATAAGTTGAAGCCGTTGTCCTTTCCAGTTACGACTTGCGGAAATCTCAATACGTAACAAATTATCAGCAGGACAATTGGTCCAAGTTGCTACCACTCACCAAGTTTGCGTACAACAATGCTCCCAGTGCAACTACCAGCATATCACCTTTCTTTGCCAACAAGGGATACAACCGGAACCTCACGGTTCACCCCGAACAGGACCTCGCATCCTCCCAAGCCCGAGACTTCGCAGTTGACATTGACCAGCTTCACGCTGCCCTGAAAGAGCAAATTAAATCCACTCAATCTTGGTATCAGGTCTCGGCCGACGTGCATTGCGCTCCCGCTCCCGAGTTCGCGATAGGATCCTCGGTGTTTGTAAAAGCGCAGTTCTTCCGGACAACCCGGCCCTCGAAGAAGCTGGCCAAGAAGTACCTCGGTCCCTTTGAGGTTATTGCCCAGGCCGGATCCTGAGCTTACATTCTATGCCTGCCAGATAACCTTCAGGCAGTCCACCCGGTCTTTCATGTCTCCATGCTCGAACCCGCAATTCTGAATACAATCCCAAATTGGGTCCAGTCTCCGCCGCCTCCAGTCAAGATCGAGTATGAGATTTCCGAGATTCTTGATTCCAAGATCGACCGACGCCGTAGACCCTGTAACCTCCTGTACCTTGTCCGTTGGGCTGGTTATGAAGGTACCGATGAAGAGATGTCATGGGTCCTTGCGACCGAGCTCGGCCACGTGGCCAAGATCGTGACCGACTTTCACTCGGCCTACCCTGCCAAGCCTGGACCATGGGTTCCTTGAACCTGAGCTTTGGCTCTCCCGTTTCCTTCACTCATTTGATGGTCACTTTCTTAGTTAGACAAAACACTCTTTTGCTATGTTTATTCTCAGCCGTTTTGCCGAATAGCTACACTTGTAGTTCTCGGCTCTTCCTTTCTCTGCGTGTCCATTACACTTCCATTCCCGATCCCAATTCTGAAACAAAAAGCACCAAGAAAAAAGATTCACATTAGGATAGAAAACTGAAAACAGTGGTCTAGATATCTCCCAAAGTTGCATCCTCCTCATCCGCATCCTTTCCCCTGTCATTCTGCTTGTCTTCCTTGTCCCTGTCTTCCGAATCCGAACCTGATCCTGCTTCTGCTTTTCCTTTTTCTCTTTTCCCTTATCTTTTTCCTCCGCTCCCTTTTTCCTTTCCACACACCCCGAACCCAAACCTGAACCCCCAGCCAAATCGAACCCGCCCCAATCCGAACTCGTTCCTGTTCATAAGGTGTCAAGATTGGTTTTTAGACGTTAATATCGTGTATTAGTGAACACAGGGAATGCCCGAATAACTTGTGCGAATAAATATGCTGTTCGGCGAACAAGGTGAACCAATAAATGTTCAGAAGGTAAGAGGGCTGCCCCAACGAAGCTTGCCCTATCTACAGTCGTAGCGAAATAGCCCGTGGCACTTGATGATGTATCGTGCAAGGTGTCATGGAAAGGTTGTTTAAGTAGCAACAATCCTTTCGCCCGTGAAGGCGCTCCTTCAGAGCCCTTCGCCGACAGCACAGATAATAGTTCGAAGGCTAAGGTAATGAAGGTGAAGTATGAAAACTCACCAGTGGTGCTTAATGTTGGGTGCATTTATGCTCCTGCACCAAAATCAAGGCAAATAGATTCCACCATTCGTATTTCTTTTGATTTTGACTTGAAACCATGCTGACATTCATTCTATGATTTGTCAAATTTTTCTTTGATTTTTCAAAGCTGTATTTCTACTTCTTTTCATGTTCTGTCCAACCGACCCTTTGTGGGTGGTTGTGGACAAGTTTCCTTTTTGAGCTGTGGCTGTTCACCAACACGCTACATTCTATGGGCGCTTAGCATGGCACACCATTGCCTCACGGGCGCTAAAGCGCCGGCTAGTAGTACATGCGCATGAGACACATTTCCCCCCTCTCTCAGTGACAACTAGATTCACTGAGAGAGGCAAGTAAATTAGTCTTATTTCTCTTCGATTTGTTGACCTAGAAATCCTGTAGTGAATTAATTTCCAGGTAGTGTATAATATATTTAAAGTGACAACTAGATTCACTGAGAGAGTGAATTAATTTCTAGTCCATTCTTTTGAGTATCAAGTCCGAACCTACTGCCTATAATTCCTGTCCTCTACACTTAAGTCTTCCTCTGGTCGAAGATAGAAATCTATAGGAGAGGGCTCAAGACGATGGTCACAGTGAGGTCAAGTTTTGCACAAGATGGACGTATGATAATTGAACTGGGGAATATACATGCAAATGTAGACTAGTTATACTGAATGCTCATAAGGGAAGAGGCCGCCGTCTTGAGCCAGGGTTGGATAGGGGTGTGCAGTCAGGATACAGGAAAGATGAAACACATATACAATAGAAACAAGGAGGAGTGTGAATGTGAAACGACGGGGAGAAAAGACGATGAAGGCACCTATGTACGGAAACACGCCTTGAGACCTGCATATATGTTACCCTGCATGGACTCTTGGTCTGCTGGGTTGATCCCACATGATCTACAGTTAGGGCGTCCCGCGAATGCACACTGGCCATATGAACACCTAAAGGGGTTGCATCGGGAAGATGATGGGGCCAGTGATGAACCATCATGCCGGGTAGAGGATGTCAATCGTGTTTGATGGTGTGCCTGCTGGCGAATGATGCGAGCAGCGAATGGTCGTTCAGCAAATGTGGTGAAGGGTGAATGCAGCGATCATAGATGAGGTGTGGTCAGATGGCAGGGTGAAGCCGGGCGAACGCAAGGGAGGAGTGGCGAAAGGGAAAACAGGGATAGCTGGGTACAAGAAATACACGGGTCGTGACAATCCGGCCATGGGAACATCCAAAGGGGGTTGATCCGAGGAGGTAAGAGGGCCAGTGATGAACTGTCAAGCCAATCAAAGGACGTCGATCGTGCTTTGATGGCGTGGCCATGGCGAGTGATGCGAGTAGCCTCAATCATTCAGTGAACTCGGCGAAGGGTGATCAGAGCGAACATAGAGGTGGAGTGATGAAGGGGAGGACAGAGCTACTGAGCATAGGAAATAAACGCATCATGACATAAGGATGCATTCTCGGCCACTGTGGCCCACAAGTGGAGCCGCTTGTTCAGCTTGGAATTGTGCCGCTCGATCCGCTGCACAAAATCCAACACACCTTGGAGCAGATGGTTGCTCTGCTCCAGCTGCTCGTTTTGACGAGACAGCAAACCCTTCACCATTCGAGAGACTTCCGCTCCCGAAAACCAGTAGGGTTTCAAACCCTTTATTCCCACTCCCGATGACCCTGCACAGATGTCTACCATCGGTAGGGCTCCTGACGGCTTGACTGGAGACATCTTGGCCTTCTTCAGCCCTGGACCCTCAGTCGCATCCTCATCCTTCCATTTCCATTTCCCATCCAGGAAACTGCACTGTACTTTCTGGTCCACGCACTGCTGGCAGGCTGTTTTTCTCCCATGCAGACAACGGGTCTGGCGATGCCTGCACACATCGCAAGGTTCGCGGTGAAAATAAAAACGTAAGTTAAGCCGAACCAACCCGACCCGAGTACTCACCTCTTCATCCGACTCCTCTTCATCTGATTCCTCAGTCATTTTTCTCTTCCTTGACCCCGAGGCTTTCAGCTTTGCCTTAGCCGCATTTCTTTCGGCCACATGTTTCATGGCCAATATCCGAGCCTGTGCGGTTGCCAAATCCACGACAATTGGCTTGGGCGATGGGATGTGGTAGTTTTGATCCATATTGGCTTGTCAGATTGTTTCAGCTTCCAATAAAGTGAGAAGTCACTTTCGCTCACGTTCGAATGCCGGCCCCTTCGCCTTCCAGGCCTCATCGGCTTTCGCCTTCAAAGCCCACTTTTCTGCCTCCCGTGCTTCCTCGGCTTTCCAAGCCTCTTCGGCTATTTGCACAGCTTCGGCCTGCACCTCCTGCTCCTTCCATTCCACCTCAGCTTTTTCGGCGTCCTCCCACCACTTCTTCTCCGCAGCTTCCTTGCGCTCCTGCGCAAGCCATCGTTTTTCCTGCAATACCTTCATCTGCTCCTCAGCTTCGCGCTCAGCTTGTGCGAGCTCAGCCTTGACCTTGTTGACCTCATCAATGGGAATTTCACGTGTTTCTGACATTATCCGTGAACTTGATGATGATGGGAGAAGACAAGAAGCAGAAAGTGAAACAAAGCTTATGTAACTTCCCTGACCCGGAGATCTCCGGGATCTCGCTTATGGCCTCATGGGTTCGGCCATAAGGGGGAGGTACTGCTACGATCCGCTCCCGAATCCGGACCGAAGCTCGGCTTCGGCTCTCGTTCAGAACCTCGGGTTACTCTCGGCCTTCCTTCGGGTTTCCCTTTGCACTTCCCATCACCCCTGATTCCCTTTTCTAGTTAGTTCCCCATTTGCCTGACCCTTGTTCCCCTGACCGTTGATCCGATCATGTTCTCTTCGCAACCCTGCATGCTACTTTACTATATAGACCTCCAGTCCATGTACAGTAGCTCCTCAGTTCAGATATCGAATTAGCTTATCATACTTGAGACCCTCTGCTTGATATTGAAGCCCATATCTCGGCTTATAGCCGAGACCGCTCCCGAAATTAGGGTGGAACATCGAGTGGGCGCAACCCAAGAGGTTGAAGCCAAGCCCTCTGACCCGAGACCCGAGTTCGGCTTGGTATAGCCAAACTACAGTACAACACAACCTTAACAGCTAGGCTATACTGATGATGTTCCAACCTGCACAATTCCAGCAATACCTACCTATCCCAACCTTATTGAATGTCCACGGCTTCCATCTCCTCTGCCACCTGCCTCCATCTGGATTGTTGTCCTTTCCATCCTTCAGGGGCACTCACATCCAGTGCTGTCTCTACATGGGTGGAGTGTGGGATCACTTGGGGTGCTCATGAGTATTTTTCTAAATTTAATATGCCATTATTTTTGACTCTTAACTGGCATAGGATCACTGTACACGGTGTGATCACCCACACCAGAGTTGGAAACTGCTGTGGAGAAGTGACAGTTTTCTCAGATATGAAGGTTAAGTGAGTGTTTTGTTTTATCATCCTCATTGTGGGCTCATTTGATTGTGCACATTAGAGTGCCTTCAATGTCTATCTCAACAACAGATTTATTCCATTTGTTCTAACACTCCCCATCCCAATCATATACATATATAGGCTTTGCTAGCAGGATTTACAACATGAATAATTACAGTGGCCCAGAGCTCTGGCTGTACCTGGACCCAGGACCTGGTGCCAAATGACCCTGGGATAGCAATGGTTACACCCCATGCAAACACAATTCCATCATCCATTCATGTCAGGGTATCAGTAATTCAGTGGTGTTCCAAGCCAAGGTTCTTAACAGGCTTTTCCCATGGTTTGTTGTGCATGATTGGAGAAATTCTGTGGCCATGACATCTGAGCCATCTGTTCAGGGTGAAGTTCATGCTCAGATCATCGAACTACTGTTGTGTAGCCCCATTGCACATTGCCAGAAGATGATGCATTCATTGTCAGCAACATACTGTGCACAATTTCAGCAGTACACACACCATATCATTTTAACCCTCTCTCTCCTTGCAACCATACCCTTCCCTTCTTTGAGACCTTGGAAATTCTCAAATATGACATGACATCCCTCCTTTTGCCAATGGAAGCCTTGGATCACATTGCAGACCATGTGGAATGCATGTGATACCATCTCCACAGTGAGCAAGGGTTGCCCTTACACCAGCAACCCTGCCCTCCCCTGACATCCCCAAAACCTCCCATCCCTGGATGCCATGTGGCAAGCAAATGTCAGAAAATCCAAATCACCTGATCTGGCTGTCACCATCCTGATGGGTCCTGATCAAGCATCATAATGGGGCTACAAAATAGTCTTTCTGCAGCAATTAAGTAGCAACTTCTGCATTATACTATAACCCTTCATGATACGAGTATTCACCATTGAAAAGTGGAAATACATGTCCAGTGGTTTGCATTAGCTAAGGCACCCCTGAGTTTGAAAATAACACAAGTCGTAAACCCTGTAGTTCAATGAATACTGCACGTAAATTCGAACCATATATGAACTAATTTTATAAAATATTAATTGCATGAGAAACCTTCCCAATCAAAACACTAAATCATGCCACCTGACCTAGTCTCTATCTAGCTTGTAAATTCAGTCATGGACTAAGCATACTACCTAAGGACCTGTGGGTGGAATATGTGTTGTGCACAACCTAAAGCCAATGGTTGAAGCATTGGTATCTACATTATTTGCTCAGTAGCACCATGTACGGCTGGACAGCCTAATTTCATGGTGTTTATGAGGTTTAGACATAATTTTAGCCACTGTTACAGGACAAGGTCACCCTGCTTGGGGATGGCATGCCAACCTTCAATAATTAAGAAGGGTGGTATGAGGCAACTCAGAAAGTCTCCAGGAACCAGGATGCAACTGGAGTGTTCCTGGAGACCAACTGAGGAATCACAAGGAATGCCACATGTTCCCCCTGGATATCCCAGAAGACATCCGTCACCCCCGTATTCATCACTGAGGCTTTGCCTTGAGCACCGAGGCAAGTGCCTTTTATGTTTATTGTTAGATAAGATAGAGGACACTCTAATAGGGCACCCTTATATAATCTACTTTAGCCCAATATCCTGAGCTCAATAGACATTCACACGGTCACTTTTTCACAACTTTGCATCCTACAATCCATGCAAATAACCTCTATAAATGAGTCCCAGGAAACAGAATATTATTTGAATAAAAATTGAGCTATATATAGACAAAAAACTTGAATTTTACAAAAGTGCAGGAAATCACTTGTATGATGCAAGGACATGCTCAGAAAATTTTTGGGCAAGGACGATGGTGGACATTTGGACGCTTATGTAATCAATCACGTGACCTCAGTGGAGCACAAAAATTGATCACAAGCTGGCCGAACCAACCACATCTCTATACCTAGAGCATCCCAGCATGGGCTGGAAGTCTAAAGCGTGATTAGCACACCTCAAAAACCTGAGAAAAGGTGCCCCAAATGACTTTTATCCAAAATTTCATTGTGAGCTCAACTTTATTGAGCAATACTGGGGTTCAGTCAAGTTCTGATATAGCTCAAGTGCACAAATGACAGATATGGATGCCATGGAATGCAATGTAATTGCTTGCCTTGACGATATCCCATTGATCCAAATTCAGTGGTCAGTGGTTTCTAAGTCCATCGTCTGAATATGGATTACTCATTGTTTTTTTTCTTTCTTTTTTTTTTTTTTTTGGAGTAACTATGCGAATCAATCTGCAAGATTCATTTCGCCATACTCACAAGGCCTTTCTGGCTCAATGGCTGCCTGGGAAAACTGAAACCGAAGGTATCATGGACACTAGACTTTACCCCCTTGGATGGCTGAGAAAGCAAAGGCTGCCTATGCATAGCACTTCGTTATTGATCTGGAGGTACTTAATACATTATAATACATAGGCTATGCGTGGGGAGGCATCCTTGATGTGAAATCTGATGAGTAGGTTTTTTTTTTCAAACTCAACTTCAGGATTTTGGCCACATATTAGGGTTAGGGTTAGATATTACATAAGGGTACCCTGTTAGAGTGTCCTCTATCTTAAATCAGAATAAATATTATTCTGAGGCTCAGGGAGTGGTGGTGCTTTGTGCACCTCTGTGTGCAATGTATGTGCAGGCTGACTAAGCTCAGTGATGTGTCCGGCGGTGCGTGAGGCCATTGGTCATGTGACTCAATCGAGGAGAAAACAGGTGTAATTGAGAGAATGAGTTGTTCAAAAGCATTCACTTTTGAAACAGTACAGAGTAGTCGATGGCAATAGACCTCAACAATGAACTAGAGAAAACGACCAAGAAACAAGTCCTGCAGTGATCAAACACACATGGTACTATCTGGTGAGTGCAACCTATAATTGCCTAGTGTATCATACAGTTTGTGGAAGCTACTTATATTAAAATGTTAGTAACTACTAGGATTCAAAATAGTAATAGAATGGGTCGAAATAGTGTACCTTGATATGGGAAATGCTCCACAGGCAGCTGGGGAGCCATTCACTGCGCTTGGCTATGACCAACTTGCACAGCCATTGGACGAGGGTGCAAATCTCGATGATGTGACAACTATGAAATTCATGCTTTCACTTGGGAGACCGTTGTGAGTTATGACATGCCAGCTCCAACAGCTACTTCCTGCGATTCATATATCACGCACAGGTTTATGACAAGGTATCAGCATGGCATGGCGGATGTCAAGGAGTATATTATCAACTTTCCTGAAATGAAGCTCCTGGGTGGGAATCATAGCAATGCTAGGAGACTGGCCCCCCTTGCAGTCCACTTGCCCCTCATGTTCTGTGAAAGACTAAGAGTAGCTGATAATAGAATGGATAGGGTGTTGGATTCAGACTTCTACTCGAAGTCGAATCGAGTAGGATCGCAAAAACAGAGATGTAGAGAAAACACGGCGTGTGTATTCTCTTTAGTTATAGCTATGCAAGACTGTGCGTCACAGAGTCCCAAGACATTTCAAAAGTGTGAGTTCTAATTGACTGGGGGATGTGGATACACGAGCTGAACTATTTATCTAACTATGTAGTGTGCTGTGGTGTGAAGAGCGGAAGATGGAGATGTGGGTCGACTTCTGGTGTCTGGACTCGGGGTATGGTGGTCCGGAAGCAGCGGTAGCTAAGAGACTGGTCTATCGAATGGGAATGGGTGTGGGTAGTCATATGTATCAGAAACATGAGTTGTGGTTAGGAAGGAAAGGCATATGGAAGATATGTAGACATGTGGCTCAACATCTAGCTCCTCCATGGATCAACGTCCCTCGGGCTCGGGCTTCGACTTGGGTTGGTTGGATCCGCGGGTGTTGGGTCAGGGTCAAATCGGTAGGGCGATGGGAACGTTGTGATGTGTCGTGCGGACATGTGTGGGCTCGGGTAGATGTGGGTGGTGCGAGTGGAAGTGTATGTGAGATGTGGGGCGGCGTATATGCGGCGGTTGGACGGGTTGTGGTGGTAGTGACGGCTTACTGATATTTTTATGACATGTTCAACTCTATGACCTGCGAGGGGCGTGATATGGAACAACTCCAAGTGGAGTCCCACATGCACATATGTCTGAATACCATCCCTGAAGCAGATGTTATATATACTGTGGCACCCTCAGAACCAGCACTAGTCGAAGTGGCGATGCAAGTCATGCATCGGTTACTTCCACATGGAAGAGACCCTGTGGACGATCTAGCTCACTTCATGTCCAGTCACCTTCTCTCAAAGGGCAATTGTGGCAAATTCGCATGTATGTTGTTGATGTTGCTGGCACATGATCAAGCTTGTCGGGATCTTCGTCTTAGTATACCTGCTGAATTGATGCCCTATCACCGGCCATTACCTGTTATTAATTTTCTCAAAGCTCTATTTGCCAACAGCCATCACATGACCATTCTTGAGGCTCAACCACCTTCTGGTGGCACATCCCCCAAGGAAGCATTCGAAACATTGTGGGTTCATTTTATGCATTTTATCAAAGTGATGGACCCAGAAGTGCAATTCATGTTCACATTACTGATCACTTTTGTAGCTGTAACTTTCTTGTGTGCATGATGGCACGGGGTGTAGCTATTCTTTGTGCCTATAATCAATGCAGGGTTGATCTCATTCTACCTGCTTGCTACAAGGGGAAAATGCTCACACCAAGCAACATGGCTCCTATGCTCATTCAGATCCAAAATGTCTCTGGTTTATCTAAGCCTGAACCACCTCTGTTTGCGGATGTGAACCCAACACATGTGGGGGTGTATGAGGCAGGGTCACAGGGTCAGTCTGTCGAGATCTCTGCATGGCCCTTCTACCTAGCCCTTGTTTGTAGACCTCTGTCCTGTCATCAAGCTCGTTCTGAGTGTCGGCACAAAATCTGCCTCGTTTCATTGCCCTGAGTATGGAGTGACTGGACTTTCTCAAGCTGCTAAAGCAGTCCCTGCGGTTTCTCAGGGAAACTATGAGGACCCATCAGAGAAATTCAAGAGGAAATGTGGAGAATGCTTGTGGCACAAAGTGGCATAGAGGATATCTATCCAAATGCCAGTAAACAGACTCTTGACATCATCTGAAGCATGATACTTGGCACCCAATCTCATCGCTGTCATTGGGATGTGCCCAAGGAATGAATGTGGTCTTAATTTCACTGCCTGTCCTCGCTCTCTCTGTGACCTTGACTGATGAATGCAGCAGCTATGTTCAGCTGATAGTGGTGGGAGATCCATCTTGTTGATGAAAGGCACTCATCTTGGTGTTTCTCGATGATTGATTGACTCAATGTACTAGTAGAATAGATATAACAGTGTATGAATTGTAACTACTTGATTTAGACTAGGTGGCTTAAACTTGAGTCACAGTGAGTACCACAATATTCTTCCTTCTACATCCCCAACTCCAACTGAAAGGAGGGAGGGTTCTGTCGACATGAACTGGTCAGGATCCTGCACAGGTTAGGCTAACTATGTATCTATTTCTCCTTTTTTATTTCACCCTGCATGATCATCAGCCTGAGATAAAGATATTTCTTCATTATCACGGCCTGCGAATGCCATCTTTGGTATTTTAGGCCTGCCACCTTCACTGTGGGAAAAATCCCCACCAGAAATACCAGGGGTGCCTGCGATATAATCCATATAAGTTGAATTCCCATCATATCATGGTCTACGTATTTTTCCATGAATTCTTTTGGCAGTCCAAGGGGTTGCCCCGGCCATGAACTATCTGTGGGTTATCCGGTGAGTCATGTCATGCAAACACCAGGTAATCAAAATGTGGAAATTCCAGAGAGTTCAGGGTAGCATCCCATGTATCTACTATATGGATAGCCCACCAGAATATAAGTTGGAATACCCAAGCATTGTGGGGGCAGTGTCCAGCAAAATATAATTGAACCCGCCACTGCAGGTTACTCATATCAAAATAGGGCTTCACTTGTAAGAACCACTGTCCATTATCAATATATACTCTACATGTCTATTCTGGCGACTAGCTCAGGGTTGTCTATAAATGCAGGCCGTACCAGGCCCTTACCCATGTCAATTATTCCCCATCGTTTACCTACTCCTAGATTCACACGACCGACCACACAGCTAATAGCTGCAAGGAGGCGTGTAGTGGGCAGTGGCTCGGAGAGGGGGTCAGTGTTGTGAATTTTAATTAGATTAAACAGAATAAATTGTATTCTGTTGCTCAGGGAGTAGTGGTTCATGGTATGCACCCCTTGCGCAGGGTATATGCACAGGCTGACAAAGCTCAGTGATGCATCCAGCAGTGCGCAATGCCATTAGTCACATGATTGGGTCGAGGAGGAAACAGGGAAGAACAGAGGAACTGTGGACCCAAAGTGTTCGCTTTTGGGTCAGTGTAGAGTAACCAATAGTAGTAGGCTTTCAACAAAGAACTAGGGAAAATGGTCAAGAAACAAGTCCTACAGTGATCAAACACATATGTGAACTATCTGGTGAGTGCAGCCTATAATTGCCTAGTTCTATTGTACAGTTTTGTGGTAGCTACTTATACTAAAATGTTAGTAACTACTAGGATTCAAAATAGTAAGAAAATGGGTCTAGATAGTGAGTTTTGATATAGGAAATGCTGCACAGGCTGCATTCAGCTGTGAAGCAGGGATAGACTTGTGGATAGTGATGACATGCATGTAATGTGTGGGGACACGCTATGCTTGGGGACATGCACACTATACTTTAGGGACACACTACATGTTGGGACATGCTACATATGGGGACATGCTACACACAATACACTTCGGGGACATTGTACAAACAAGGGACACACTATGCACACTATACCTGGGGAAAACACTACAAACAAGGGACATTCTACACATGCTATACTTGGGGGACAGGTTACAAACAAAGGACATGCTATGCACACTATACTTGAGGGACACACTATACACACTATACACACTATACACACTATACACACTATACACACTATACACACTATACACACTATACACACTATACACACTATACACACTATACACACTATACACACTATACTTGGGGACATGCTATGTGTGGGAACACGCTACACATGGGGACATGCTATAAACCAGGGACATGCTGCACACACTATACTTGAGGACACACTATGCATTGGAGACATGCTACAAACCAGGGACATGCTATGTGCGAGGTAGGGGACACGCAGACATGGGAGAAATGTGTAGAGTCATTACTTGTTACGTATTGGGAATCCTGGAGTTTGGATCTAAAAGGACAGTGGCTTCAACTTATATGTTGCACCCTCAACTATCATCCTAAGTATTTTGAAGATTGGAGATCAGAAGTCAGAAGAGGTCGAGTATTGTAACTGAAGAGGTAAGGGTTCAAGAATTGAGTTAAGTTGGATATCAGAAATTGAGTTGGAAGACAGAGGTCAGAGAGACAGAAGCCTTGCAAGTACTCGCTGTGCTAAGGGCAGGAAACAGTGCAAAGGGAGTCACATATTGAAGTTGATTATCTGATTACAGAACAGAGGCATATATGACTGGGTTTTATACAAAGAGCTGAGACAACATGTCAGAAGGTAGAGGTAAGCAATTCCAGTGCGAGTGAAAGTAACTAGGATAAATGGAGTAAGTAACTAATGCGGAACAAGAGGAACTACAAGGGGGTGCCAGGTAGTGTTGGGTGCATTTATGCTCCTGCACCAAAATCAAGCCAAATAAATTCCACCATTCATATTTCCTTCCAATTTCTTGTCTGATTGTTCTACTATGATCACTCTATTTTTCAGAAATTTTCCGACATTTTCTATCAAAGATTTGTACTTCTATTTCGATTTGTTTTTCTTCTTTTCACCACCGGCACCCTTACATAATCATTTCGACGCGCGCTGCCATCGGCGCTAAAGGGCCGGGTGGTAGTATATGCACAGTGAGACAGATTTCCCCCTCTCTCAGTGACAACCAAATTCACTGAGAGAGGCAAGTAAATTAGTCTTATTCTCGTTCGACTTATTGACCTAGAAATCCTGTAGTGAATTAATTTCTAGGTAGTGTATAATATTAGAGGGGGGGTGATGTCAGGGGACCACCCATTCTCCTTTTATTTCCCTTCCCTGTATCTCTTCCTCACATCTCTTGCATTGCATCCTTCTGTATTCCTTTTTCTTTTGCGCACCACCACCGGTGGTGTGACTTGCTTATGTCATTGTGTAGCAGCATAGTTTGTCGCTGAGGTAAGGAGATCCTCACTCTGTTCTCTTTGGATCTCCTCTACCTCAGGTGCTGCTCTAGGGAGTAGAGCACCTGTTAGAGTCGCCCTTACACCTTCGCGGCTTCCCCGCCTTGCCCTCGCTATCTCCCCTGTGATATGCAATATTTTCCCATGGGCAGTTTTATGTTGCACTAATTGGAGCAGAGTCCATGTTCTTTAGGGGAGGGAAAAAAAAACATCTAATTGTATACAATTAAATATGTAGTTTCATTCCACCAAATAATTCTTTACAGTAATACTATTAACTACCCCTGTGCAATGTTAACCTTAACATAACCCGGTGTGAAGCATGGGTCTATTGGCTAGTTGTTATTACTACGACTATTAAGCAAACTACACGGATCACTTTGGCTTTCTTTGCCACCCTTTGTGTCTCTTTTGCACGCCCCTGTCCGTCCTTCCCTCTCACATTGTGTCAGTCTCTCTCAGTACACTGCAATCCAGGTCGTTTCCATTTTCCTTTTCTGTCGTTTCTCCTCCATTACTCCTGCTTTGCAATCGCTTTGGCTTTCTTTGCCACCCTTAGTGTCTCTTTTGCACACCCCTGTCCGTCCTTCCCTGTCACATTGTGTCAGTCTCTCTCAGTATGCCGCAATCCAGGTCGTGTCCGTTTTCCTTTTCTGTTGTTTCTCCTCCATTACTCCTGCTTTGAATCCAGAATGTCTCTCTCTTTCGGAGTACACCCTGATCCACGTCCCAATGCCCTTCCTTTTCAGTGGTTTCGCTTCCTTCATCTGTCTGTCCTCTCTTTCCTTGCCTCCCTTTGAGTGTGTTTTGCAAGCGCCAGTCCATCCTTCGCTCTCACATTGAGTCTCTCTCTCTCACTATGGTGCAATCGTGGTCGCACCTGTTTTCCTTTTCTCTCCTTTCTCCTCCCTTACTCCTGTTTTGCATCCCCTGTCCTTCCTTCCCTGTCACAATCTCTCTGTCTGTAAGGGAAACCCTGGCTGGTTGTGGAGATCACACTACCACACAACTGACAAGGGGAAATCCAAAGTATGTATAAATGAATAGAGTATACAAGAGAGGGGATTCTCACCTGACAAGGGGAAATCCAAAGAGAAAAGTCTAAGGACCCCCAATGTCAGCGAGCCCGTATTATACTACGCTGTGCAGCCAGGGACAACACTTGGCACCCGCCCCTGACCTCCCTGACCCTTGATCGACCCTTGATGCCACCTATTATGCGAGTCGCTTGATTTCCGACACTGTTCTGAGAGTGGAAGTCGGAAATTGGAGTGGAACTGGCAAAGCGAACAGAACTGGTGGAAGTTCTCCCAGAAGCGGAATCATTTCCGAAAGCGGAGGCGGAGATGGAATCGGAACCGGAAGCGGAGTCGGAACTGGGTGTGGTGTCGGAACTGGAAATGGAAAACAGGGTGTCCCCTGACATCACCCCCCTCTAGCATGCTGCGTCCTCGAAGCACGGGACATGAGGGATTGAAATGCCAGTGAGCGGATTCGGCGAGGGGCACCAGGGTGTGTCTTATAGAACTCGCGGAGTTTGTCCGGAGTGGAGACATCTTGCTCCGGGACCCACGAATTCTCCTCATACCCATACCCTTCCCATTTCACGAGGAATTGGAGTCGTCCTCGCACAAACCGGCTGTCCAGGATCCGTTCCACCACATAGTGCTCTTCCCCATCTACAATTTCCGGTGGAGGTGGCGGACGGGCCTTCTGACCTGGAATTGGGTCCTCAAGCATAGGGAGTAACTTCACCACGTTGAAGACGGGGTGGAGGCAGGACATGGACATCGGAAGTCGGAGGCGGTATGCATTCCGTCCAACCCTCCACATCACTGTGAAGGGCCCAAGGTAGCGGTGGGCAAGCTTCTGCGAAGGGCATGTGGTGCGAATGTCACTTGCATCTAGATACACCTTGTCTCCAACTTGGTACTCTGGGGCAGGAACCTGGCGTTGGTTGTAGTACCTTGCCATGTCATCCTTGGCCTTCGCAAGGGCCAACTTGGCTTCCGAAAGGGTGGAGCCCATGCGGTCTCGGAACTCATTGACGGTCTCGAGTCGGGACTCTGCCTGGCGCAGCTCAAAGCCCATCCGCGGGTGTCGTCCAGAGTCAAGCATGAAGGGAGTCTGTTGTGTGGCGGAATGTACGTGGTTGTTGTATTGGAATTCCACCAGTGGAAGTAACTCATCCCAGTCATCCTGCCTCTCATTGACAAAGAGGCGGAGATATTGCTCCAACTCCTGATTGACCCATTCCGTCTGTCCGTCACCCTGTGGATGGTATGCTGTGGTGGTAGCCAGCTTTATGCCGAGCAGGCGGTAGAGCTCCCGAGTCAGTTCCACGACGAACTGCGGACCCCAGTCGGAAACGACTTGCTTCAGGAGTCCATGCAACTTCCAGACATGTGCAAGGAACAGGCGGGCCGCTCCGAGGGCTGTGATCGTCGTGTGCGTCGGAATGAAGTGGGACACCTTGCTTACCGAGTCCACGACATTCATGATCGTGTCGTAGCCATGGGACTCTGGGAGTTCAACGATGAAGTTGACACTGATGGTGTCCCAGCGGGATTCTGGAATCGGGAGTGGAACAAGTTCTCTGACGGGTGGATGTTGCTGTGCTTTGGTTCGGAGACAAAGGTCACATGTCTTCACGTACTGTCCAATGTAGCGGGACATCTGAGGCCACCAGTAGTTCCGAGCCACTAACTCCAGCGTCTTCCACCTGCCAGCATGCCCAGCAACCCGTGTGTCATGGTGCTGGGACACAATGCGGCGGCGGAGGTCCGCCCCACCTGGAACATAGACCTTGCCTCTGAAGTGGAGCAGTCCATCACGTTCCGACCATTCCGCTGCCTGTACAGACCGTGAGTGCCCTTTCCGAAGTTCCTCCACTGCCTTCACCACCGACTCCTCCTTCTCTCCATTCCTGTACTGCCTCCGGATGTCCCAGAGCCTTTCCGCTTCCGCCCCAACTGCAGTCACTCCTTCTAGGGCGTGGATTGCAAAGAGACTTGGGTGGAGCAGTGTCATATCCGCATTGTCTCCACTTCCGCTTCCATGATCCGCATGGTGGGATAGGGCATCGGGCTTGCCCATGGTGCGGCCGGGGCGGTGGTGGAGCATGAAGTTGAACCGGGACAGGTGTAGGGACCACCGTGCTTGTCGTCAGTTCAACTTCTTAGACGTGCGGAAATACTTGAGGTTCTTGTGGTCTGTCCAGATCTCAAATGGGCATAGAGCACCCTCAAGGAAGTGTCGCCACTCCTCCAGCGCTCGGATGATTGCCAGCATCTCCTTGTCATGGATCTCATAGTTCCGCTCTACCGGACTAAGGCTCTTAGAGAAGAAGGCAATTGGATGCCACCCCCCACCATCTTCCGATGACTGTTGTGACAAGACCGCTCCGGTAGCTGTGTCGGAAGAATCCGCCTCAACTCGATAAGGGCGAGAGTCATCGGGAAAGATCAGGACCGGGGCAGAAGTGATCAGCTCTTTGAGTTTGTCAAAGGAGGCCTGTTCCGGCTCACCCCACCGCCATCCAACCTCCTTCTTGGTGAGGTCGAAGAGGGCACGGGTGTGGCAGGAGAAGTCCTTGATGAACCGCCGGTAGAAATTGACAAACCCAATGAAGGACTGGACCTCCTTCTTGTTCCGCGGCACGGGCCAATCCGATACACCTGAAACTTTGACTGGGTCCATTTCCACCTTTCCTTCCGACACAATCACCCCAAGATACTCTATCCGTGTCCGCTCAAATTCACACTTTTCCAGCTTGAGACACAGGTTGTACTCCCGGAGCCGTTCCAGCACTCTCCGCACGACTTCCCGATGTTCGGACATTGTTTTTGTGAAGATGAGGATGTCATCGAGGTAGACGCAGACAACCCCTTCTGCTATCATGTCACGGAAAATGTCATTCATCATCGTCTGGAACGTGGCAGGACTGTTGGTGAGGCCAAGCTCAAAGAGTCCTCGGTTGGTGCGGAATGTGGCCTTCCACTCGTCTCCCTCCTGGATCTGAACATTATTGAAGCCCCAGCGGACATCCAGCTTAGTGAAGTACCTCGCCCCGCTGTTACGACCGTTCATTTCCGACTTCCGACCCTCAGTTCCGCAATACCTTCCGCCCCTACGATATTTCCGCAACACATTCCGCCCCTCCGATATTTCCGACATTCCGCCCCTTGTACATTTCCCTTGTTCTTTCGACTCTATTACTCGGACCCACCGGACCCACCTTACCGTTCATCAAGACCAAATGTCCGACCCTCCTTGTGTTTCGTTGTCAGATATGTTTTCCCGACCCCTTGTTCTTTGCCATTGTTCTACCTTACCCTGAACCCCCCTTGTAGTCCCATTGTTCCCAATAGTTAGTTCCCACGCATTGTTTACTCGACTTCCACTTCCCCCGGAATTTTGCTTAGTACCATATCATTACCTGTTGCCCCAGCTCTTTGTATAAAAGCCTGTCATGTATGTCTCTTATTCTGCAATCAGATAATCGCCTTCGATACTTGATTTCCTTCGCTCCATCTCCTGTTCATAGCACAGCGAGTCTAGCAAGATCTCAGTCTCTCTCCGCCTTCCGTCTTCCGCCTTCTGCCTCAGTTCCGCCTCAAGTTCCGACCAAACCTTTGGTTCAGTACTTTCCGACTTCCGACTCAGCTCCGAAATACTTAGGACGATAGTTCATTGGGGGCGCAACCTACAAGTTGAAGCCGCTGTCCTTTCCAGTTCCGACTTAGCGGAAATCTCGATACGTAACACCCGCGGAGTTGTGTGATCAGTTCAGAAATGAGTGGAATGGGGTACCGGTTCTTGATCATGATCGCATTCAAGGCCCGGTAATCCTGCACAAGTCTGGGCGAGCCGTCCTTCTTCTTGATGAAGAACACCGGAGATGCCATGGGTGACTTGGAGGGGCGGATCCTCCCTGTACGGAGGTTTTCCACAAGGAATGCATCGAGCTCTACCTGCTCCTTGGGTGACAGCGGGTAGACTTTGCAGTTGGTGGGCTTTGACCCAGGCTCCAACTCGATGGCGTGGTCCCACAGCTTCCATGGAGGCAGGGCATCAAACGACTCCTTGGAAAAGACATCCTCGAACTCCCGCAGGTACTCCGGAATTTCCGCCTCCACTCTATCATGCTTCTTGGAGGCTTCAGCAAGGTGTTGCGAGATATTTCCGGTGGCGCGGATGTGTTCCGCTTCCGGTGGAAGGTTTACGTACAGCAAGTGCTCCCCTTCCGCCAGAGTGTCTTCCGGGCCGAGTCGGATGATGTCGGAGTCGGAATCGGAATCGGAATCGGAATTGGAAGTGGGATCCGGTTCAAATTCCACTTCCGAGTCTTCTTCTGCAAGCAGTGGATGGGGGCCAGAACGACATGTCTGTATGAGCCATTCGGTCTTCCGCTGCTCCTGGCGCTCCTCCCGCACTTCCGACCGGCACATGTGACACTTGGCTGGGAATCGACTCATCAGTACCTTCCGAGTCTGCCAATTGATCTCCGGGTTGTGCTCCTGAAGCCAGGTAAACCCGAGGATGATGTCTTGCTTCCCCAGGCTGGTGACTGCAAAGGAAGTGCGTTCTGAGTGTCCATCGTAGCGGAGAATTGTGTCTACTATCTCCGTGATGGACCCTGCCTCATTGGGGCTTCCATCCACATTGAACACCGGGATTGCACGTTGCAACTTCCGCGTAGTCAGTCGGTTCCGTTCCACATAGTCCCGGTCTATAAACTGACCAGTGGCCCCGCAATCGACAAGGGCGGGTCCGGATTTGACTTCCGCCGTATCTGTCATCTGGATCTCCACCTTAATGACTAGTGACTTGGGGCCAGGGGTGGCAGCAACAACATAACGCTTCGGAAGGCGTCTCTCCCAAGGGCGGATGTGGGATGGATGGGGTGTCGGATTTGGTTTTTGTGTGACTTTATCCGGTGGGTCTGTACGAAGTGAGGGGAGTGGGGGCTTTCATTCTCTACTTCAAGACAGGCAAACCGATTATGTACAGGCAGCAGGGGCACACATCTCACCCGCTGCGCGTCACAAAATCCGAAGCATCTTCCACTTCCGATGCGCCATGTTCCGCATTTTTGGAAATTCCTTCTGCAGTGGGCACTCCGCTTATGTCTGCGAGTGCGAGGAACTCTGGAAGGAGCTTGAGTTTCTCCTCTGTGGTCATAAGCCGGATGTCAAAGGCTTGGGGGCACTCGCGGGCATAGTGGCCGGCATTGGAAGCAGGTGATGGTTCCGTGGCCTTTTCCACGCATGCGGTCAACATCCATCGGGGCAGGGCCACACTTTGAGGGAGGGGGGCTAGGGTTCCTAATAGGAGCAGGCGGAGCAAGCGTTGGAAATATTTTCCGTGTGGGAATGAATGCACTTCCGGGTTTTGGCACAGGTGGAGTAGGACGAGCGGAACTGCGTGTCATGTTCCAGTTTGTCTCCACGAAGGCTTTGTTTGCTTCCCTGTTTCGGGACACCCTCCGCGCCACTTGGTACCACCCTTCCGGGTCATCGAAATCCGGAGCTCCATCCCCAAGCAGCGCAACTTGGTTCTGGAGTGTCGGATCAACCCCTTGTCGGAATTTGATGACGATCGTCTTGTCGTCGTCATACTCTGCGAGGTCGATGAGCTCCTGGAAGCGGTCGATGTAATCATCGACTGGATCCTTGGCCTGGTACCAGCTGGTCCCCTTGAGCTTCGTAAGGGCTGTGAGCTGCTCATTTTTTGGGCAGAACTGGTCGGAAAATGTTTTCTCGAAGGCGTCCCAGTCCCGGAAGTAGTTCCCCTTGCCCTTTGCTTCATGTCGGATCACCTTGTTTGCAAAACGGGCTGCGCGGTCCGACTTGAAAAAGGACAATGCCCAGTGAATCCGAGCCTGGTGGTTCGGAAAGAGGTCTCCGACAATTGCGAAGTAGATGCTGCATGTGTTGAAGAATGCGCGTCCCTTCTCCCGATCTCCGTCAAAGTCTGCCGGAGTTGCGGGTTTGACCTTTGCCAACTTCGTGGACATCCTCTCTTCCACTAGTTCCGCTTTTCCGAAATCCAGCTCATCCAGCATTGCATTTCCACCACTTTGTGGAATATCTAACTTAGCCAAAATCGTTTGTAAGGCATCCGGTTCCGCGTCAATTCCTCCTCCATATTCCGAAGACGATCATCCGGATCCATGTCAGAAGGGGAAATATGGGACGGGATTTCCGGGGTTGGGAGCTCGACGTAAGAAGAGGGGCTGTCGTATACCGTGTGCGCGGAAGAGGTCGCGATCTCCGAGTCGCTGTCTCCGATTCCGAACGCACCTATGGTGAATGCAACGCGCAGTACGACCGCCGGTCCTCTAGGGGAGAGACTTTTCTGCTGTAAGGGCAACCCTGGCTGGTTGTGGAGATCACACTACCACACAACTGACAAGGGGAAATCCAAAGTATGTATAAATGAATAGAGTATACAAGAGAGGGGATTCTCACCTGACAAGGGGAAATCCAAAGAGAAAAGTCTAAGGACTCCCAATGTCAGCGAGCCCGTATTATACTACGCTGCGCAGCCAGGGACAACACTTGGCACCCGCCATCAACCCTGCATCCCCCTGACCTCCCTGACCCTTGATCGACCCTTGATGCCACCCATTATGCGAGTCGCTTGATTTCCGACACTGTTCCGAGAGTGGAAGTCGGAAATTGGAGTGGAACTGGCAAAGCAAACAGAACTGGTGGAAGTTCACCCAGAAGCGGAATCATTTCCGAAAGCGGAGGCGGAGATGGAATCGGAACCGGAAGCGGAGTCGGAACTGGGTGTGGTGTCGGAACTGGAAATGGAAAACAGGGTGTCCCCTGACAATGTCTGGGCCAACTGGGAGGTATGCATTCATTCAGCACCCCCTCCCCTGCCACCATTGACATATCAGTCGACTGTTATCTGGAGTGACCCATGGTGTGTGGTAATTACAAATTATTTTATTTTTTGTATATTTTGTTGCCTTTTAGTTAACTTTGTAGTTGAAGGAATAATTGAATCAGGATTTTTTATGTACATTTTATAACCCTCAAGCTCTTACCATCACATTGATTCATTGTCAACTCTATAGCTGATGTCAGTAATACTTGGAGTACAATACATTGTGATGAACAGGTCTGCAATTGTCAAAGCTCCATATCTTGGTTGTAGACCTGTTTCTCATGCCCTTCACTTGCTGCAGAACTTTCATGTGCCAGGGGCTTCAAAACTGTGCAAATGTGATTACACACATCTTCCCTCAGGCACTCATTGATGGCACTAGAACCCAAGCCGGTTTGCTGGGCACTGCAATTCAATAAGTGAGATAAGCCTAGATGCTGTTCCGAGCAATGCACTTATGTGCGTACTTGTGGGTTGAATAAAACAGATTCATCTTCAGATAGAATACCTTGAAGGTCACACAGAAGGACCTGTTTATTACTGTCCATAATGGTATTATGCACAAAAGCATCAACAGCTGCCCCATATCCTGTTTCACTGTTGCACCCTGTATGTTCGGATCCAGAGTATTTTCAGAACTCTCCCTTCAAGAGGTGCCCAGCAAGGAATGTAGGATGCTGCAATGACTGGTTGTCAATCCCTGTGTCAGGCCCTGGCATGATCTGGTCTCAGTCCTACCATACTAAGGAAGGCACCTTTGGTATTGAATCACATCCCTAGATAGACATTAGATATTAACTAGCAAGTAGATACAATTGGACAACTCACTTGGAAGTTGTACATTGCATACCTCAGCATGGCGATGGAAAGTTTCTATAATCTCCAGTAGCTAGGTGTGTCAAGGCATGCAACAGACTTTCTTGATTATCAATATTTGACATAATAAACATCGAGGAGATGGGATTGATCTGGAAGATGGGCAGTTTGGTCTCTGCAACTTGGCCCTGATAATAGATACAGCAATGCATTACTAAACATTAGATGCCACCACCCACCTGAAATGCATATCTCTCAATTCCACAGCCAAGGTATCCCCGGCAAGGACATGTGCTAGCTTTCCAGGTGACATGGCAGAAAGGGTATGCATTGTATCGCAAAGCTGACAAGGGAGGATTGAGGGAGGGTGCAGCAAGTGCGGCATTATATGTGCTCTGATATTCAGTTAATGAAGAATGCTGAGAAAGGGCCTGGCTACCGCCACATCCATGGTGAGGGCATACACAAAGTGTTCTCAAGCTGGATGGGATGACACACTTTGATCCAATATCATACTCACTGGTTTCATCTTCACCATCGTATTCAAAGAGCTATGGGAGTACTCTATAAGCCAGTCCAGCCAGTATTACACTGTGACTTATGTCCCATCTTCTTTTAGCACCAAGCTGTGGTGCCCATGTATACATCTGAAGAGTCAGTTTATTACCTTTGTCATCTTTATGCCACTTTGGATGAAACCACCACTTCAGCCTCCCTCTGACCTACAGTTTCACAAGCTCCAAGGCCTTCTCTTCAAGATTCTTTGTGGCCCTATCCTAACATCAGTGTATGGTGCTTAGGAGATTGGTTTTGGAGTGGGGGAGATACCAAATCTAAAAGTGGCCTGAAGTCCTTAGTCGGCACAGTCTTGCTTGCCAGTGACTTTGTTCTCGAGGATTTGATTGGGACACCATCAGCGTGAATATGGCTCTTGCACACACATCCCCTTTCACAGGGAGAGGTTGGACTGAGTCCTCCATCCAGATTCATGTGCCTCTGGGTGTCAAACACACCAAGAAAGTGACAAAGAAAGCACATAAGGGTCAGGGTGTGGCACATCATGCAGGAGATAACCCGTGTCTGGGATCTACATCCTCTGCGTGGTTTACAGTAAATGGGCTCTGGCAGCATTCCATTGTGGATATCATCAAGTCCATCTTTAATGATGATTCAGCAGCTGCATGGTTCCATTTTGAGCCCTTTCATCATGTGTGGAAGCCCCCCGGCAGTGAAGACAGGGAGCAGCATGTGTATGATGAAGTGTACACATCTGATGCCTTTCTGAAGGAGCATGACCTCCTCCAAATTGACCTCAGGAACTGGGCTGTGAGCTCAGAGTCATTGCAGCACTGATGTTCTGGTCAGATTTGACACATATTGCTCAATTTGGCACAGCACAACTATGGCCGGTATATATGTTTTTCGGAAACCAATCCAAGTGGCAATGCTGTAAGCCATCCACAGAGGCTTGTCATCATGTTGTGTATATGCCCAAGGTCAGTCTCAGATGCCTATGATCCGTGCACATGGAGTTCATGTCTATCCTAGTTACCAGATACTATCTTCTTTTGGAAGTTGCAAAGTGGCAAGACAGGTTCCAGTGTGCTACTAACTCACTGCTGAGGGGAGCTCTTCCATGAGGTCATGAGACTTCTCCTGGATGCAGATTTCATGCAGGCCTGGCAACACGGTCTAGTCATTAAATGCCATGATGGGATCACACGGAAAGATCATCGATCTGTGCCAACCAACTGTGTAGTGCACATGTTGTTGAATCCTGGGCTGTCACAACAAAGGGAGACAATGACACATTGTCCTTTTGTAAATACCTTATTTACCCACATTGCCCTTAAGTAGGGCTGCACACCGTCCGTATTACAGCTACAGCCGTATAATGTACGGCAAGTTGATGGATATGGCAGACCATATACCGTCCGTATGATCGACACCTCACCCCCTCTGACGGTACGGTACGGGTACCGTACCATCCGTATTACGGTTGACCGATCCATAGGGCTGACCTATTATAGCTCAGCCTAAACTTAGATCATTCACCGGGTTCCTTACTGCACACGACCGGCGGCAAAGCTAAAATATTGATAATATCACACCCAGCCGCTCGCTACAGTGTGCGGGCGCATGGCAGAATGTCAGCAGAGGTGAACGGGAGCATGAGCGCCACATAAATGGCCTGCCTACCAGTGGTAGCGCCCGTCGGCCGATGTATTTTGGGCTCAGCTACAAGGTTTTCGGGGTTTGCCGAATGCGTGCCGTATACGCCGTACATGGCCGTATTTTTACGGTATCATACGGCGTCAACCCATACCATATACCATACCATCAGCAGCGCACCCAGACCATTGACGGTACGTGTGCCATGGGCGTAACACGGCACCGTACAGCCGTGGTTGTACCGCACGGTGTGCAGCCCTACCCTTAAGGCAATGCACGCTGCTGGATAGATTATCTAATGTTAGTGGATCCCTGTGGATCCACTGTATAGTTCTTGCGTGGGAACTGCGTGGCAGTTCCCCAGATCATCTTACCTTACACTGTCACTACGTAGCACATGGAATAACCACATCTTGGTCAAGTTCTGTTTGCCCTTGTGATACAAGGACCTAAGATCCACTCTCTTACACCTTTTTGAACTTCCTGCAGTTGTTTGCCAAGTGAACAACTGATTTGTGGAAATCCGCACAATCTTGAGAAAGATCACTGCATCAACAGCTGTTTACCGTTGAAAAACCATCCAGTAGACCCTCTACTGTCGGCTGCAAGCATGATGATTCCACACAGTCAAAGAAGGATGCAAGCCTCTAGCTTGCAGCCACCATCCCAGGAGCAGCCTAGCAACACCATGGCTGATGCAACCTTGGGCTCGGAACCCAGGATAATGGAAGGTGGAGATGTTGTAGACCTCACCACACTCGTCCCCCCAATCGAGGACAAGCAAGAGCCCAACCACATCTCACCCAGTGTGGTCAAAGATGGGACGCCACCGGGCAACAAGCCAGTGTCCCCACCCCAATCCCCCTGGCCCTTAAGCAAAGGCAAGGGCAGAGACATCTCACTGTCATCTGACAGCAGAGCCTCAGGATCAGGGCATACTTCGAGATGATCTCAAAGTCAAAACTCAACCCGCCCCTCACAAAGTCAAGCAACGACCATCATCCCTGATGGGGCACGACGACACAAAGCCGAGCACCCAACGATGGGCAAGGCTCAGAATGCTCGAGCTCAAGCCACAAGAGCTAGAGGAAACATGCCATCGACAACGAGACGGCTGAGGCGATGGCCAAGCAAGTGCAAGACACATTTCACAGGAACACACTAACGGGCCATAAGCACGAGCATATAGTGTCGCAGCTCACTAACATAGGAACCGCCCTAATGCAGTTCAGCAAGGAGCTCCACCAAATTGAGGAGATCTGGCAATGGGACCCTACCTCATTGGAGGACGTCCAAAAGGCAATTCGCTTATGCGAAGGGCCCAGGGCATCCCTCAGGGATGTGCATTGATCAGCAGTGAGTGAACATGACTGCGCCCCCGACGATCAACAGCGGCAGGAGCAGGACCAATGACGCATGCCACCACCGGCTGCCCCAGTCGAACAGGATGTACGATTCAGAAGTGAATCGCACACCGTGCCGGTTGCTCCCACAAGCAGCCGCAAGACAATCCAGCAGATCATCAGAGAGCAAGTTGTCTCAGAGCCCAACTCTGAGGCCACAATGGAGAGCCTGGAGCTTGAGGCCACGCACTGGCAACAAAAAGAGGCCAGTGCGGCATGCCGCCACACATGGGCTCTCGAGCTGCTAGCACGGAATGCCAAAGCTGCTGTGGCCCAAGGCCACACGGACCAGCAGCCCGATGAGCTGCTTACGCGCACCATACAGGAAGCATGGCAACAAGTTTGATGCGGTCATGCAGAGCACAAAGACCATTCAGGAGATACTGAACAATCTAACAAAATATGTGTTCCAAAGACGGTTCGTGTCAGCATTGTGTGAAACGCTGCGCAATGAGGTCCTCAAGAAGGGCTTCAATGCAGAAATCAGCTCAATCGCGCAGCTCTTTGAAGCAGCCTGAATGATTGAGGAAGCATCCCACTATAACATGGGGATGTGTCAGGCAGCGAACGCAGCCGCGACGGCCAGCACATCATGGCTTGCATTGAGCAAGCCAGTGTCACAGACAGGCCCAAGAAGGCCTGCCCCTTTCCAAAGGAGCAGGAGTTCCAACGTCCACAACCACCCCACCCAGCCCTGGCCGGATGGAAAACTGAGACTAAACAGCCTCAGTCATCCGGAAGCTCGACAAAGCCAAGCTTCCCTCCAAAGCCATCAGGTTGACCACCAGATCAACCTGCAAACGCCCAAAGCAGCATCACTTGCTTTGAGTGCAGCCAGCCAGGGCACAGAAAAGCGGAATGTCCACGGCTCAAATCCGGCATACGGACAGCAGCCACAAGGCACGGTGAAGACGAGAATCCGGAACTGGATCCTGACCACACCCCTCTTCAGCAAATCGACGAAGAGGGGGAGGGTGAGTCTCAAAACAATGAGGATCAAGGAGATGCAGAGGCTCCCACAGACGACTGGGAGCCCAAACCATCCCAGGACTATGACTGGGATGAAGAGACAGCTGAAAATCAGACTGCATACAGATCCAGCATGATCAGAGTCACGCCAGACAAGGACAGCGCCGCCAAAGTAATGGTGGCATGCACAGTGACTGCCCCAGACAAGGCAGTCGAACCGATGTATCACCATCGGAGCAAACAACAATCACAACCCCCATGGCCGCAAAACGAGAACCATACCCTATAAGGGTACTGGGAAATCAACAGCATGAAAGCCCACTGTCTCCTTGACAGCGGGAGCGAAGGGGTACTGATATCCCCTGAATTCACGCGAGCCACAGGCATGAAGACGTTTGCCCTAGAACAGCCAATCGCACTGCAATTGGCATGCATTGGTAGTCATTCCACAATCAACTATGGAATGAACACAACCATTAAATTTGGCCATAAAATCCATGATGAATATTTTGATGTGGCGAATGTCAAATACTACGACGCGATCCTTGGGACACCATTCCTGAGGAAGCTAGGCGTAACCCTGGACTTCTCCAGCCCAGGGACAATTCGTATAGGGGACAAGATAATCCCCACAGGCAAAGTATCATTCAATGAAGAATCATCGAAAGAGGACTAGACACCGAAGGTGAGCAGGCTCACCTCCGGGCCACAGTCCACCCAGGCCCATTGAAGCCAGGAGGGCGAGTCACAAGACGACTCATCCTCAGGCTCTCCCTACACATGTAGGGAGAGATGCCCCCATCTGACGATGAAGGCGCTGGGGAAGAAGAAGGTGCTCCCGCACTCAGCGGGACCAAATAAACGCGCAAGGCGCCTAATGGCATCTTGCCCTGCTGGCATGGTCCTCACGGACGATGACATTCCTCGCACAAGCAAGGAATGGATGGAAAAGGTCACTGACCTTGTCAGTGGTATTCCACTCGAGCTCCCACCTCTAAGGGAGGTCAACCACGAGATCAACCTAATTGATCCCAACACACGCATGCAGTATCGACTGCTGAAGTGCCCAGAGCACTTCCACGAAGAACTTTCTGTAAAATTGGAAAGATACACCACTGCAGGATGGTGGATACCGGCGGTGCCAATGCTTTGCGTACCAAAGAAAAATCGCACGCTACGCACTGTCTTTGATCTGCACAGCAGAACAAGAATACAGTGAAGGACGTTACGCCCTTCCCATATCAGGATGTCATCCGCAGTGACATAGCATGCTGCCAATACTGGACAAAACTCAATATGTCTGAAGCATACAGCAGATCCAGATCCATCCTGAGGATGTCACAAAAACGGCATTTGCAAAGATACTTGGCACATTCCAAAGCCAAGTAATCCAGATGGGAGATTGCAATGTGCCATTGACGTTCCAATGACTGATGACAGCAATCTTCCACAACTGCATAGGTCGCTTCACAGGGCCCAGAGACGAATGTCATAACCAACAGCGATGACGATGTTCACACAATTGCCGCAGGCAATGACGGCACACCTCTGCACGTGCACGTCAAAGGAGATATGGACCTGCCAAAGGTCCTACGTGACGCCTACCACGAGGACACCATGTTCTCAAAGATCATGGCACATCCAGATGCCCACCCAAGGTTCAGCATCCAGAATGGGAAAATCAGCTCAAAAGGGACGTGATTGCCATCCCCCGGACTGTTTGTCACGGGAAGGAGACTGATCGAAATCATAATCAATCACGCACACAGGACAGTGGGCCACTACAGCCACATGAAAACTTGGAATTATATTTGAAGATCATATTGGTGGCAAGGCATGGGCCCCGACATCGAGACATTCTGTGTCTCATGCGCAAGGTGCCAGATGAACAAAACTGGCACCCAGCGGCCCAAAGGCTTGCTGCACAGCCTGCCCATCCCGGACAGGCCATGGCAATTGATCAATGCCCAAAGTGGCCAACGTGGGTCAACAAGGTTGAACGCCACACAATAAGGAATGTGCAATCAAGTAGCCATGACCTTAAGCAGGAGGTAGTGGCCCTGAAAGAGGACATCAGGGCCCTCAACAGCACACTTGAGACAGAGCGCTCCAGGTAATGGGACCTGAGGAGACTAGTCCAGGCCTTGCAACACAAGCTTGAAGCCATGAAGCGGGCAGAGCCTGTCCCACAACCCATGGCTGGCCCATCATCCCGCATGACAGCCCCGCTACCGTCGCATGCCAAGGCTGGACTGGCAAACCGGATCGCTGCTCCAGACCACACCCCTGGCCAGCCCACGCCAGGCCTCATGGTGTGGATGGCTAGCCCCCCCAGCCCATCCTTCACAAGCCCAAGCAAGCTGCTGGCGTTGACAGATGACATCCCCGATGGCTTCTACTCGGATGATCTGGATCTAAAACATTACGATCCAGACCGCCCCCAGCACATCTCAAAAAAGAGATGTGCCCAAGGTTACAACAGACTCGTAACATCCGACCCCATCGGTGACGTACACAAACACGTCACCCAGGAGTACCTGGAACAGTCGACGACCCAGCACTGGGGCAGGCACTGGCTGCAGCACAGGCTGAGTACATCATGGCCAAGCAAGAGAAGGCCAGACAGATGGTCCTCCAGCCTGCATCGTCAGTGTCATTTCCCCCACCGGCGATGACAGTTCCTAACCCTCTCCCAGGGGAAGGGGAACTCATCCCTCTTGGGGACCTGCCGTTCTCCATAACAGGCTGCCTGCTGCGGCCCATCAGAAAAAGAACGCAACAATGGGCCGAATGGTTCAAGGGCTGGCTGCGCAACACCAAAGGCATCCCGCCTGCCATCCGCAACAAGCCAGATGGCAGTCTGAACATCCACGATGTAGACATGTGGATGTGGATGAGAAGGCTTGCACCAAAGAACACCAAGCCTCCTTCTCCCCTCCGATCACAAATGCACGACCTGTTCCACGTCACCGACCAATGGCAGGATCTCGTACCAGCTAACGAGGTCGATACACCATAGGTGACACCCTGAGGGCGTCGGTCACCGGCATATTTCCCATACAAGGCCGATTGGCCTGGGACATCCCTCTGGAAGAGGTCGCCCGCTGGCTAGCCAAGCATGGCAGGGTAACCCAGGATAGCATAACCCGGATCAAATTGTTCATCCAGCGCGAGCTGACCGGGGCCACCTTCAACGTGCCTGCCCAGATAGGGGAGGAGAGGCTGCAAGTGGGGGCCCTGCGGGACCACAACCAAGCGGCATCCATGATGGCCGCGGCCTCAACGGCCACCTGAGCACAGCTAGATCACAAGCTAGCCGCGACTCGAGGCCCCTTGCCAGCCCATGACCTGGTCACCAAGGCAACAACCTTTCAACAGGACATGGGCATCAATTCCCCGCCCCACATCCCCACTGATGGCCCAGGTCTCCCAACGGACCTGCAATCACCACTGGCTCCATACTCTGACATTCATATGTCAGACGTGGATTCCAAGGACCTCACCAGGTCCCTCTATGAGGATACCTGTGTTTTTCATAGAAGGGGAGGGTGTAAATACCTTATTTACCCACATTGCACAGAATGTCCGTTCTGGTCAAATATCTGTCCACAGCCCTCACACTGCATGATGGATTAACGAGGTATTCTGCAAGTAAAAACTTACCAATAAATTTAGATAACCAGGGATCGGCCAAGTTCCTATAACACAGCTTTTAATATCATATAGCGTCCCTAAAATATACCTGAGCCCAGTCGCTGAGAGCAAGGTCGAGCGAGCCCTCAACAGTAAGGGAGCGAAGGTAAACTTGCAATGATACAGGTTCCTATAACGAACTTTTTTAATTTCACATAGCGTACCTAAAATATACCTGAGCCCAGTCGCCGAGAGCAAGGTCGACCGAGACCTCAACGGTAAGGGAGCGAAGGTAGACTTGCAATGATACAGGTTCCTATAATGTACCTAAAATATACCTGAGCCCAGTCGCCGAGAGCAAGGTCGAGCGAGTCCTCGACGGTAAGCGAGCACAGGCCAGAAGGTAGACTTGCAATGCGTTGAACGGCTCACGCAGACAGAGGCCAAAAAGTGTCCGAGAGCAACGCCGAGGGAGCCTAGGCCAGAAGTTGCAACGCATCGATCGGCTTGCAGCCTGATCAACCGGATCGTCGTAAATAATCCTTGATATTACATAGCTAAAGTAAATTAGACAGCTGAGCCCAGTCGGGCACCGTACCCAGGGATTTTTGGATGCGCTCTTCCTTCTCAGAAGTCGCGTGGTTGATGGGCGATTTCGGGCATTCCGCGATGCGAACGACACGTTTGGATTCAAGCGGAGATCAAAAGCGTGTTGTCACGCAAAAGCTGCTAAGAGACCGTGACAGAAGAAACGAAGATCCAATTGAAATTTGCAATTAAACCCAGACTTAGACTTCCTCCTATTACTCCTTAACTTGCCTAGATCTATGTATAACTTGTAATTCTAGCTACAAAACTGATCCAAAATGTTAATACGGTATATATTTGAACATTTTATCCGTATCCTGTCCGACGGTCTCGGGCATAGTAACGGTGCCACGGTACGGCTGAGTAGCGTGGTACGGTACTTCGGATCAGGGTGAGACCTGACGTACCTATTACATACTTTACTCCTGATGATCGAATATCGAAAGACGACCCGGTCGTGTTCAGTTCCTTCGGAATTGCAAGTGAATATATATTGTGACACTGATTCTGCTTCTTCTGTACAACGGTGCAACTCTAGCACTACGCACGCCGTAATACCTCCGACGACGAATCACACGCTGCGTAATTATATCATTAGTGAGACTCGACGCCACCTGCCTATTTATCTCCCATCATGGCACCAACACCAACCTCTGCGGTTGGGAACTTTCCCAGCTGTACCCCACCTACAATATGGTGGTCTAACAGCATGTTTTTTATAGCGACACACCTAGGCGCACTTTATGGCGTATTCTACATATCGCCGTTCTCTGTCACCTCGAATAAATCCCTGGTCTTAGCTCTTGTACTTTGGCAGCTCTCGTGCTTCGGGTGAGTCACTCATGAAATTCAAACGTACTGAGACGCGTTGAAGTTCTCTTAGAGACGTCCCTGTAGAATTACTATCGGATACCACCGTTTGTACTCACATCGCGCTTTTCAAGCCCCCCTGGGCGTTAGAGTTGTTCTGGCCATTTTAGGCTCGATGGCCTTTCAGGGCTCAATAAAGGTATGTGCGACTTCACCACTCGACCAACACAACTTAGACCAGATACAGTGGTGGTTTGCAATTTTTATTACCTACGCCCTTAGCCACCTAGCTTAAAGTGTCCTACTGGCAGGTGCCTGAGGCATAGGTTGCATCATGTGGGTGGCCTAGATAGTCTGACCATTTGTTTGCATACCTGATGGCGATTTTACAGAGATTTACAGATGATCCAGTACATGATCCGTGAGCTTCATCTTCGTCTCCTAGGGCTCTCACTTAACTGCTTCAGATATTCTGCCTCTCGAGGTCTATTTTATTCGCATATGGGTTGGATTTTCTTCAAGCCATCATATAGCCGGATGGCATCAGTCGATAGAAGTGATTTAGAAAAAGATGCGGGTCAGCTTTCTTCTCTGCCTTCTCGAGTAGCTATGCTGATATATTTTCGGGGTCGTGCATTTCACGCCAGTCGTGCGGTATCAACATAAGAATTACTGTAAATCGATCCTTGCTTCATCGTAGGAGATGGTTGACAATTATGTAGTGCCGCTTGCATTTTTTTTCGGGATCGTTGCGCCCACATTGATAGGCTGGACCTGGGCAGATGCCAGTGGTGCATTGGTGTGGGCCGGGTTGGTTGCAAGAGTCATTAGTACGTTTTCTGGACCCCTGACCACGGGTGTCTAATCATGATCTGGCACAGCTTGGCATTGCACGTTCCTCGTAAATTCGTACGTTCCCGTCTACCGTATTTCCTTGAAATTTACCACTGGCTCATAATGACAAGATTCGCACATTGGGACGGCTTGCAAAAGTACACTGACGAAGTTAGTGCACGGGGGAACACGGTGAGTGATGTTGGCCATTAATAAAGAATCTAACCAAGTGTTAAATTAACCAGCTAATGGCCCTGTGGTCTTGTGGAGAAGGCAATCATAATTTTGTACGTCCGCCGGTTACCTCGGTCCTATCAGAAATTCTCATGTCACGTTTCTAGCATGTAAGGGTGCATCGCCGTGAACAGATCAGAAAGTTTAACAAAATCATATACTAGCACGCCTTTCCGTATGATTTCCGTGCTGGGCCAGCTCTGCTTGACTGGGACCCGTCTAAGTGGATTATTCAAGGCCTCTATCGCTTGAGGCTTGCCAGTCGCCTTCGGCGCGCTCGAGATCAAGACATCGAGTATGCGATGCAGTACATGCAACGAAAACAAAAACAGAGACAGGCCCAGCCCCATCGAGAGGCTCATTTCTTTGACGCTGATATCGTAGAAGCTAAACCCTGGAAGGGGCCTACCTGGAACCGCCTCACAGCTCAGAAACATATACTTACTCAACGAGAGCGGTGCTTTATCCTATTAGATGACTTTCTTCTAGATGTGACCACGTACATGAAAGAGCACGTAAGTTTGTCCTGACTATAATATCATATATGATCCATCTACTGACATGGCATTAGCCTGGAGGCGCGACTCTCCTTCGGACCTATTCCCTGCGTGCACAGGACGATTTCGTCTGGCAGGACGCCAACTGGGCTTTCCTAAACCTGAACAATCATTCTGAAATCGCACGAAGACGATTACAGGAGATGATCGTCGCCAAAGTCCCCCCTTCTTAAGGAAAAGAACATAGAGGCACGTCCATGCTTGTATCCCAGGAGCCATGGACATAGAGGTAGATGCCATACATCAGTGATGTTGGCGTGCAATGTATAGATTGGATTTCATAGACGAAATAGCGCACATAGAGCGAAAGGCTACCCCTGTATATATGCTGCCGCCCGTACCTGTTCATACTTATCCCCCGCACCATAGCGCTAGGTACTCTCCCCCAGCCGCGCTGGAGCGCTATCCGGTGAGGTACTCATAGCGCATGATAGCAATATGGACACTATATGCACAGAGGGATGTGAGGTAGCGCACACTGTTTTCAAAGCCCTGCTTCACAGCGATTTGACATAGTAGACACGGCATGGAGTGTGATTTGGATATCATAGGCATGTAGCTAGTATATATATGGGGGATCAGTCATTAGTACATGTATCTGGTTCTCTCTTTGGGTACCGCCGCCTCAGTCTAACCTCAGACAACATGGGTCAGTGCGTACTTACGCATCCGCCTCGCGCTCCTCTTCCGAGTCCGCTGCTGCCTCCCGCGCAGCCTCGTCGAAATTGGCAATGCATCGCTACAGCTGCAAGGAGTCTTCCATAATCTGTCTGACCTCCCTGACGATGTCTGAATCTGTCCTCCAGATTCCCCAGTCACTCGCTCCACCACCACCCATGCCCATGCCTTCTTTGCGAAACTGCATATGACCGTCAATCCATTGCCCAGCACTCAAATGTACTTCTTTGAATCTCTTCCACCAATCACATCTCGCAATAGCATGGGCTGTGTTTACATTGATCCCCGAGCCTGCGAGGATAGTAATTGGAGGTCGAAATGTAAGAGCTAGCGATGCCATAGATGATAACGTTGCGAGGTTTTCTGGGGCATATTTGCCATGACCACTGAAAGATGCTTAAACTCGGTTGACTTCAGTCGAGAAGTCGAGACGTATTATACCTAGTCAAAATTCGAGTGATACCGCCGATAGAAGCCACGTCATTCAATGCTGCAAGTGGCAGGGAGGTTCCGAGAGTTCTAAAACCGAATGATATAAGCTGGAGACCGACCTTCTACCGGATTCTTTGTCATATCGAAACCGCGATGAAAACACACTAGTTGCATATTTCAACGTAGGAATTAATGGCTGCAGCAAAAAACCGAATAAACCTTGCAGGGGATGTGCGGCCTGAACCAACCTATCGCATCACTCTCACTCCTTCACGCATAGACTTTGTATCCAAAACCCTCTACTCACATTCGAGTTTTCATAATATCCACCCTACCGTCCGTGGAGAGAACACCGAAGACAACTCCAGTAACATTCTCTTGCTTGAATGATCGGATGTCTTCCAGCATGATGTCCAGCTCAAGATCGCTATAAACAAAATCTCCCGTACGGGGACGTATCATAACCTGGCAGGGGTAACTTTAAATGAAGGTATAAGGTTGTGCGCATAGTATTACCATTATCTGGGCATCTGGGAGGGTCTTTTTAATTACCTTCAAAAGACCCATACTAGGTGTCGTTCCGCCACCCATTGCAAGGTTTCCACACAATTCAAGACGAGTACCGCCACCTGTTGTAGCTCTTTCGAAACCGGATTGATCAAAGGTTCGACAACTGCAAGCAACATGCACTGGAACGGGCCCGTTGAAAGCTGGACTTACGCTATAGCGGATTCAACTGAGTCAACGCAAACTTCAATACAAACCGAAGCCCTGTCATCCTATATAATGCTCTTCAGTTTCCTGGGAAAGCAAGAGATGACAATACATCTGAGCCTCGCACCATGTGATATTTCACCCGTCTAGAGAAAAGAGTGCAATAAGCCTAACGTTTACTAATGTAAATGATGCGTAAGTATGCATCTTCGTCGATCTCCCTTATATTCAGAATTACTTTTAGCTTGAGCTTGAATACATACAACGAGACGTGATGGTCCCAAGGAAGTGGCGCAGACCAATCACTAGCAGTGCTATCGGAATTCGGCGATTTATTTTAAATCTCCGCCCCACTTCTCCACCTCTCAGCACCAGCAGGGATGGAATTCCTTCCTGATGCCCCTCCACTTGGAAAATACTTGGCATCCTCGGGTGAATGTCTTACTAGTGTGTTGTCATATGTGGGCTAAAGAAAACACTGGTGCAAGACAAGAAAATTAGAGACAAAGCGTTCAAACAGCTATCTGTTTTCTTGTCCAATCATTCACAGGAACCCCTACCAAATTCTGAGCTTACCAAACTATGGAAGGGTCTATTTTATTGTATGCCGTTCGGAAGTGTCAAATTCTGAGCTCATCTGGCAAACCTACTCAGGTTATTGGATGTCTGACAAGCCACTCGTGCAGCAAGCTTTGTCTTCCGAGTTGGCAGAACTTGTCCTCACCATTTCTACAACGCCTGCATCGCTATCATTTCTCAGAGCATTCTGGGAAGCTACAGTTAGAGAATGGAATGGGATCGATCGACTAAGGTTATAGCGGGAGCTCAGACCTATATTTTTTCCTGCTGACACCAGAGGTAGATTAGACAAGTATTACATGCTCATCCGAAAGTTTACAAATGCGGCATTCCGACTCCTAATTCGCGTCGATTGGGAAGCGAACGCATGCGCAGATTACAACGCTATACTATCTACACTCGGAGGACCCTTGTGGTGGGTTGCTCGACATCACCCACGTTCCTGTATACTAACTAGTCCCAAAGCCCTGAAGACACCCGTGTGCCAAGCAGTCTAGCGTATCATTTAGCAGACATCTATCTCGAGGAATTGGACAAAGTCAGCAGTCTTCCCTCGGTACGTTCTTTATCATGAATTGTCTGGCAGGTAATTAATTGATATATGGAGAAGGAGGCTTCAGCTGTTCCCCTTTGCACGATGTTGTCGCCATTCCTAAACTTGGCTGCACGCACAAACTCAAACGTTACCTATACGCGAATTCAAACATCTTTATTCGACCCTCTCATATCGGAGCTGTCTTCGGCTTCAACATCATCGACAGAATCTCCAGTTGATCGCTCAGAACCCGCGCGGAAACGAAGTCGGTTAACAGACCCACCCTTTCGACATCTTGTTCACAATTCCCGTGGCGACGATAGTCAGACAGCGATTACACCTCTTGAACTTCGCAGCCTGATATACCAGCAGATATTTGAGGTCGCAAGTAGGGAGGAGACGAGGGACGTTAATCGTAAGAAACTGTATGCGATGTGGAAAGACGGTATGGAGGAGGCCGGAAGTCTCGACATGGATGCCAGTTAACTCAATCGTACTGTATTCTGCATTAATGGTGGTAAAAAATTGGCCAAACGTCTACAATTCATTCGTGTGGGTTGAGACCATGCCATTCTTGTTTTCAAAATCATCAGAGCCGCAAACTGGCCAGCTTGCCTTAACGATAGATACCCCCCGTACCTCTGGCACGCTTTATGCCACCGGACACGATTGATACACACATGGGCCAGACCTTTAATCTATTAAGGCATAACAGTAGTCGCGCTGTCGGCCATTATAGCTCATCGGTCCGCTTTCAGTGTATCGGGCTCACATTCATCCCACATCGACCTTGCATTGCTACTTGGCAGCATCGCTTTCAAGCATCAAAACAAAGCGAGAGAAAGCAGTCAGGTAATATGGTCAATCAGATGCCTCAGTTCATACACGTCAGTCATGGGTGTAATAAATCATACTATATAAGCAAGCGGGGATGATGTCAGAGCTGCCTGATAAACGGGATACATAAGCATACTTCTGTGTGGTGACGCCACGCTTGGTTCATGCCATCAATGCGATATGTCTTAATTCGCTATGAGAGACGAGATGATTAGTTAACCAGTAACGCTACACATGGTCAGAAATATAACCTACTTCTGGACCTGTTGCCAGACTTTCATATTCTCATATACAGTGGGTTTGGCGTCGTCAAGCTGGCTCTCGGAAGCGCCTTTGTAGCTTGCGGCGAGCTCTGCGAGCTTGGGAATAGCCGCGAGATCATAATCCGAGGAAAGGTGCCAGAAAAACGTTGAGGAAATACGAATTTGTGGCCTTGTTGGATGTGTAGCAGCCCGCGACGACATGGCCTGCATGCCGGTTAAAAAGAGTGAGACAAAACAAAAAAGTCGCTCGCGTACAGCAAGTGTTGCATCGTTGACAACGACCTCATGATATCCTGCTTTGATCAATCCACCGGTCATGTGCTCCAGTTGCTTTCCTGCCTGAAAACATAAGGCGTATATAAATATGGCAAGGTCTTCAGGCTTCCATTGGAAATAGATGCCCCATCTCGAGAGCCTCTGCGTCAGTCTGCATGATAAATCAACATACCTGTACAAGAAGAAAGTTGCCATCCTTGGGAAACACAACAGGAATGCGTTTTCCCGTATTTCTCGCCCAGATATTAAGACCAGGATAACGTGAGCGACCATGGATGGTGAGAAAGTTGAGATCCGTATGAAACCCAGCAAGTATGGTGTCCTTCGTCCCATACTTTTGAAGGTCAGATGCTGTTGGAGCAAGAAGATGGGGGCTAAAAGCAGGTAACATTAACATAACTATGTCAATGTCATTGTATCTCACCCATATCTCCCAGCTTCGGTAAAGGCAGCACGGTCCAAGCCCAAACCAAGCGCCGTCATTTGAGCAAGATCTTCCACAGCTCGCTTCATACAGGTACCCCACCTCTCCAATGTGGGTTCCCAGTCATTGTTGAATGGCTTTGCGGCAGGAATAATATTGGGTGCGTCTATCCCAGGGAAAGCGGATCTATACGGTGGTGGAGAAGACATTCGCCAAAAGAACCGGCATTTAGGATCGGGGGCATGCGCTGATATATCAAGAGGCCTCTCAGAAGGCTCCAAGCGTCTGATTACATCGAGACATGGCTCGTGAATAGCGCACACAGGCTTCTCCGTGTTCTCTAGTGTGACACCGAGCTGATAGGCCAGTTCTGGCCGTTCATCCCGCTTGAGTAACTCTGTTGGTTGGGAGAAATAATCCTCAAGGAGATCAAGAAACTGCACGTTGGCGTGTTCCTCGACGCGCGAGTCGTGTAAGATAAGGGCACCGTATGTGATTAACGCATTGGCTGCCTACAAAGCTATACCATTCAGTATCATCACGCCTCCTTCGAGACTCTGCACCTTTTTGCACTCACGACTCTGTTCATCCGAAGAACGAGAGAACAGGAAGATATCTAGGTCGACGACTGGAAGTGTTGCGAATGAGGACATGACGTTCCGAACTAAGTGTCAATATATATTGGCTACTGGGAGATCCGTGCCTGAACAAATCCTCGGCTATATCATTTGTAAGTCAGCCTGCCTGCTCGTCGCTCGACGGGTTCGCCATCCTTCTCAAACTGCTAGCCACCGTCCGAACTCGTACACGCATTCCTCTGCGATGCACCACGCTGGGGCTGCCTGCTGTGGCACAGATCAGGCAACAATTATGTATGGATTGAGTGTGGTTCATAGCGTTGTAAAACACACAATTTGATACATAAAGTTGCCCATGTATTTCCCGTTTCCTCTGCCTAACTTGAGGCCCGAATACAGTGGCACAAAATGTGACGTTCAGGGGTGGCGGATAGTCAGGATATTTGGGAGGGCTGGACGTGCAGTTGTACTATGGCAAGGCGATTATTTAATAGTCATATCCATTTATTATCATGAGAAAATTTATTGTCTGAGGTGAGGGGTTTAAGCTTTAAGCTTTAAGTTGTGGACGCGCTGCGAGAGTTGCGAGAGTCTCAGCCGAATCTCGGGACTCGAGAGCTAATAATATCTGAGTACAGGATTGGCAGCAAAATTACTCTATAAGTATATGTATTACCGACTTCCGGCTCGGCATATGCCGAGGTGCTGCCTCACGAATACCCGCAGGCAATAGATACGTATTAGAAATAGCCTCCAAGTATCCGCTACTCTACCACAACCACCAAGTTGTCTCACGAACCAACATGATAAAGGTGATATGAACCCCCTCACCTTGCATAATTCTCATTTGCCTGCAGATTTGGAGCATGAAGAAAAACGAGGAGGCTGCGGCGAAGAAGAAACCAAAGACGAGTGCAGCGCAAATCCGGGTACAGAAAGGTTTGTACCAAGTCTTATGTTTATATGTCTGTTTATACCGAGTTCCTAGATCTTACCGAGCTGGATCTCCCATCGACGATGAAGCTTTATCATGCAGACGCCGCCAACCTTCTCAACTTTGAACTCACAATCACACCTGATGAAGGTTTGGAAAGAGTCTTTTATATACAGAGCTGTGGTTAATTGGTCAAAAGGCATGTACAGGGGTGGCGCTTTCCAGTTCTCTTTTGTCATCAATACCAACTATCCCCATGAACCGCCAAAGGTGAAGTGCATTCCGAAGGTGCCTTTCTCCCCATCAAGTCTCCCGTTCACGTTGTTGCTGACTTTCAGCTAGATATACCACCCGAATGTGGACTTGGAAGGGAATGTCTGTCTGAACATTCTTCGAGAGGACTGGAAGCCTGTACTTAATTTGAATTCTGTCATGGTCGGGTTGCAGTATCTGTTCCTCGAACCCAATGCAGATGATCCACTGAACAAAGGTTTGACTCGTACTTTTGATTTCGATTTTCTATACTGATTATGTGGCTTTCAGAGGCGGCAGAGGACCTACGGAGGAATCGCGAAACGTTTGCACATAATGTGAAGAATTCACTGCGAGGTGGTATGATTAAAGGTGTGGAATACGACAGCGTGTTACCACGTTAGAGCTTTTCGGTAATCGGTGAACAAGACCCGAGTTGTATCGTGACCCCACATAATTGAGCTCGAGACCATAATCGAAATGTCGTCGGACGCCGCAGTACTGCACGGTGCGTTCGATTGCGGGCTGTCACTATGATGGGTCCCAGGTTCCCTCTCCAGGTTGTTGCTTTCGTATCATGCAATCCAATATACACAGGACACAATCCAATCAGGTTGTGATAAGGTACCTATCTGTCACAAGGTTGACGAACACATTCAAAAATACGGCGCGAACCTATATTGCAGCTCTTGTCGATATAGTAGTAACAGGGAATGCATTGTATAGCGTCGATTGTTACAGTTTGCTCAGAAATACACCCAGGTGACTGGTGGTGTTCAACTTCCACGATAGGTCGTGTAAGAGTAGGGACTGATTAGCAGGGGTATATGGTAGTGCTCGTTGGGTTCTGAAAGATGAAAACTAATCTAGAGGGAAAGCGGAATCCATCTCAATAATTTAGGCAAGGAACTCGGACGAAAGCCATGCACATACCTCGACAAATGGGTAAAAGCAGTCCCTTTTGGTCTCTTCAAAGTACTCTTGAGTTTTGAAGATGACCTTGTAGATTCCAGCCGCCACAACGCTTCCTGGTTCGAGGAGGTTAGAACATCGGCCATCATTGTCTGTTGAGCTGCCGTAACGAACTGTTGAATCATTTAATTACTGGAATATGTCAATGTCAACACACCCGCTCGTTAAGTCATGAAATTCGATGTTCCCAGATTTATCTGAGACTCCTATTTGGAGGACCACCCGAACTTCCTTTGCTGGCTTGCCTAGAGATGAGTCCAACACTACGCGCGACATACAGACCGATCAGGGTGCGTCTGCATGATTAAAAAGAATAGCTTTCACCGTGACTCGTGATTGGTGAACGTGAAGGCGATGAAGACATCCTGACTGTGAATCTTGAAGCGCACAGACTCTCCAAGTCATGTGTCGTCACCTACACTGGAGAGCTTTTCGCTGCAGCCCACATAGGTCCATGTCTGCAAAGAACGCGACGCGCACCTCAGGCTAGGCGCCACTGGCACGCACAATGGCATCTACCACCAAATCAGATGAGGCCAAGCCAGCACCTTTGAGACCACCGCCTCAACCTAGAATCCCCCTCACATACATCACCGCTCCCGCCCAAAGGCTCTACGTGCTTAGCTTCGGGGCCTTGCTGCAGGTGTGGTTTCCGCCCTGATATTTTTACGTCAACATTTACCATTTCTAGGCTGTCAAAGCTCGTTGTTTTCTCCTGAGATGGTGGTATCCAGAGTACTGGTGGAGATATCTCTTCACTTGGGTTGCTCTTGATGCACTTTTCATACTGGGAATGGCTGAGCTTCGGATACCGCGTTTAACATTCAGTTGGAAGGCCAGATTAATGCAAATATTCGTGTTCGGCTTGTTTAATGTTACACTTTTTAAGCCCTATGACGTGAGTAGTCATTTGTATTTATGGTCAGGATGAAGGTCCAAACGCTCATCGCAAGGTAGTTCACACCTCAATGGAATTGGCTGCGAAGTGAGTCGTCAGCTGAAATGGGTTTGCGTTAGAGACTCATCTATTCATAGCTAGCTCCGATGTCGGAATATCTACTAGAGAAAGGACGGTATATGTGGAAGATGTGATTAATCAAGGCGGTCATTTGTTCGGGCAACACACCGTTCGACTATCTCCCATTAGGCAAGTTACCGTTTGCTTTACGTTTACTTTTTATGATTCAACCTCGGCTTCCAGCACTGCTAAAATGAATCCACTTGCAAAGTCTTTCTGTCTAGAACCTCCCGAGCATGTTGCTCTTATCCCTATCGTGTTTAACAATACACATCCTACTCATATCTCATACTCCCTCCGTTCTTTAGGCGACGATTCCTCACGGACATACGTCAACCTCTCTTCTCGAGATCTAAAGCAGATTGAGAAAATCCGGTCGGACACACTTACAGCACTTGAACAAGCGGATCCTGACGAAAGCGATGATGCTGAGGACGACTACTATGACTACAACGATTTATCCCGACAGCGCGCGTTGACCGGAAGCAATGATCCGGACTTGGAGTATCGGTTGGAGAAGACTGAAATGCTACAGTATATCAAGGTGTCCCGTCCGGGTGTAGTCCGTCTTGAAAGAGCGCTGGATCAGGCCAATAACGAGGTTAGAATCCGTCCAACAGAGGTTACAGTGGTATATTGTCCAAAGGTGGAGTTCATGCCGGGCGGACTAACGGATGATGGGAAACGTTGTGCGGGAACATCAGAAGTTCTGGATCTGAAAATGTATGGTGTTGCTCCTTTGGCACTCAGGTGGCATCGAGATGTTGCTGGTCGTCGAGAAAATTTTCTCGTGGAAGGTATAGAGGGCCACCATAGAGTGAGATAGGTCTGCAAGGTTCCGGAAGACAGTGCTCACACCATTTTTTCAGACCCGAGGACGTTCAACCGCTGAAGAGCTCCGTATACCTTTAACCATACACCTGGACGTCCTTGGACGCCACACCTATTCGTTGGATGCCTTGACGGATGGTGTTGGCAACACGTTCGAAATATCGTCGCTACCATCTTCGGCAAGGCTGCACGCCAGTTTGTCTGCCACTGTCCTCCGGCGAAGTGCCATGAGCTTCAAGTCTTGTGGACCGGGGCGACCGGCAAGCCTTCTCATCGGAAAAGAGACGCCGCTTTTAGTGATGGCCAACGATGCAGACGTTGACGACGGACCATGGGATATTACGATCAAATATCAACCTCCTTCGGATGACAAGAGAAAGTTCAAGCCATGGCAGCAAAATTTCAAGACCCCCTTGGGGAAGCGGGAGTTGACTTTGTTGGCTAGAGCGCCTGGCGAATATTCTATCACTGGCGTTAGAGGTAGATACTGTCCAGGAGATGTCTTAAGTCCAGAGACCTGCCGCGTCATCGAGCAGACACTGCCTATTGCCCAGATTGAATGGAAACGCATTCACGAGTGGTAAGCTGTTTGCTACTTTATGCTCATTTCTTACGCCAACTTCATGCTTGATAGCTCCGGTGACACGGGCGTGTCGGTCTCCCTCATTCTCCAGGGAAAGCCGCCATTCAAGGTGTTTTACCAGACGAAGCGAGACGGCGAGTCGACACGTGAGCTCAGCAAAGTATTTCATGGTTCGCGCGGAGAGATCACCCTACAACCTGAGAGGTTTGATCCTTTCTCTAATAAACCGCTGCCATCCTACTAAGCCCACTTGCAGAAGCGGCAGTTATACTTACACATTCCTTCGCCTAAGCGATGCCAACTATGAAAATGTAAACTTGGAAGGTCCATCAATTGACCAAGTAGTGCACCCCCTTGCTGCCGCCGACTTTGTCAAATCGACTCAGGCAGACGGAAAGCGAGTACTGCACAGTTGCTCTGGGAGCTTGGTTGACGTCGATGTCGAGCTCAAGGTCAGCATGCCCTGGTTGCGTATGTTGCCAAACATTGATTAAACCAACCACACCAGGGGACACCACCATGGAACCTGGAAATTCAGATCTTGGGTCGCAAAGCTACCAAGAACGTGTTTATACCTGAACTTAAGAACCACCGGGAGACCTTACGGTTGCCGATCCCATCCGTGATTGACGAAGAAGGTGGCACTTTCCTTGTCGATCTAGGTGAGATGCAATGTGCCTTTCCGTACTGCTATGGTTGACAGTCTTGAAGTGAGTGTGGAGGATGCATACGGCTGCAAGCGCCAACTCTCCGTCCCTGGAATTTCAGTCAATGTGAAGCGAGTCAAAGTAAGCCCCGTAAATCCCTATCATTCGCGTAACTATTATGCTTACGTGTTTTTTCAGCCAACGGTCAAGTTTTATGCCCAGAATGGAAAACGGCAAATCTCCGTCTTGCAAGGCAGCCGCGCTCTCCTACCTCTTAGGCTCACAGGTGATGCGGTAAGTGATAGCCACGTCGCTCATACGATCAGGGATGCTGAAGGAATCATACCTTCAGCCTTGGTTAATTAATTACCGTAGAGCAGACGATCTACAAGCCGGTGTGACAAGGGTGACTCTCACAACAGCAAATGAACACCTTTCTGTGTCTGAAGCTGGCTTGTACGAACTCTTGGAAGTGAGCATAAGGCCGTCATAGTTGGCCGTCATCTGATGATTTTGTACAGGTTAACGATGCTTACTGCCCGGGATCTGTAATCACTAACGAGGACAAGTACCTCGTGGAGTGGATACCTAGGCCAACGGCTCATATAGCTAATACGACGCAAATAACCTACATAGCTCTCAATGGCACCTTCATTCTGCCAGGCGTGGTCCGTCCATTGGTATTATCATAACCATTGATCTAACTAATGGGAGCTTAGTGCGAAGGGTCCGATGATCACGTGGATCTAGACCTTAATGGTCCGTATCATTTAGCGATTTGAAGCCTGTATTCTAATTTCAAACAGGAAGCCCACCCTTTCAATTAATTTACAATGTCGCCAAGGGCACCGATCAAGGGGGCATCAAACTCATCGACCAGCCAAATTTCAGTAGCATCCAAGCCTCGACGCGTTTCCAGTTGCAGACCTCAAATCCGGGTAGGTTTTACTACGAAGTTCACGCAATTGGCGACTCTTCGTATCCCATCCCTAAACACGCTGGCGCTATTCCACACTCAGAGCGCCTCCAATTTGAACAAGAAGTCTACCCTCGCCCGACAGCGTATTTCAAACGGTCGAATCGCATTTCATTCTGTCTTAATGACCAACTTACTCCACGCGACGACTATCCGTTGGACGGGACGATCGTTCTCAAAGGAATCCCCCCCTTCACTCTAGATATTTCCATCAAGAATCTCGCATCCAGTGAAACTTATCAAGAGACAATTGAAACCAGGTTATATGAGTGGAAACTAGACATCCCCAGCTACAGTTTCCGAACTGTTGGACCACATCTGGTGACTATTGATGCGATACGAGATGGATCCAAGTGTCGACAGTCAGAGCTCGACACCAGTCGCCAATCTCAGTGGATAGACGTGGCCGAAACCGCCGTCATTGTACCATTTGACAGGCGAGAGGATTATTGTGTAGGCGAAGCGCTACAATTCCAACTTGAAGGCACTCCTCCATGGAAAGTCAAGTATGTCTCATGACCTTTTATGCATATATGGTCCCCCTTATCAATCCAAACAATGAAGGTACCGTTTTGACGGCAAACTAACTTCTGCGCACGTCCAAACCTCGCCATTCCGACGGGTTGCAGACCGTGCTGGAGAGTTCTCCGTAGTTTCGATTGCCCACGAACAGGATATGTGCCAAACTACGGTGTCGGACCTGAGTTTCAGGATCCATAACATTCCCTCAGCCAAGGTGTCCCACGGCAAGAAATTAATTCAGAATATCCGAGAAGGTAGGGTTGTGCACTACCGTTAAGTAGCAGTACCTACTCACAGTTCACATTCTTCAGGTGACCAAGCCGAGATTCGTTTCGAGCTCATTGGGGAGCCGCCATTTACGTTTACGTATCAACGTGCAGAGCTCGCCAGCAATGTGAAACGAGGAAACACACCCAAGGTATTGGAGACGCACACGGTTTCCGGCGTCAACAGTAAAGACTATTCTATATACTCGGCCGCAGAAGGTACTTGGACGGTGTCGTTTATCCAAGACCGGTATTGCCGGTATCCGCCAATCCAAGCAGAGAAGGGAATAGAACAAGCTTGATGGAGGTAGCACGGGTAGTACATTGTACCACAAAAATGACATTCCGAGTAATTGGCAAGTCATGCATCGCTCAGTATTCACGAGTTCACAACTATAACTTCGAAATTGGGTGTATTCTACCGTAGACTCTTCCCGAAGGAAGAGCAGAGCACAAATGACTTAAACCTGTGCGGATGATATGTAGAACCTACACCAAAGTGAGCATGTTTTTCCGTAAAAATTAAATCTGGAGACTTGCCACTTGGAAACTGTCACATATAGTCTATATGAGTGTGGCTGACAGGACATAAATGCGGACTCACTGGAAGGATCGATAGGCACAGGTGGTTTCCTGGAATCAAGCGGAAGGCCTGCATGTGCTGGATCGTTCTTCCTGACGTGGCCTGGGGAGCCATCGATGGTCAAGTTGTAGCTGTAAATGTCATGTGTTCAGAGACCAGCACGTGGTCTGACATCCATTACGCACATCGATAGATCATAAGAAGGTGTCTTCGCAGGACTTTCCCCCATAATGAGACGACGCCACGCCTCATGGCACTCATGGATGATCTCCGTGGCGTATTTTTTATTTTTCGCCTCTCCAGAAAAGGCAAACACGTTTTCAGGCTTTCCATCGGCTATCCAAATATCAGCGTTCAACAGAGACGGGCAGTGTACCTGAGGTCAGCACTAACGTATCTTGTAAATACTTCAAGAATCGTCAGATATAGAAGATGAAAAGGCGCGGCATGCCAGACTAACGCACCGGAACCATTCGTTCGTAGCTCTGATCAAACCAGGGAGGTGCCTCTCAACATCCTCAATGTCATTGAGTTTGGACGCAAGGGGGTCACCGACATCGACGACCAGAACTTTCCAGTCGGTCTCTCCTTCATCTAGAAGGGCCATGATGCCAAGGACTTTGACCTGTTTCACTTGGCCAACGAAACCGACTTGCTCTCCAATCTCACAAACGTCCAATGGGTCATTATCACCCTTCGCCTTGGTCTCTGCGTGAGTTTGAGTCGGGTCTTCCCATGTCTGTTCACCGAACCGGGGTCGGAATTATCAGGAAGCCCAGTGTCTAAATTCGTGACGCACCTGAGGGAAAGCTCCATAGTTCCAGATGTACCCATGATGAGGGAAACAGTTGCGGACGAACCGCAATTTACCTCGCTTCACATCTTGTCTGATAGGGTTGAAAGGTTCCTCTTTGGAGATCTCCATCTTTGCGTTTGTCCAGCGAGGCACCTCGACGATCATATTGAGTATACCATTGTTTTGGTCAGCAAAGAGAGGGATGTCATGGAAAGGCGAGAGGACCGTGCTGCCTTGCTCGATGTACACCCTGTGGTCTATTTATTGATGAACATTTGAAGTTCGTAAACGCGTAAGCACTGACCGAGGGTGTTGGGAGCACCAATTAGACGAGGAGCGTACTCTATATAATGTTAGTAGTCAAAAGGTATAAACTGGATGGCGAGACGCACGAGACATGGTGGGGGGGTTGAAAGAGAGAAGTCGAGCTTGATGAGATAATCGCCGTAGCGGCGCTGTTTTCATAAACTGACAAACTTTTCACGGATCGAGACGCGTTGTCCTGAGACCTGAACACGAATTATTCAGAGAGGATATGGCTTAGTCACTCTCGTAGCGGGACGCCGTGATTGCCGTGTGCGCAGCTACTCATTTTACAGCAATAGGGACTCCGAGAGAGAGCTTACAATAGTCGCTGTCTCGACGGCAGTCCGATGATGGCAGGCCTCGGAGCTGCATGAGGAAGCGTATCTCTTCACTAAGTTCAACGAGCTATCATAACAGTATCCCGTTGACGTGAGCTCAATGAACTCAATGGTGTCCATAAAGCCTGATCCCAGTACTTGTATAACATTGATTATGGCAAGCCATGTCTCGGGTAGGCTCCTTACAGATAGGTATATACACATCTGCGAGGCTAAGTAATTGCTGTACATCTTTCAGGTGACTACTAGAGATCGACCAACCTTAGGTTGAGAAGTACCACAGCAATAGATACGCTCCAATAAGACCTAGGAACAGCTTGACTTGAGGGTCCAGGTTTATTAGGCCACTGGCAGCTGTAGATGCAGCGGTGGCCATGTCCGCTTGAGGCGCAGAAGAGCTTCCAAGTGTCTGACCTTTGCCTGAAAATGCGCCCGTAGCTCCAGCTGAAGAATGGGCTTTCAAAGTTGATTCAAGGGCACTAAATAAATGCCTTAGCAAGAAAGTATAGTTGATAAAAGATCTCGAAAGAACACACCGCGCGTCAGCACCTCGAACTTGATCAACCTTCTGAGAGCCCTTGAGGAAGATGAAAGTTGGCCTGCACAGTACGGTGACGTTACACCTTCAGTGTGTCCGAATCAAGCTGCTTACATGGCGGATACTTGATATGCCTGGGCGATTTCTTTGACCGCATCCACATCACATTTTAGGAAATTGACATTCGTGTACTGCTTTGCCAGTTTCTCAAATACAGGAGCAATGGCGTGGCATGGACCACACCTGACCGCCCGGTACAAATCAGCACTGAAACCTGCAAGAAGATACATCAATGCTTGCCATGTGGCATGGAAATCGATAACCTACAATGAAGTCAGACTGACATCAACAACAAAGCCAGCAAATGGTTACCGAGAGTTTGTCTTTTGACACTGAAAGAATTTGTGAAAGCTGTTGAGTGGACGTGAGGTGAGTGATGGTCATTTTCTTTCCTAGTGCGTCACGTGATCACAACACGTTTTCAGAAGGGGCAAGCTCGCCTGAGCATGAGCCGCGATGTGAGGATGTCCGTAGCTACGAATCCGAACCGGCGATGCATGATGAACCATCTCCTGCTCGCCCGCGAAGAAGAGTCTCGACGACGACGTTCCGGATGAGGCTTTACAAGTAGGACAGCAGAGACAGGATATTGGACAGAAGAACTCGGCTTATTTGCATAATCTTTTACTATGGGGTAAGATACATGTTAGACGTGTTTTGGCTACTCACTCCGAAAAGAAGCGGATACAGCCATGCTCAACCCTGTCATTCTCCAGTTTCTGCTGTTGCTTAGGTGGACTTCTATCAAGCCTATTGCCCAGGCCGGAATTACAGTATTCCCCATCGAAATCATACTCAACTCGGATGACTTCCTGGCTGCGGCTTGCAGCATACATGACACAGTTAGCAACCAAACGCATCGACGATCCGCTTGTGGACCCATCGTGACAGAGACTACATGCACCGTTTACATGTTCGACCACTCAGGCCTGGCAGGCGCAGTCGCGTCGCCGCCATTCAGCTACCATCAACATCCCGCCCAATTTTGCGCAGTTATATTTGGCCTTGGATCTGACCTGGGAGGGCGTCTTGGCTCTGACATGGATATGTTATCTGGTTCCATTCGTCTGATTGACCCGGATTTCAGGATACATCGCGTTTTATGTCCCGCAACGATAGTACAGAGCGAGTCCGAGAAGAGACTCATTAGCACGCCATGACAGCATAATTACAGTACTTAATGAGATGATGTTGTGACAGGTGACTCCTCGTGAAGACTGAGATGGTTACGTATAAGTAATGTACAGATAATGAAGATATACACACTGTAATCATAGCGGATATCGTCGAGCGTGGGTATTCTGTTAGATTATGCGGTTTGTAGAAAGCGAGATGTGAGCCGGACAGAACAGAAAGACATGTAGCAGACATGGGAATGAATGCGAAATGATACGTTTGTCGTAATGCGAAAGGTGGACTGTTTTGAAGTTGTAAGTTGCGGGAATCAGATGCCAGTAAGAACTATGTGAGGAACGCGGCGTTGTCTTGGGCGCGATTACATCTCTGTGCAATGTAGTCTGCTCCCTCGACCGCTCGCTCGACTAACCCTCGAGCAGGCGACACAACGGGTGTGGAATTGAATAGATCTGTAGCGTCGCGCATCAGAAGACGCAAAATAGAGAACGACTCGACGTGCTACCTTTATATAGCAGGACATATCGCATGACTCGCTGAGTAGGCTGGATCGCCAGGTCTCGAACCGTTGGCAGTTTAGTCCCTGTGGCTGCAGTAGAGACCGTGGAGTTTGGCGACTTCCGTAGCACATTAGACGTAGACGGGTCAGTTGAGCTTGCCAACAACTGTGAGAGTGTAGGCATGCTTCCCCGCCAGCTACCCCGCAAGTTTTTCGTCTCCGTACGTGTGATCTGATCGTGTGCATGTCCCTGATCGCTGTAAGACGATGATGGTACTACCGGTGGGCCAATTACATCGGCCGCCTTCACCTTTCCCTTCTTCTCCTTCTCGGGTGATATGTGTCCGGTAATCCGCCTTTTTCGTAGTTTCTCTGTGGTTGCTCCGAAGAATTCGCCCACAACACCTGACCATGCAACGAGTGCTGCCTCGAGGAGGTCCTGTGCCCCAAGAAACGCTAGGCTCACTCCCCATGCAGAAGGATCGTCATCAAGTCGAGCGCTGAATGCTTGCGATGCCGAAATCAGAGCAGGAAGGTATTGCAACAGGAGCGGTGATGGCGGGCTCAGAGTCTCAAAGGCAAATAATAAGTGGAGGTTCAACCAGAGGCTTGACAGTGAAAGTAAACAAAGCTCACTTTCCCACGCTGCAGCTTAATTAAGCCTTCTCGATAGCTCTTCTCAGTGCGTACGATCTCCCGGCATATCATGAGCGCCTTTCTCGCAACTAACCATTCCTCAAGTTCGTCCTTCTCTAGAGTCAGGCCTGTGTCAGGTTCTTGGTTTTCTGCACGTGTGGGATTGTTGGTTTCGTTCTTGACTCTAACAAGTTCGCCCTGGAAACCTGGAGCCCATCCAACGTTGCGAAGTCGGTCAAGCTCTTCCACCAGTTGCTCATCCGGGGCATCAAATACAGCGAGGGTCCAACGACGAATTGATCGAGGATGTAACAGAGACGGGTGATCTTCAGATTGGGATGGTCCATAATGATGCCTGTGCTCGTCCACCGGAGATTCAAAGGGATCCGGAGACTTGGATGGAGACTGAGTTGGAAAGGCAACATGTTGAGAGGTTAGAAAGCGCTCTGAGGGTGGGTCTGAGGGACAGATATTAGGTACTGAGTGGGATCTCGAGGCATTGGAGAACTGCAGATCTTGTCAGCATGACCCAGGAAGACTGATGAAAGAAACGCACGCGAGGAGACTCGGAATCTAGGTTGAGGGGTAATTGGGTCCTTAGTGGGGCCAGATGTTCCTCAGGTGAGCTTGCTGCAATTTTCCTTCGTCCATGTCGCTTTAATAATTTTCGAGTGGAGGATGCTGGAGTGGTGGGTTGTGACTGAGTCCCTCGTGCAGGGGTCGACGTTTCCAAGCCAGAGTGCCACGGCACGCCAGCTGATGGTGTACTGATTCTCGCATATCGTGCGGGATTGGACAGTGAGCCATTTTTGTTGTGACTGAGATCTGAGTGAAATTCTGAGTGCTCCTCTTGAGATGCCACGTCATCCATCTCGAGCACCAGTTCTCGGGATCTAGAGTTGTAAGGATACAACGCCGGAGTAGACCTGGACCTAGGAAACCGTGCAGGTTTTGACAAAAGTGAATTGGAAGAGGATGGGGCCCGTTTCCTAAGTTTGCGTAAGCTCGGGAGTGGCTGGCTCTGTGGGAGCAATGGCGCAACAGAATGTGCTACACTAGTTGGCTGGGGAATTGCACTTTTGTCTCGCGGGTGAAAGGGGGAAGGAGGGTCTGTAATAGTCTTGTCCACCACGAAATCCTTCCGTAACAGCGTTGTAGATAAGGTTCGTATGATACGCTGGCCCCACGATAGCCTACGCGTCAAGGCACGCGTGCCTTGAGTGTGAGCCTTGGGTGGTTCGGAAGGATATATAGGCATTGAGTGGGTGGTCTGCGTTGTGACCAAAGGAGTCGAAAACTCTGGGAACGACGAGTCGAGGCGGCCAACTGTCGAGAAGGGACGTGGTGGATTATGAGACCGGACGCCATGCCCTTCTGGATTGTGATGAGAGTGAGGCCCAGAGACATGATAATGGACGTCCGAGCTCGTATAACGGGTGACATAGGCAGTATGACCTGAGTCGGACCACGTCTCCCTATGGCCAATGTCTGAATGTGCATACCACTCATGACCGTGGCCTGTCGAGTTCCTCATGTCAAGTCTGGGGACGAAATGATCAAATACAGGCGCTGCCTGTCCTTCCTCGGAATGTAGGGCAGCGGCATGGTAACGGTATTGGAGCAGACGGTGGGAGGGAAGTGGTTCCATTGGGTCTGGACTGGCTAAGCCGTCAGAATCTAGTGAGATAACCGGGGTTTTAGGAAGAGGCTTGTTTCGGCTCATAAATGGAGGTTGCATCACGACAGATGACTTATTTGCACGAGAGCTCTCACTTTCTTGGACGGGTGCAAGCTTCGTAGGAGGTCGTTCCGATGCATTTGTCGAGGGCATTAGAGTGTCGTCGATGTGCTCTGCAGTTTCAGTAAAGGGTATAGATTTGCCTATGGGCTGACGTTCATAGCTGTCATAAAATGAATGGGAATGCCTGAAAACACCGTAGGACGAAACTGGTGAAAGTGTTGAATCGACCAACAATGATCGACGGTGGTGGGCATTGGTGCTTGGGAAAAACTCGGGGTTGCTCCAGTTGGCCTGCACTCGAGCAGAGCTGGAGGGTCGACCTCCTCCCCCCTGCGTATAGAATCCGTTTCTACTTCGCGAGGTCGCGTTGGTAATGCTCGGAGGTGGATATGGCTTCCGCAGGACACGCGCCTTCCGCTTCGCGTTTGTGTTGAAGCCCACATCGCCTTCTATTGTAGGTGTGCTCACTCGAGGAGGCTGTGCACCTTTTGGAAGAGGAGTCAACGACGCGAAATGCGTCCCGGAAGAGGTATTGGATGAATAATTCGAGGTAGGAGAAGCCGCAGACTCAGACTCGGAGGAATGGGAGTTGTCTGACGAACCCATTGATCTAGAATGTTGAACCACTGTTGCTTGCGGTTGGGAGGACAACCTCATCGTAGGAACTTTGCAGGCACTTGTGACAAGACCATTGCAGCAGTTCTTGATCCAACCATGTTGCTATTTGCAATGCTCGGGACCGGGGACTGCCAGCCAGAGTGACCCTTCGGCGGGACTCCGCGGCAGTCACGTTTTTCCCGCAGTCAAACGTTCATTTAAGCGTTGCCTAGCCATTTACATGTTGCTTCGGGTGACTTACAAGGAAGCTAGTCCAAAGACTTCACCGGTTACCTCTTGAGATCTCAAGATCTCATCGTTTGGACTCAACAGTGACTGAGGTCTGACAGTCCGCGGTAAGTCGATACGCGCTCATAATAATGTATGACGATCTATAGGCCTAGGCCTGACAACGATGACATCATGATCTACGTCAGTACTTCGTCTTCCATACTACTTCGTCTTCCATCATGACACGAATCAACGTGTACCACGAGAATGATGACATGAGCACGATTTGGTGTAGCTGTCGCGTTCATCTTCCGAAACGCCACAAAAGTGCTGCATACAGAACGAATTCCTCACCGCGGGAGGAGGAATGGCTTAGAGAGGAAATCAGGCGTACAGAAGGTAGAGCATCATATGGCATCACATGGTACATGCCGCGCGTCTGCCGTCAAGATCTGCACACGTGGGAATGCAACCGTGTAGTCTTCAAAATTGATCACGGCTTAGTCTCGCTGTTCACCAAACTATAGGATGCATTCACAAACTGAGACCCAAGAGTTGAGTGCCGAGTACAGTGCGAATTGACGTCCAACTTGAGGGATGAAGCCAAATACGGTCTCAACAGCTCCAGTCGTGATGCTGCTGTGTGAAACATCTTGAGGACCACCCTAGTACTGTTGGTTAGATTGTCAGCAGCCGTATCTACTCACACCAATATTCTTTCCCGAGAGAACATGCCCGTCGCGAAAAAAATGAACGCGGCGTCTGCATAGATATGGGGAGAAAGCATGTTTAATTTCAACAATTTCTGCCATAATCATTTAGGAAACACCTGAAACTCACGTCAAAGTGAAATCCCAGCCGCGCATATGCTAGAGTCCTGGATGCCTGCCTAGGAAGAAACAGTGAGATGGTTTGAAATATTACCATTCGCCGCACACGTCGAAGACGTCGCTGTCCTCGCCACCCTTCTCTGCAAACGGTGAAGCCTCCCGCCATTCGCCGAGGATCTGCTCGCCGGATTGACTGTCAGCATCCTTATCGATTCCTATATCCTCCCAGACCGCCAGGTCGGCCAATTCCCAATCAAGGGACTTGGATGAGGGTTGTGCAGCTGGGCTATGAGCACCTGCTACTCTGGGATCTGGTTCATCCCAGCCAAACAAGCCGCGCAATTGGATCACTTCATTCTCACTTCGCAAGAAGCTTTCCAGCTCGTCCTGTTCGAACAACTCATCGTCTCTGATTTCATTTTCACCTCCACGGGAAACTGCTAACTGCTGCAGACGAGTAAGAGTGACATCGGCGGAAGATGTCGAAGCTGTCAATATCTGATTCTGCAAGGAGTCGGCCTGAGGATCCTCCAACATTTCTGGTGAACGAAGGTCCAAGGAAAACGGGTGTGACGGTGAGAGTAAGGAAAGCGAAGCAAGGTCCATCCGGTCCACTGACCGCCTGGAAGGACGATGACGAATAAGTCGAAGGGACGCAGATGAGCGGGCGAAATCCGGGTCTTCAGAACGCTTGCGTTTTGATCCTGATTGTGTCAGACTGCCTCCCGAGTCATCGGATTCTTCTCCGACCTCCAAAGCTACTGTGACCGGTGTTGTAGTTTCTCGGCTCTTCTGTGTCCTCATAATATCCTCTCGGAATTGGATTACGTCGCGAATCCCTGAAGCTATCACGTCTCTCCGACTGATCTTTCGCCTTCTCGTACCTAGCTTATTATCGGGATGATCGGCGTTAGACAACCACGGCACCTCAGTCATCCACTGCTCAAGGATCTTTGAAACGTCTCGATACCGCTCAATCACAAGATCCCTTCTAGCACCGGCCTTCACGCCTAACTCCTGCGCTAGAATTGTGTATGACGGTAACGAAGACGCGGCTTGGCCTTCAAGTGCCATAATGAAGACTGCACAAGCCGTCGGACAAGCGGAGGGGCCTGGGGAAGAAAAACCATCCAGATGGCTGAGAAGGATGGCGAGAGATGATGCTAGATGAAGTACAGGTACGGGTGGAAGCGGTTGAAGCATGCTGATGAGTACTTTGGGAAGAGGAGAATTCGGCTGCGTCGTAAGGGCCATGATATAGGACTGAAGTCGCGGTAAAATAGACAGAGGGTCGAAGGGCGGGACTTGAAGGTGCAAAAGGGTACACATGTGGGCAAAAACACGACACAACGCGTGTGGCGAGATATCCATTAAAGACTAGGTCAACTGATCAGGAACATATGTAGCGAGGTATGTGAGCATACGCACAGCCAGTTGGCTCATCATAATGCCTTTCTTACCTTCCCTGAGCACTACAACGACGCAGGCTGCAGCGACGAGAAGCGCCTTCTTGCCCCACCTAAATTTGCCGCGAGTTCTGGCTTGATCGAAGAGGGTACAAGCGCGGGGGGTGAGTCCAGGGCACGCCAACTTGGTCAATATACCAAGGATATACTGGTGCATGGCGGTCTGCAATAACAGAGTGAAAATCAATAAACGGTGTAATGGATGTCTCTCAACCTACCGTGTTTCTTCTATCCCTATCCTCCTTGCTGGACTGCCCTGAAAGTCCACCTCCCGCTCGTCGAAGACTCTTCAAGGTTGTTGGGCCAAAATATAACGAGCTACCAGAGAGCTCTCCATCCCAGTCGTGCCTGAGAATGTCTTGAGTGGTAACGGTCCCGCATGTAGTACAAAGAACTGCCTGTGCGTTTTCATCGTACTCAGTGACGCCGTTGCAGTCAGAAACTTTGCAACGGCCCATAGCACAAGACAGAAGAGAGATGTGACCGTGACACGGGCTTGGCGTCAATCTCCCACAGTGGAAGGTCAGCATTTCTTTCCTTTCACTTCACCTCCTACTCTCCCCTTCACATTCACAAACTGTCTCTCCTCGACGTCCGGTTTATCATATCGATCCGCTCTTCGCTCTCCATGTCCGAGTCGTTGTGTTTGCAGCGCCCCGTCCCCCTCCCGGTCCCGGTGTCAGTCCACGTGTCGGTGTACGCGTCGTTATAGTATCACAGCATGGTAGTCATCTCAATTTATACACTAAGTACAAAGTTACGTCTCAGCAGCGATCGCGAGGGAGCCTGAGCGGCATGCATGAGCATGATCCACGATGCCACGATCCACGGACCGGTCGTACGCCCCCGGGCCTCTGCACTTGCACTTGCCCTAGTTGTACACTTGTACAGGAGACGTGCGCGACGTGTGCAGCGAGTGGCGCGCTGTCACTCTACACGTCATGCACGTCCCCGCCTGCGTCCGCGCCCGCGGGCACCGGCGTCGGCGTCAGCACGATCCTACCATACCCATACGGACTCTCCACCGCCCCGCCGGGGCCGGGGCCGTCCTGCACCCAGAAGCCCGCCTCGCATCCTGGCGGGCGCGTCCGCGTCCGCGTCCTCCAGTACCAACACGAGCCGTCACGTGCAGCCCCGCCCCCGGCCCCGGGCGCGGCGTCCACGCCACGCCATGCTCTGCCCCCGCCCGTCCGCGTCCGACGACCGTGCTCAGCTGCGCCGCCGCCGCGCACGCTCGTCACTAGTCACATGCTTAGGGGAACGCACCAAATGGTCACGCGGCGTGACGTCCTCGCTGATAAATGTGCACTAGGTGCAAGTCACTGTTTGTTTACCATAACCTATGGCAACAAATAGTGAAAAAAGAGGAAATCTTGTAATAATTTGAAACTATGGCAGTGAAGAATACTTTCTTTTTGTTTACAATTTAAAACATCAAGAAAATCTGAATAAACACAAGTGAACATTTATAAGAAATAAATTGTGACAAAATAAATCCTATTCACTGCATAAGATGCAAGAAATTATTATTTCCCTTTATTCAGATTTTCTTGACATTTTAAATTGTCAACCAAAAGAAAGTATTCTTCACCATTTGCCACATTTTCAAATTATTACAAGATTTCCTCTTTTTTCACTATTTGTTGCCATAGGTTATGGTAAACAAACAGTGACTTGTGTCATGACCCGTTTATTCTCATATCAAGTTACCCCCATTTTCCCTTTCTATCCCTGAAAGTATTCTTCACCATTTGCCACATTTTCAAATTATTACAAGATTTCCTCTTTTTTCACTATTTGTTGCCATAGGTTATGGTAAACAAACAGTGACTTGTGTCATGACCCGTTTATTCTCATATCAAGTTACCCCCATTTTCCCTTTCTATCCCTCCACCTCTATGTTCGCCATTCGCTCTTTGCCGAATTCGCTGAATGATCATTCGCTACTCGCATCATTCGCCAGTAGCCACGCCATCAAACATGATCGACATCCCTTACCTGGTGTGATGGTTCATCACTAGCCCCATCATCCTTCCGATTCAACCCCCTTTGGGTGTTCCTATGCCCGGGGTGCATTCGCAGGATGTTCTACCTATAGATCATGTGGGATCAACCCAGCAGGCCAGGAGTCCATGCAGGGTAACATGTATGCAGTTCGCAAGGCGTGTTTTCTTACATCAGTACGTTTATCCATGTTCGCACTCCTCCCTAGTTCTATTGTATATGTGTTTCATCTATTTGCATCCTGACTGCACCCCCCCTATCCAACCCTGACTCACAATGGCCTCTTTCCTATTCGCCGACATTATATGAGCATTTGGTATAAGTAGTTTACATTCACATGTATATTCTGCAGTTCAATTATCATATGTCTATCTTGTGCAAAACTTGACCTCACTGTGACTATCGTCTTGAGCCTTCTTCTATAGACTACTACCTTAGACCAGAAGAGGACTTAAGCACCACTGGTGAGTTTCATACTTCACCTTCACTACTCTAGTCTTCATATCATTGTCAGTGCTGTCGGCGAAGGACTCCGAAGGAGTACTTTCGCCGGTGAAAGGATTGTTACTACTAGACAACCTTTCTGTGAGACCTTGTATGTTGCATTGTCAAGTATCACGGGCTATTTCGCTATGACTGCAGATAGGGTGAGCCCCGTTCAGGCAGCCCTCTTACTTTCTAAACATTTATTCGTGCATCTTATTCGCCAAACTACACACTTCATTGCACAAACCATTCGGGCATTTGCTGTGTTCACTAATACACGATATTAACGCCTAAAATCCAATCTTGACAACTTGCACCACTAGCTGAAACTCAGGAATCTTTTTATGGACAAATGAACAACTGCCTGTTTAAACAAGTATGAGATCCAGGAAGAAACAATGGATCTAGTGATGTATGAAACTTACAAAGTTGAACATTACATGACTCACTGTAAGTATAGGTACTTACTTCGCCAGATTTATGGTGGGGTTCCAAACTCGGTGCATGCCCAGCAGCGCGGCGTGCTGCCGGGCGACTGCCATGATCACAGGCCGCAGAAATTTTCATCAGTCATGTGACCTTTTGAACTCAAGGGGGCACATTACTGCAGTTATGGTAAATAGTATTAGGACAAGTTAGAGATGTATCCATGCTTCACATAAATTATGAATTATATGAAAGTATTTTATCCTGCTTTAGGCATACATTTTTATTAGACGGTGACCATGCAGAGCCTGCGGCTGTGCTGGTTGGTAAGGTTGACCTGTAGCTTGCACCAATGTTATTATTATGCTTCCAAAAGCTGTAGGTACACACTTAGTAACTATATAAACGATTCCTGATAAGTAGTGCTCCCCTGGGGGCTTGTCAAGATTGGATTTTAGGCATTAATATCGTGTATTAGTGAACACAGTGAACACCTGAACGGCTTGTGCAATGAAGTGTGTAGTTTGGTGAATAAGGTTAAGCCAATGAATGTTTTAGAAGGTAAGAGGGCTACCTGAACAGAGCTCGCCCTATCTGCAGTTGTAGCTAAATAGCCCATGATACTTGATGATGTAACATACAAGGTCTCACAGAAAGGTTGTCTAGTAGTTACAATCCTTTCACCGGCGAAGGTGCTCCTTCAGAGCCCTTTGCCGACAGCACCGACAATGGTATGAAGACTAAAGTAGTGAAGGTGAAGTCTGGAAACTCACCAGTGGTGCTCGAGTCCTCCTCTGGTCTAAGGTAGTAGTCTATAGAAGAGGGCTCAAGACGATAGTCACAGTGAGGTCAAGCTTTGCACAAGATAGACGTATGATAATTGAACTGCAGAATATACATGCAAATGTAAACTACTTATACCGAATGCTCATATGATATCAGCGAATAGGAAAGAGGCCGTTGTGAGTCAGGGTTGGATAGGGGTGCGCAGTCAGGATACAAAATAGATGAAACACATATACAATAGAACTAAGGAGGAGTGTGAACATGGAACAACGGAGAGGAAAGAGGACAAAGGTACCAATGTAAGAAAACGTGACCTGCATACACATTACCCTGCATGGACTCTTGGTCTGTTGGGTCGATCCCACACGACCTGCGGGTAGGACATCATGCGAATGCATCCTGGCCATAGGAACACCCAAAGGGGGCTGAATTGGGAGGATGATGGGGCCAGTGATGAACCATCACATTGGGTAAAGGATGCCTATCGTGTTTGATGGAATGCCTACTAGCGAATGATGTGAGTAGCGAATGGTCATTCAGCAAATTTGGCGAAGAGCGAATGAAGCAAATGTAGAGATGGAGGGATAGAAAGGGGAAATGGGTGTAACTTGATACAAGAATAAACAGGTCATGACAGGGCTCCCTTTTTGTTTTCCAGACCTGTAAATCTGGCATAAATCTGGTGTAAATCTACGCTTACCACTAGACTTACCAGTCACTTACCAGTATTTACCACGTAAATCTGGTGCTCACACCACGCTGCTCACCCTGAGGACCGGTGCATCGTTTCATGGTAGGAGGATGTTCACATTGACAACAATGTACATTCTTCTAGGATATATTAGATATCTTTTAAAATATCAACCCTAACCGAATTCATAGTCCATCATTTTGAGCAACTTGTATATTGTGGATATCCTAATTTTTTTTGAATGTTCTGATATTTAAAAATATGGTTGTATGTGCTAAAGCATGGTGTGTATAACAGAGCAATTTCAGATAGGATTTTGATGACTATATATTAAAAGTATATATGAAGCTTGTTACATGTATGATGATAGAATGTAGAGGCAAGTATGGACCATATGAGTACATGTTTGAAGTATATATGAAACATGTTAGATGTACAATCACAGAATATAGAAGCAAGTATGGACAATACCTGTACTATATTATTATATATGAGTGAGAGATCTGATTAGAAAGTATGTTTAAAATAATATGCATGTATAGTACAAAGATATGTAACTATTGATGTTTAGACAATGGGGTATACACCCTTTCCTGGGGGAGCTGCAGACTGTGAGAAAGAACTTTAGGGCTAGGATTAAGCATGTCTTACAGGTGCCGGTAACTGTCTCAATTGTGATATATTTTATGAAATATAGATGAGCTAAGTTATATACACATATATATGACAGTTACAACCATCCCCCCTATGCTTAAGCATGTCTTCTGGCAATTTTTTCGATTTTTATTGGCCACTGATCACCCACAGTAAGCTTGTATGCTCACTTGACGGCTGGTTTTGGCACCCTGCCCATCCTAAATGGCAGCCAAATTTTTTTAAACAGTGTTTTGAGTTAAAAAAACCAATTCTGGACTATTTACATGAGCTACCCTAGTGCGGGAGGGAGCGCGCAACACCCCCTGCTCCTGCTGCCTGCTCACGAGCGGGCAGCCAGTGATGGCTAAGCCTGCCCAGCTGGGTGAATCTGCCAAGCACCAGAAGGATCCCACCAAAAAGCTGGGTCCGACGAGATTTATGGGATTTACTGTAGTAGCCGTAAATTTCCATGGGGTATGGCTACTTACCCACATTGCCCATTAGGCAATGTGTAATATGATTGTTGATAGTGCCAGTGGGTCACACAAGGACCCATTGTATGCTTAGTGCATGGAGTCACTGGTGCAGTTCCCCATCTCAACTCTACTTGTAACTGTCACTACGTGCCTTTCAAAATAACCACTCTTTGGACGAGTTCTGGGAAGACCTTATGACACCACAAGATATTAAGACACCTTACACTCACTCACATGTTGTGTAGCCCCATTGCACATTGCCAGAAGATGAAGCATTCATTGTCAGCAACATACTGTGCACAATTTCAGCAGTACACCCACCATATTGTTTTAACCCTCTCTCTCCTTGCAACCATACCCTTCCCCTTCTTTGAGACCTTGGAAATTCTCAAATATGACATGACATCCCTCCCTTTGCCAATGGAAGCCTTGGATCACATTGCAAACCATGTGGAATGCATGTGATACCATCTCCACAGTGAGCAAAGGTTGCCCTTACACCTCCCCTGACATCCCCAAACCTCCCATCCCTGGATGCCATGTGGCAAGCAAACTGCTATGGTCTGTTTATTCCACCTCTATTGTAAAGATGACGATCTTATGCCTTGAGTCACAAGGGCACACAGAACTTAACCAAGGTGTGGTATTCTAATGCTACATAGTGACAGTATAGGAGTAAGATGCGATGGAAACCGCTGGCCGGTTCCCACGCATAAACTATACAGTGGGTCCCTAAGGGGCCCACTGGGATTATGTAATAACTAGGGTACAAGTATGGTATCTAGGTTATTTACATCTATTCAACCCATCTGCCTTCGATATCCCTTTTTGCTTCATTCGCTGATTCAGGCAATTCACCAAGCCCCACCAGTGTTAGTCACCTACCATCTTAATCTATGGTGAAGCGGTGCAAACTTTCTGAGCTCACCACTGAAGAGACTGCCACTATGGTTGACTTCCTGAAGAGGTTTCAGGATGAGCTCAACAAGGAAGACAAAGATGGCGAGAGGTAGTTGCTGCCTTGGGGAAAGTTGTCAACAAACTGAAAGAAGTCAAGGTGAGTTGTATTCTCATATCATCATGTTGACCGCTGAGATCACTTTAAAGCATGACCCATTCTTGGACACTACTATGTTGTCCCTCACTAAGGTGAATATTAAGGTGGATTTGCCAGAGCTCTCCTGCCTAAAGGAAGGGGAAGCCTAGAAACTGGGTGACAAGGTGACTGCATCTGGTGCATTGACCCTGGAGGAAACCAAGAAGAACATTGTGTACACTCTCACAAATATGTATCATTCGAGGTCAGTTCAACTCCTTAGTTTTCATTAGAAAGTCCTCATTGCATGCCCTCAGACTCAGTGGCCCAGCTCTCTGGCTGTACCTGGACCCAGGACCTGGTGCCAAATGACCCTGTGGTAGCAATGGTTACACCCCATGCAAACACAATTCCATCATCCATTCTTGTTGGGGTCTCAGTAATTCAGTGGTGTTCCAAGCCAAGGCTCTTAACCGAATTTTCCCATGGTTTGTTGTGCATTATTGGAGAAATCCTGTGGCCATGACATCTGAGCCATCTGGTCAGGATGAAGTTCATGCTCAGATCATTGAACTACTCAACATGCTTTTCAAGGTATGCAATCCATCCTAGGTTTCCCAAGGAGAACAGCATAGACTGAGGCCAATTATCAGACACGCTATCCCACCAATGTTGGTTGAGGTTCATGAACCCTATTTTACCCTCAATGGGGTTGAAGTTACTCAAATATACACTACAACCCAGGTATCCAGACCAATGCAGGCTGTCCAGACTTCCCTCTCACATGAGCCCTCAACAGAGGCATCACACAGCCATCATAGAAGTCAAGACATGGTGGGCATACGAAGATCATATCTTTACAAGTATTTTCAGTACTACAACAGCTAGCTGGAACTCAGGAATATTTTCATGGGCAAATGAACAACTGCCTGTTTAAACAAGTATGATATCCAGGAAGAAACAATGGATCTAGTGATGTATGAAACTTGCAAAGTTGAACATTACTTGACTCACTGTAAGTATAGGTACTTACTCACACTTCCTATTAGGCGATGTGTAAAACCATTGTTGATAGTGCCAGTGGGTCACATAAGGACCCATTGTATGCTTAGTGCATGGCAATCACTGGGGCAGTTTCCCATCTTAACTCTACTTGTAACTGTTACTATGTGCCTTCAAAATAACCACTGTTTGGATGAGTTCTGGGAAGACCTTGTGATAACACAAGATATTAAGACACCTTACACTCACTCACATGTTGTGTATCCCCATTACACATTGCCAGAATATGAAGCATTCATTGTCAGCAACTTACCGTGGACAATTTCAGCATTACACCCACCATATTGTTTTAACCCTCTCTCTCCTTGCAACCATACCCTTCCCCTTCTTTGAGCTCTTGAAATTCTCAAATATGACATGACATCCCTCACTTTGCCAATGGAAGCCTTGGATCACATTGCAAACCATGTGGAACACATGTGATATTGTAAAATGTTGAGTTCGGCCCCTCCCCCAATGAGGAGTTGACTTGTAGCAGGCGACGCGATCTTCAAGTCCAACCTAGTCCTTGAGCACATGTTTCTGGAGGTAGCTGGTATCACAACACAATGGACAGCCGATGCATGGTCCCACGCACAGGAGACCTTCAACACCTCAACAATTATACCAGCTAATGAGCATGTTTGGCAATATGTAAGTCAATGTCTTATCTCTTACTTGTTATCTACTGATTTTTGTCATCCACATGCAGTTTATCAGAAATGGGCGCAGCGCACATGTGTGAAAGATTGGCCTCCGAATCATCCCTTCATTTCACCTTGAACAATACGCAAGCCTACAGCTCAGAAAGACAATCGCTGTGAACCTGGAAAAGAATGGCAATTTTCTCTACAGACAGGTTGTATTCTGCACAGAGGGTGAGATAGTAACAGGGCAAATGGGGGTAAGAGTCCATCTTCATGCTATGTTATTCCCTCAATATTACTTTCCTAGAAACTGGCCAGGACTGGTCAGTTCAATCACCCCTCTTTAGAGGCAGCTGTCCTCCACATCGCATTCACTGGAACAACATCACTTTCTGCTGCTTCACCTCGTTTGTTCTGTCCTGTACCCCTTCTAGTCATTGGTTTTGCCTGTGTGGTGGTAAGTTGGTTATTTTATCTATATTTTGTGACTGAAGTCGAACTGTGATAGATACATTATTCACTTGATGTAGAAGTTGCTACACTAGATCCTTCCAATCGTGGCAAGGCATCAACACTTGAAGCGAAGGCCTATGGATCACATTACACCACATATATGGTCTCCCTTTGTGCATTCTCATTGAGTCATCTGGATGACTGCATCGCATTGCAGAAACAATACTGTCTCACTCAAACTCTTCTTGATTCAACCTCATCTCGAAGCCTGAATTATATCACTACTAGCTACTATATCCCAGCTACGATGACTCTCTTCACAAATTGTTGGGACTGTACAACTGCCACCATTACAACTTGGGGCAGAGCATTGAGCACATTGTTGGGCTTCGCTTCATAGATGTTACATGTTACAGATTTGAGGACATCCTTATTTGTAAATGCAAGTTTTGGTGATTGGAGAACAAGATCTGTGAAGTCGTCAGATGTGAAAGTGTTCTGGGTTGTGAAAATGCAAACCTGTAGCCCAAGGCTCCCCAAAACAACGGGCTGAATGGTTTGACCTCTGCGACACCAAGGAGCAGAGGTTCCAGGACCTCCTGAAAGAGGCCAAAGAGACACCATTGGGCTCCCACATGCATGGTATGGCTACCACACTGAAGTGTGCCCGGGACAAGGCCTGGACCAGCAGCCAAAGGTCAGAACCTGCTTTCGGTGTAATCTCGGCTGTCGTGCCAAAAATCTGGGTTGGCTTAAATGCACGGTGTTGATAGACATCAACTCTCAATTGGAAAGACCCATGCGGGACATCGTCACTGGTTACGCTTTAGATCATATTAAGATAAAAAATCAAGTTGAACTCACAAAATTAAGTCATTCCAAGACACCATCACATTACCCCCCTTTGCAACAATGGAGACAGTCTTCTTGATGTCCTCGCCGACATGCAGCATAAGGTCATAGCGACTACGCCATTTGGGCAACTGTTCACCTGCTTCCTCATTGGTGAAGGAACCACCAAGGATATTCAGGACCTGCTCCAGGGCTGACTGCGCAACCCCAAAGGCATCCTGCCTGCCATCTGCAACAAGCCGGATGGCAGTCTGAACATCCATGATGTAGATGTGTGGATGTGGATGAGAAGGCTTGCACCAAGGAACACCAAGCCTCCTTCTCCCCTCCAATCGCAAATGCATGACCTGTTCCGTGTCACCGACCAATGGTGGGATCTCATACCAGCCAATGAGGTCCAATACGCCATCGGTGACACCCTGAGGACGTTGGTCACCAGTGTATTCCCCATACAAGGCCAATCAGCCTGGGATCACCAAATAATCAACCGCTCTGCCATAGATTGACCCACTGGACTCTGATGAGGTTTCAGGAATACAAAACTCAGGGGCTATGGCAGCACTGATTACTGAAGTACTGAATTTTGAAGCCACATGTATCAACAGCAGGTTGATGAGGATACGACTACCCACTTTAGTTGTTCATGTTGTAAATCCTGTATGTATGTATATGATTGGGCTGGGGAGTGTTAGAATAGATGGAATAAATCTATTTTTGAGATGGACGTTAAAGGCACTCTAATGTGCACAATGCAATAAGCCCATGATGAGGATGATAAAACAAAACACTCACTTAATCTTCATATCTCAGAAAACTGTCACTTCTCCACGGCAGTTTCCAACTCTCCCCCGAGTGCATCTTCTTGTTTGATGAGTGCCACCGTGGAGTCAATGCTGGCATAGCTTGGTTCCAGCAAGTATTTGGCATTCAAAACAATGAAGGTAAGGAGAACTGCAGCATCAAAAATATTGAAAGGAGGTGTGAGAGTGTGCTCCACCACCAATGCCATAACCTGATTGTCCATGGCTGAATGCACCTCATCATACAGCAGCAGGTTGACAGTCTCCAAGCCCCTCAGGCAAGGAGCCTTTGGTGGAGGACCACTACTGATGTCAAGACCCCATTCCTGACTCTGGCCCCAGGGCTTTGGGCTCAGCACTTGCTCTAGAACGCTCAGTCTTTGGTTCAGTACTTATCATTTGACACAGTCAACAATGACCGGTTCCTGACTCTCTGTCAATTCCCCATTCCTGAGTCCAGTCCCAAGGCCTAGGCCTCAGCACTCACTCAGGAACCTTTGGGTTTGCTTGGTAATGCTCAGCTCTTTGGTTTCCACCCCTGACTTCTGTTCTTAGTTAGTTATATATCCCTTATCTTTCTTATTAGCTCGATCTGGGCATTGGTTCCCTTGTCCTGATCCCTGCTTTTCATATATAAACCCCCTGTCATGTACACTATTTCCTCAGTTCTGATATCAACTTAGATCCTCATAACTTAAGCCATCCATCTGATATCTATTCCTGAACCTCTCAGCTTGAAGCCAAACTCCAATTTGAAATACAGGGCAGAACACTGAGTAGGTGCAACCTATGAAGTTGAAGCCAAGCCCCCCATTCCGAACCTTGGCTCGGCCCACATTCTGGGCCAAGTCTCAGTACAACTACCAGTCTCAACGCCCTCCTTTTTTGTATATAAACCTGCCAGACATGTATGTTATCCTCAGCTCTGATATTGACTTTAGAGATTGGCAGGGGTGTACATACCCCTGGGAGTATTTGGTAAGGGTAAGGGAGGGTAGGGGTAAGGGTACAGCACCTGGTACCCTTGAGAAACCTCTACCCACAAGGGTATTACCCCCACCCACAGGAGTATTTTTGATGGTTTTACAAAGGGTATTTGCCACGACATTCTGATAACAATTTGTGAAGGACAGTGACATAAAGGCAGCTACAACACTTCCTAATGTTGGTGATGTCAAAGAACAGCTAGCAGATGACTGGGACATCATTCAGATTGAGTAGATACATATCTTCCATGCTTGTTTTTGTGGAGAATGCACCAAAATGGCCTGACTATCCCATACCCCTACACAATACCCATGATTCCCCAAGGAACCCTTACCCCTATGGTGACAAAACCCCTACCCTCCAATGAGGGTAGGGGTTTTCGAGGGTAAGGGTATGGGTACCCTCCATGAGCTCACAGTCACTGGAGAGGTCAATGAGATTGATGGGTGTCTAGACCACCTGAGGGACCTCCGGACCTTCCTTAATTAATTCCAGCCCATGCGAAGATGACGTGGCTGAATCCTATAGATCATCTTCATCTTGAGTCCGCATTTGGAGTGCGCTTGTCACCCAATTCACACATAACCGGTGAGCGCTCAAGTAAGCGCTCAAGCCGTGGCTTGAGGGCTTGGCTCGGGCTCTCCAAAACTCAGGCTGAGCCCTAGCTCCCAGCCTCAGGACGGCTTTGGCCTGGCCCCGCCAGGCTTTTGGCACCTCAGCTCCAGCTTAGCCATGGCCCAAGCCAGGCTTTGCAGAACACTACTTCTCCAGTTTCCAAGTTCTGCTTGCTCTGCTCCTAATTTTGCTTCCGCTTTCAGAAGCACTTCCACCAACTCCACTCGCTTTGCTGTTTCCACACTTCCACTTTTGGAACAATGTCAGAAGTGAAGCGGCTCATGTAGTACATAGCACTCAGGGTTGGTCAGGGTTGGGGAGGTCAGCAGGGTCACTGGTGAGTACCAAGTGATTGCCCTGGCTGTGGTTGAGTAGTGTATATTATGGGTTTGCTAGCAGCAGAGAATGCTTAGACATTTCCCTTCGGATTGCAAAATATAATTGCTGAACAGAACATACCTGTGTGTGATCAATTTCCCCAGGTATCGCACTAATTGCTAGCAGGATCATTAAGACACAAATGTACATCACAGTTATTACCAATCTTGAGGGTTGGTCAGTGGTCAGGGAGATCAGGGCAGGGCAGGGTCACTGGTGAGTACCAAGCAATTGCCCTGGCTGTGGTCAAGTAGTGCATATTATGGGCTTGCTAGCAGCAGAGAAGCTTAGACGTTTCTCTTTGAGTGATTGTAGATGATGACAATGCTGTACCACTGTTCATCTTGTTCCAGCATCAATTGACGATATGTAGCTGTCTGCTTTAACACAACGCTCCATGCTAATTTGACCTCTGCTGCAACATGGATGTTCCACCATGGGTACCTGCCCTGCAAAGTATGTTTTGGAACCCTTCGAGACTTTGGTGTTATTGCTAACACTTCAATCTATCAGAATGTGTCATTTACTAGACTCAAAGAACATTAAACAATGCTGCAGAACAACTCTAGAAATAATTTAATACTTGTACCTTGGTTGCAACCAGCATAAGAACTAGTCCAAGTCAATATGATTGGAAGGCAATGCATTTCTTAGCAGCACTGAACAATAAACTAAAAGACTAGAGGTTCAAGGTGTAAGGGCAACCCTGGCTAGTTGTGGAGATCACACTACCACACAACTGACAAGGGGAAATCCAAAGTATGTATAAATGAACAGAGTATACAAGAGAGGGGATTCTCACCTGACAAGGGGAAATCCAAAGAGAAAAGTCTAAGGACCCCCAATGTCAGCGAGCCCATATTATACTACGCTGCGCAGCCAGGGACAACACTTGGCACCCGCCATCAACCCTGCATCCCCCTGACCTCCCTGACCCTTGATCAACCCTTGATGTCACCCACTACGCGAGTCGCTTGATTTCCGACACTGTTCCAAGAGTGGAAGTCGGAAATTGGAGTGGAACTGGCAAGGCAAACAGAACTGGTGGAAGTTCTCCCAGGAGCGGAATCATTTCCGAAAGCGGAGGCGGAGATGGAATCGGAACCGGAACCGGAGTCGGAAATGGAGTCGGAACTGGGTGTGGTGTCGGAACTGGAAATTGAAAACAGGGTGTCCCCTGACACAAGGACACTATCGGGTTCCAAGCGTATTTCAAAGTTACAAAGGAATGTACTTAGCAGGTGAGTTTGTAAATGGACTGCCCTGATAATCTACCAGTGTACTGCAATAAAACAAGAGATGAAGTGTAGTATGTGAGGTGGCTTTTACAAGCGACTTGATTTGACTTGTGAAAGATATTAACCAGCACTTTCAACTGATTAACACTCTTGGGTATTGGAGTGCAAATGGCAAGACTATCAATTGACAGACTCACTCTCACCCTGAGGATTAGTCTAGGTGGCTAAGCAGTAAAGTAACTACTTAACTGAGAATTAGACACTAAAGTAAGTGAATAACCCTAGCTGGGGTTAGCAGCTTAGTAAGATGCAAGTCACACAAGGTCACATGGATAGAAGAAGCTAGATTGCTAGATTGGATTATTCTCCAAGGGGGTCAGAATGGTCTCCTTATACATTGTAAATTACACAGGATTACATAAAATGGGATTCTTCTATCTATTAGGCGAGCCGGTAGTGGACATGAACACATTACATATTGGATGGTTATGCAAGCTTTGAAGGACTCGGTGTATTACAGAATAAGCATTCCAGCCGTCATTGTTGTTGACTATCATCTCGCTCGCTTCGTCAAAACCCACGATGAGCTGGACAGAATGCTCAGATTTAGGCTTAGCCAGGACATCATTGATTAGCCTCTTGGCAGCTTGAGTAAGTGTCCAAGGATTGCCCAATGGTTCAAAAGGTGAGAGTGAATACAACAAAACATCAATGATCATCTACCATCAACAGCCTGGGCTGGGGTATCTTGCTTTTGGCTCTGGTGGTCTTCTTGGAGGAAACAGTTTTATCTAGATCGAGGGAGTGGGTGCATTGAGACACCAAAAAAAGAGGCATACCTCCTCTGCTGTCTTTGTTACATCACAAAAAAATGGTTCTCTCTGTGGCTGACACTTTGGATCTCCATATCCTAGCTTGTTTGTCAGCTCAGCAGGTGTTCTGATCTCAAGGCTAGACAGATGATCGAAAAACGCAATAAAGAAGTAATTGGTTCGCTCCATGACCTCTTTGGGACTGCTTCTGCCTGTTAAATATTCTCAAATGTCAGGGTCGGGTGTTGGATAGCCTAAAGAGGTATCATCCTTTCTGCAGAATTGGCACTCACATGCCAATGCACGTACCAGTCATGCGATCACTCCCAAAGTTCATAATCACCACAAAGACATTACAAGAGGACTCATGAAGCATCCTAGACTTGCCCATTCCAGATGATTGTATGACAATAATGTGGTTGGCATGCTTGATTTGAGAACAAATCAGAGTATTTTTCGATCCAGTATAGGAAAACTGATACCATGGTGGTCCCTCTATTAAGGTAACACTTGTTGATCATTGAGAGAAAAGCTTCAACTGCTCCTGGCTTGTAGGTGGCCTTCCAAGAAGCAATGGTTGCGACAGCAACCATTAGATTGAACAAAAATGCACAAATCATGAGGTATCTGTAAGGGCAACCCTGGCTGGCTGTGGAGATCACACTACCACACAACTGACAAGGGGAAATCCAAAGTATGTATAAATGAACAACAGAGTATACAAGAGAGGGGATTCTCACCTGACAAGGGGAAATCCAAAGAGAAAAGTCTAAGGACCCCCAATGTCAGCGAGCCCGTATTATACTACGCTGCACAGCCAGGGACAACACTTGGCACCCGCCATCAACCCTGCATCCCCCTGACCCTTGATCGACCCTTGATGCCCGAGTCGCTTGATTTCCGACACTGTTCCGAGAGCGGAAGTCGGAAATTGGAGTGGAACTGGTGAGGCGAACAGAACTGGTGGAAGTTCCCCCAGAAGCGGAATCGTTTCCGAAAGCGGAGGCGGAGATGGAAATGGAACCAGAAGCGGAG
>WHVA01001109.1:0-10402 GCA_015179125.1 Gautieria morchelliformis | reverse complement strand
TGTGGCACGTTCTCATGATCGCTCCACCAAAGTGCAAATGAGGTCGACTTCTTCCTTTTGATTGAGCCAGCCTCATTTGGGGTACCATCAATATTGTAGACGGGGATGGCACGGGGTAGGGGACGGGTCCGAAGTCCTGTGTTCCCTTACAAACTCCACATCGATGAACATCCCTGTAGCACCACTGTCAAGGAGGGAGTCAATTGCAAGTGGATGCCCTGTGTCAACGGAGTGGACCTTGAGAGGTACTTTGGTGCATCGGCGGAGGTCAGCAGTACGGACATATAGAGGGACTGGAAGGTTTGCATTAGCAACTGGAGCGATGGGTTGGGTTTTGGCATGGCTGGTTTGGTTTCAGTTCGATCAGGGTAGGAGAAGGATGCATCATATCGCCTGTGATCCCTATTGTACATGTTTCGAGAACTGAAAACCGATTCGTCGAGCGGGGCATGTCTTTCACCGCTGACGGCCCTAAAAACCCTTTCCTTCCTCTTGGACAGGGGCTTCCACCTTCTGTTTGCGTTCCTCCATCGCCGCTGCTACAGATTTAGAGACAATTGCTGCAATGTCTGCCTCTGTGAGGTTTGCACGGATTCGTGGCTTGCGAGGTTCAGGACAGTCTGGTGAAATGTGACCAGGTCTCTTACAGTTGTAGCAGGTCCGTGTTTCGGTGCGGCGGCGGATGAGTCAATGTCCATAGGTGTCGCATTACTGGGTGGTGCTGTGACAACAGGAGCCGTAGCAGGAGTGTGGAGTGGTCGGGCAGGAGGAGGGCGATTAGGGACATGAGGTGTCTGTGCCTTCCTGACCTCTAACAGACGGCGATGATTGCGGTCAATCTGACAGGCTGCTTCCTTCCAGGCTTTGAGGTTGGATGGAAGAAAGGGCTGGGCGTGGATCTTGTCAAGGATACCTGCTGGAAGGCCACGAGCATAGGCATCCTCGAGTGCCTCATCATTAAAGCCTGTCCTGCCTGCCAGGATCTCAAATTGAGCCGTGTATTCATCTGCCGACATTCCTGACGCCATCCTAAGGTCATGCAGCTTAGTGCGAGCCGTTCTGGCACGATCTGGGTCACCAAAGGCCTCCTCCACACGTTTAATGAACCCCTCCAGAGTGGATATAGAGGAGGTGCCATCAATGACAGCCTGTGTCTCGTTGTGTGCCCATATCTCCGCAGAGCCTCCGTCATGAAGGAAAGAGCATATAGGATCTTTGTGCGTTCATCTGGGAAGGATGCTGGCTGGACAGCGATGGACAACTTGATAGACCTGATAAACCCTTCAGTCTCTGCACGGTCTCCATTGAACTTCTCCGGTTCTGCTGCTTTGATAGAGCGAGTAGATGGAGGGACACTGTGAGGTACTGAGGGCGCAAGGGCTTGAGCAGCAGCAACAGCAGCGTTGGTGGCAGCATTGGCTAAGTGGTCGTGAACGTTAACAATCTGATTGTGCAGTTCCTGATTCTGCAGTTGAAGTTGCTGCAGCTGCTGTGCTTGGCTGGAAAGGAGGCCTCGAAGAAATGGCCCATGGTCACCCAGGGAGTCCCAGTATGCGTCTGGGAGTTGGTCTGCCATAGGCTGAGATGAAGGCTGGTTAAGAAAAGTGTGTGGGGTCGTCCTATGAGCTTGATCTTCTGTGAGGGCAACACTAATGACGAAGCCACAACCAAAGATACTCAAGGAGATAAGAGCCGATACTAGGACAATGACCAACTGTGTAGTGGGTATCCTCAGAGATCAAGCTGAGGAAAGCCACCACACGGGCTACAGTCTTATAGCGCTGGCAAGGCTTACATAATAGGGAGACGGAAACTTGTAGAAGGTTAGGAAGGTGACGGAAAGTGATGGAAGGTCATGGAAAGTGATGGAAAGTGATGGAAGGTGACGGAAGGTGATAGAGTGTGACGGAAGGTTATGGAAACTGACGGAAGGTGACGGAAACTCATGGAAGGAAATAGAAACTTGTGGAAGGAAACGCGTGAACCCTGACAGTACCATCAAAGACTCGGCAAATAGATTAGTAGCCGAAGTACATGAAAGAGGAAACACTTACCCTGCAGATTGCTCGATTGTGCAGACACGCAACCCATGCCCGATTGTTCACTTGATCATAGAACCTACTGCAGAAGAGTTGAATGGTAGACTTGATGAAGCAGTAATGACACTTACAGTGAAGGAAAGAGAATGATCTATGCGTTGGCATTAGAGACTTGGACATCTGAACGTCGCAGATGTATGCAATTTGGCAGCGAAGCATGCCACAGGCATGCAAATCATCGAAGATCAAATTTCTAGTGCGGATTGTTTAGCGTGCATACACAGTAAACAGCATAAGATGCTGTTTAAAACAGGGAGGACAAGAGCGACTCACACAGGCGAATTGATCCATATGGACTTGGCCAGTCCCATGGAGACAACCAGTTTTGATGGAAAAAAAAATTCCTGATCATCGCTGATGACTATACGTGAGTGGTTTGGGTGGAACCACTTACCCTCAAATTGGAGGTCATTTCCAAAGTTCGAGAATACATCCAGCAATTTGAGACTGGCTACAGTGCCATAATCCATGGTATTATGGCAGATAATGGAACTGAATTTGTTAACAGTGAGATAAATAGATATCTAAAGGAGAAAGGTATCACCTTGTACATCTCCATCCATATATGCACAAACAAAATGGTGTCGCTGAAAGAATGATATGCACAATTACAGAGGGGCACGAGCAATGTTGTACACATCTAAACTGCCAAAGAATTTGTGGTCAGTGGCAGTGAAGACCATGGTAGTACCTTCATATGGTGTACATGGTGGGGTATGAACCATATTCCACCAGATACTTAGTTTGGTATCCAGGTACATGCCATGTAGATAAGGTGAGGGACATTATCTTTCATGAAGGCGCAGTAACCACCACAATACCTACAGTATACAGCGACAATGCTATGCCTTGCAATGTCAGTGAGTCAGCAACTATGAAACCAACATCATATACACCTCAAAAACCTCCAGCAGCACCTCCAGCTCCAGCTATACCCCCACAGCTTTTTATACGTATCCCAGCACATCCTACACATGTCAAATATGGCCCTGAGGATCAGGGCCATGTGACAATAGAAGAGGTTTTGTCTGATCAGCCTGAACAAGATCGATCAAAGTTAGTTTCAGATGTACCTGACTTTCCTCAGGGAATGACACATTCAGGTAAAACACACAGAGTGATACAATCCTTGATAGCAACCAATAACTAATCTGAAGACTCTATAATGATGTCAGCCAACATCATAGGAGAGCCAACAAACATACACAATGCGTTAAACTTACCCGGTGAAGAAGGAGAAGCATGGGAGTGAGCATGTCAGGCAGAGTGACAGAACATAGTTGATCACAACGTGTTCGCGAACCTGCTGACCCTCCTCCCAACACGCAAATGCTCAAAACTGGTATGGCACTGCATTCAACGTGTCATGATGATATAATCACTAAACATAAGGTTCGGATCGTCACTAAAGGGTATAGTCAAGTACCTGGTCTCCATTACAATGAGACCTATGCTCCTTGTTATGACCTGTCTATTTCTCTTACCCCACTGTCTCTATGTTCCCTCTCGTCACTCCCTAGCATCTTCGCCAGAGTTCGCTGCACCCACCGACCACTCCCCCTCTACGTCCACTCTACTTGCTGTTCGCCCCATTCTCCGAACCATTATTCGCTACTCGCGCATTTCGCCAGCAGGCACGCCATCAAATATGATCGATACCATTCACCCGGTATGATGGTTCATCATTAACCCCATCATCTTCTTAATCCAACCCCTTTGGGTGTTCATATGGCCAAAGTGTGTTCGCAGGACGTCCCTTCCATAGGTCATGCGGGATCAACCCAGTAGACGAAGAGTCCGTGCAGGGTAGCATGTATGCGGGTCCCAAGACATGGTTTTGTCCATAAGTGCCTTCGCCACCTTTATTCTCCGTCATTTCATGTTCGCATTCTTCCCTCACTCTATTGTATGTTTATTCCATCTACTTAGTATCATGACTGCGCACCCCTATCCGACCCTGACTCACGACGGCCTCTTTCCTATTCGCTAATACCTTGCGAGCATTCAATATAAGTAGTTTACATTTGCATGTATATTCTCCAGTTCAATTATCATACGTCGTCTATCTTGTGCAAACTTGACCTTGCTGCGATCATCATCTTAAGCCTTCTCTTGGAGATTTCTATCTTCGACCAGCAGAGGACTTAGGCATCACTGGTGAGTTCTCATACGTCATCTTCGTTACCTTAGCCTTCAAACTATTTTCTGTGCTGTTGGCGAAGGGCTCCGAAGGAGCACCTTTGCCAGTGAACAGATTGTCGCTACTTAGACAGCCCTTCCGTGACACCTTGCACGTTGTATCGTCAAGCGCCACGGGCCATTTCGCTACGACTGTAGATAGGGCAAGCCCCGTTCGGGAAACCCTCCTATGCTGTGAACATTCATTGGTTCATGTATTTTCCGAACAGCATAATTATTCACACAAGCTATTCGGGCATTCGCTGTGTTCACTGATACACGATATTAACACCTAAAAACCAATCTTGACACTCCTGTCATATAATGGGAAAACTTTCCATATCATTTTAGCCATCGGCACGATGTACAATCTCAAAGTCTGCCAATTCAATGTGAAATCAGCATATCCACATGGAGTTATTCACACTAGAGGCATATAAAAATTTTCTGGTCCAAAAAACTGTTCAAAAACTGTAAAGATATTCCAATTTTTTTTAGAGTTTTTAATGTAAAAAAAATTAACATAATTTTGTGTTTTTTGTTAGAATTTGTTGAGCAAGAAAATTGTGAAAAAGTTTAAAGTTTTTTGCGGTTTTTTATGTCTTTTTATAAGTTTTTTGTGAAAACACAAAGAAACCTATAAAAAACCCTGAGCAAAACTTGAATTTTTTTACAATTTTCTTGCTCAACAAATTCTAATAAAACACAAAATTTTATTATAGTTTTTTACATAAAAAACACTAAAAATATTGGAATATCTTTACAGTTTTTTTAATAGTTTTTCAGACAAGAAAACTTTTATATGCCTGCAGTGTCAGGAGAATGTATGGGTTGAGCAACCAGAAGGATTTAAAGTACCAGGAAAGGAACACTTAGCTCTAAGGTTGAAGAAAGCCCTTTATGGAACGAAGCAAGGTGGAACTCAGTGGAGGAAGACCCTTGAAGAATTTATGAAGGAAGAACTCGAATGGACCTGCTCAGAGCATGATTGAGCATTATTCTTCAAGATGTGGGATAATGGATCATGGGTGTCATTGGATTCTGGGTTGACAATGCTACTTCAGTAGGACATGAAGATCAACTCTTTGAACTTGAAGACATGTTTAACCATTGATTCAGTGTATCCAGCCAAGGCGATGCACACTGGATCCTTGGCACAGCTATCACTCAAGACACTAAGTCACATTCTATTCATATCTTGCAGAAAAGTTATATTGAGGACATAGCGGCAAATTCAAAGTACAGAACACAAAAGCACCAAAATCCCATTCCCCATGGAATTTACTTCTCTGTGATCACAAATGATGAGGATCAAAAGGATAAACTGAAGGATTTTCCATACCGTGAGCTGATCAGCTGATCAGCAGCCTAATGTTTGCTGCACAGTATCGCACTCTGACATAGCTCACCCTATTAATAAATTGGCGCGATATTCATCCAACCCAGTCAAGCTCATTGGAAACTAGCTAAGCAAATCCTTCAATATGTTTACCACACTCGCGATTAAACTTTAGCACTTGGCAGAGAAAAATTCTCCTGCATGCATATTCAGATGCTGATTTTGCTGGAGATGCTGAGGATAGGAAATCAATGAGTGGATTCACCATATTTTTAGGCAAAGGTGCCGTTTCATGGTCCTCAAAGAAGCAGAGCTCTGTTGCTCTTTTTTCAGCAGAATTGGAATATATTGCCCTCTCAGAAACTGCACACAAGATACTATGGACACGCCATCTTCTTCAAGAATTAGGTTTTAACCTCGACGACCCTACCATCATCTACAAAGACAATCAGGGAACGATTGCCTTCACTAACCACCAAAAGGCTTTAAGTCCTATGAAGCACATTGATGTAAAGTATTATTTTATTAGGCATCAAATTGAAGAGGGTGCAATACAGCTGAAGTACAGACCCACTGTTATGATACGATCCTTCGTAAGGTTGACCGAGCTTGGGGTGAAACCCGAGGTACGGTCCGAGGTTACGGGGTGAGGTTTGATGGGAAGTCGGAGAGGGACTTGGCTTCAGCTTATGTGCTGCGCCGACCCTACGCACGAGTCCCAACTTCGGAGGCAAACGAATAAGAGGCGAGGTTTGGCTTAAGAGGCGAGGCTTAGAAACTAGCTAGGGATCGAAAGATATATGTTTATTTCAGACTGAGGAGTAGGAATGCATACAAGGGGGTTATATACGAGCGAGGGACAAGTCAGGGGACAAATGCGGGGAGGTCAGGGCGAGGTCAGGGCGAGGTAATATACGAATGATGCGTGATGGAGCGGAATCAGTAACTAAGGGGATACGGGCATGGGATCAAGGTCGGATATGAGTCAGCTCGGCTCGGGCTCGGGCTCGGCGCAGGATAAGATCATATGTACTCGGGCACAATATCACAAGGCTCGGGTCGGAAGAAGGTTTACCGGTAAGTAACCGGCCAAAGGCCGGGTCTTACAGTATCCCCCCTTATGGCCGAGACCCTCGAGGCCGTAATGTGAACAAGGTTCGCCTATCCTTGAATCTATATCCGCCATGTTAAGTAGCCGGAAAGGCGAAGCTTAAATCGTAGCCGAGGTTGATAAAAGGGTGGGTAGGAGGCAGCGAACCCATTGCCAACGAATATGGTGCGCCCTCAAGCCCTCTTCAACTCAGCCGTCGACGAGAACAGCGAACAACGCTTCGACCAGACTTGCTGTCTGAGGAAGGAGCCTCGGGCGAGGTTATGCCCGAGGATCGACCCAGGTTCCATGCCAATTGATGAGCAGGGGGCCATGACATGCGGCAGCCGTGGCAGGAAGGGCCGAAGGAAGAAGGTGAGTACCTGTAGTCTGTCTGGACGTGCTGATTTGTAGTATAAGCAGATGTTATTCCTACCACCCACGACTTGTCCCTATAGGGTACAAGCTCGCCGACGGGGGCCTCGCGAGTGGCAGCTCGCGACCAAGGCCGAGGCGAGGTGCGCGCGCTGCGAAGAGCGCGACTATACGTGCCTTCGGGCCGTTAGTCTCGACTTCGGCCTCGCCGACCAGGGTGCCTGCGTGTGGTGCAGGACCCGTTCCTTGGGCTGTAGTATCGCCCAAGGTCGCGCAGCAAGGCGAACCCCAGGAAAGGTCAGGCGAGCGAGGGGGCAGAAGGGGAGGAGGAGGACAGGAGGACCGAGGCCGAGGAAAGAGGCCAAGGTTCGGACGAGTTGAGAACGACGACTCGAGTGATTGGGTCGAGCGAACCTCGAGAGTGAGGGTGGAGCGGATGGAAGCGAGGTTGAGCGAGGAGAAGGGTAAAGAGCTGGGGGAGCGAGCAGAGTGAGGGACGAGGTGAGGAGGAGCAGATGAGGGAGGAAACCGAGGTGGAGGTCGGAGGGCGAAAAGAAGGACAAGAAGACGAAAAGGTCGGAGCGAAGTGCGGAGATGAGGGAGTTGATAGCGGCGGTGAGGGATGTGGGACAGAAGGTTGGCGAGGTTGGGGAGAGGGTGTGCGAGTTGCTGGGGAGTTTAGGGCTGCGAATGACAGGATGAACAGGGCGGATGTGGAGTTCATGAGGATAAGGAGGAGGCGGAATTATTTGAAGCGGATGCAGGGGGCAGAGACTTGGCATTATGGGGGACATGGGGGTCTGGTGGAGCGAAGTAGTAGTAGTAATGAGAGGAGTCAGGCGAGGGTAGCGAGGGAGCGAGGGAGAGGATATGAGGATGGTGGAGTAACTAGTAAGGAATAATGGATTTTCTTGGATTTTTTCTTTTTTTTGTTGTTGTTGATGGAGGATTTTTGTTTCTAACTACTGGGGTCATGGGGTTAACAAGGAAAGATCATAGAGCAGTCAAAGGGCCGGCTTGCCCGGGTAAAGATCGTGGAAATCAGTGACCAGCTCCGAGGCATGATCAAGCTCGGAAGCGAGGATCCACGAGGTTTCTTCGTCGGTACCTTCGTAACCAGTCCACCTAACAAGTAGAGTAATTTGCAGCTCTTGCGTCTATTATCGATCTTCGAGTCGAGGATTTCGGAAACCTCGAACTCGGGTTCGCCGTCGATAACGACTGGGGGCGGAGGCGGCTGAACTCGGTTTGGATGGTGTTGGGCGAGGCTGGTTCGAGCATAGATACGTGGAAAACTGGATGGACTGAATGCATGTGTTCTGGAAGTCGAAGGGTGAAGGAGTGAGTACCCGCTCGGGAAATGATCTCAAAAGGACCCAAGAACTTCTCGGCGAGCTTCTTGGTAGGCCGAGTTGTTCGAAAGTACTGTGCCTTACAAAGGCGAGGGATCCTACTTGGAAATCAGGAGCGGGCTTGCGACGAACATCGGCCGAGGCTTGGTAAGTTTCTGAGCCTCGAGGATGGCTGCGAAGTTCTTGGTGAAGCTCGTCCAGGTCAACCACGAAGTCTCGGGCTCGTGCCGAGGCAGGTCGCGCTCGGGGTGAACTGCGAGGTTCGGATGGTAACCTTTTGCAAAGAATGGGGGATCCGGTGGTTGCGCTAGGCGCTTGTTGTAGGCGAACTCGGCTAGGGGAAGGAGCGAAGCCCAATTGGACTGCTGATAGTTGCAATAGATCCTGAGGTACTGTTCCAAGTTGGTTAGCACGCTCGGTCTGACCGTCACCCTCGGGATGATATCCCGAGGTGAAATGCAACCGCATGTCCAAGGCTTTCCCTAGGAAGCCAGAAGTGCGAGACGAACTCGGAACCCCTGTCCGAGGTGACGTGCGAGGGGACTCCATGCTTGAAAAGACATGAAGGACGAAGAGGTGAGCGAGCTCTTGCGAGGTTATCTTGTCTGTGGTTGGAATGAAGATAACCTGCTTAGTGAAGCGGTCAACAATCACTAGGATGGAGGTGAACTCGGATGAAGGGGGAGTTGCTCAATGAAATCCATAGAGATGGAATTCCAAGGTTCTCGGGAACGGAAGTTGTTTGAGGAGACCATAGGGTTTGTGACGTTGCGGCTTGCTTCGCATACAAGTGGTACACGTCTTGCAATACTCCTTGACAAAGGATCTAATCCCTGGCCAAGTTAGTCTCGTCGGATCAGCTCCAAGGTCTTGTTGACCCCAAGTGTCCCGAGAGAATGTGATCGTGCTTGTATTGCAGGATGCGAAGTCGAAGGTCTTGGGCCGCTGGAACATAGGTTCGGTTGTCAAGCTTGAGAAACCCTCGGGGTCTGTGGTCCACCTCGGGTCATTAACCAAGCCGAGGTGCGACTTGGCTATGGGGTCCGAGGGGAGGTTTGCTAGTATGTCAGCTCGGATCTGCTCGGTATCAAGCAGTGAAGCGGCTCGGAGTACGACGGGAGCGAGGTTAGTAGCTCTAAGGGACGATGCCAGCTGGTGTTGAGTAAACACTGGCCGTAGGTTCTGTGGGTTTATGGTGGCATAGTCGCTATTCCCCTCTTTAAGGTAGACGTCCCATCGTCTAGTGAGAGAGTCAGGCTTCGTTCCGAGGCGACCAGGTCGGAACGTATGGCGAGGTTGAACTGGGAAAGGTATTCGACCACCGAGCTTGTCGACGGGTCAAGAGCTTCGTTGTTGAAAAGTATTCGAGGTTCTTGTGATCGGTGATAACGTCGACGGTCGCCAGACCCTCTAGGTAGTGTCGCCAGCGTTGAAAGCTTCAAAAATGGCGAGGAGCTCCTTGTCGTGAACATCGTAGTTGAGCTCGGTAGAGGTGAATGTGCGGGAGTGGAAAGCGACGGGATGAAGTTCGCCTTCCGAGGTTCGAAGTGATAAGATTGCCGCTAAGGCATAATCTGAAGCATCAGTCTCTACGATAGTGGAAGGTCAGGAATCCAGTGGTAAGGATAGGGCGGTAGTGAACGCCCTCTTCAACAGGTTGAAAGCCTGTCGACAATCCTCGGAAAATTCCAAGGGGTACCCTTGCGGGTAAGTCGGGTGAGAGGAATGGTGATGTCGGAGTAGTTGTGAATGAAACGTCGGTAGAAGTTGGCGAAGCCGAGGAAGGATTGGATGTCGCGAACTTTGCGAGGTTCAGGCCAGTCTTGAATGACCTTTACCTTGTCATCCGCCATAGTGAGGCCCTCGGGAGAGAGTATGTAGCCGAGGAATTCAACCGAGTCGCGATGAACTCGCATTTGTCTTCTTTGGCGAAGAGGTTGTTGAGTCGAGTCGTCGCAAGACTTCCTTG
>WHVA01001108.1:0-10429 GCA_015179125.1 Gautieria morchelliformis | reverse complement strand
GTATATGCATGGGCTCTGTTTAGCAATGCCAGTCCTGACATACAGTAACAATTTTGACAGCTTTCTACAGATACATGATATCGTAAATTAGAGTGATCATAAGAAAGACATGCACGTTCCATGATCTGCAGATCCTTCATGTCATTATTTATGAGGCTGGTCAAGTGCGCAAGACCCTGCTGCTGCTCGGCCAAAATCTACGAAGGCAACAAGGGCAGAGGTCAGTGGTCAGTGGAAATGACGCTCAGGAACCGACCGCACCGTTGCCAGACGCTCCAAGCCCTCCTGGTCTACGACCTTCCACTCCAATGCATCTCGTCCGACACCAGCTTCCCGTTCTCTAGCCGCTTTCACAGCACCCAACAACGCCCATAGCTCATTCACCCGGCCTCTGCCGCCTCCACTGCCCAAACTTCGCTGCACTTCGTCCTTCAGCCGTTCGAGTTTGGCACGAAGATCTTCCTCCTCGGGGCTGATCGCCGCCGATCGCAAGGACGGAATGAGTAAATGAATGTGCTCAATAAGCCGGAGGAGTCTGTGTTTGATCAGGGTATGTGCCTGGAGGGCTCGTGTCGAGCGGAGGGTGTTGGACAGTAAGTGCGTTTGCGAAAGGGCGGATAGACGGCCTTGTAGCTCCTGATCAACGTTGAGATGGCATCACAACTATATCAAGTTGAAAATGAATTCACTTTGAGTTTTTCCTGGTGCAGTGCTGCCTGCTTGTCTTGCGCCTCCACACGTTTGTGCAAGTCATCAAACCCGATAGCCAATGCTGGAACCATGCTAAACTAGGATATCAGGCCGGGAATTGTGGCATAAGCAGTTTCACAGACCATGAGGGATCGGGGTTCTCCCTTACGGCCTGCTGCCATAGGGCGTCATTAGTTGCGTTGGTTGGACGCCCATACAAAGCGACCTGACGCGGTCAACAAGGTTGTAGAAATAGTGCTAGGCGAAAAAAAATCATAGATCACATAAATCAAGATAAACGCTTCAAAAAACAATGTCACGAATTGGAATCGGCACTGTGGACTTTGCGGGTTCCATGCTGCCACGATCGCCTCAATGCGCTGCTGCAAAGCGGCCGACTGAGCCTGTGCGCCATTATCAGACGACTGTTGCGCCTGACCAGCAGGAAGGAAGGAGGATGTCGACGGAAGAGGTGGTTTAGATCCGAAAAGGGAACCTGTGGGTGCAGGCTGTGGCAGTGCTGGAACTGAAGTCGATGATCCCAGGGGATTCTGGGTTTGGGGAGTATTAGTCGACGATTGACCGAGATTGAAAGACCCGGGTTGCTGCTGTTGCGACAATAGATTCCCAAACCCAGTTGCTGGCGCGATCGGATTCGTGTTCGTGTTCGTGTTCGATGTGCTCCCGAAAATATTGCTCTCGCGTCCAGATCAGACTTGACCCTAAGGTGTAAGCTGTACCTCTTCCCTCAGTCCACCCTCAAAGTTGCCATAAATCACGAATAATACTTGTGAATGGCGAAAATCGCTATCAGTGAGTTTCGCCATTCACAAGTATTATTCGTAATTCGCTGATTCTCTCTGAACAACGAAGCGAGTTAGGGAAGCTCGAGCAAGGTAAGTTGCTGCACCTGCTGTGAGGTGATCTGAGAAAGATCATTCTTTCTCAGATCACTTCACTGTCTTACAGCAGGATGTTCCTGATCCATCCGGCACAGGGGTGGATGCTTCTGCATCATCACCATATAGAATCAAACTCCGATCCACTGTCAGCAGCGTACTGACAGAATATAGCGTGTAAATTGAATTTCACTCTAATTAATTCTATGTCCCCCCCTCTGCTGATCTACGAGAAGTTATAGCGGAGAATCATCACCAGAACACAAGCTCGGGATGTCGAAGTAAAACTAACCCAGCAGAGAGGGGGTAGGTAGCTCAACATGTCTGAGTAGATGAAACAAATGTAAGGTGACCCATAGTTGTCGCGCATTTCCAGTTTGGCCATTTAAACCAGACGAGCTGGTTTAACGCGTGCGCTGGTCACATGATCTGGAGTCTCCCTCTCGCGTTCAGATCAGACAAGCTACCCTTGATCCTAACGTGTACCTCTTGCCTCAGTCCACCCTCAAGGTGGCCGCGTATCATGAATAATACACTTCTCAACCGTGAAAATCGCTGATTCTCACTGAACAACGAAGCGAGTTGGGGAAGTTCGAGCAAGGCGAGTTCTTCCGGCGCGTTGAGAAAGATGGCAAATGTGACTTGCTGCAGTTGCTGTGAAATGATCTGAGCAAGAATGCTCCTGATCCATACGGCATTAGGGATGGCATCATAACCATATAGAGACAAGTTGCTGAATTTGATGGATCGGAGGGAAGAGTTGGGCGTTAATCAGCGCGTTGACAGAATATACTATGAAAAAAAGCCGTGTAAACTGAATGAAATTCAAAGAGAGAGAGATGTATGTACCTTCCGTCTTCCAGGATCAAAGCTGTAAAATGAGATATCCAGATGTTCGAGATAAGGTCCAAGACGACACAGTAAGCTCGATACACCAGGTACTTCCTTTGCATCGACCATGGTGAGCACCACGGTGTGGATATTTGGAATTGAATGCTGAACGAGCAGCCAATCGATAAGCAGACCTGTGCTGCCACCGAATTCGAGAGTGCGTAGAGAGCGGGGAATGGTATACCTTTCAACAGGAGAGGCGTCTTCGGGTTTCTCGAATGCGATCATATTATTTTCAAGGTCACCAAAGCGGGAGATTCACTGAGCAGCTCGAGAAGCTCAGCGAAAGAGTGCATCCTGAAATTAATTAAGCAGAGGGATTTTACACCCTGTGCGAGAGCGCTGATGCTCGTCTTAGCCGCTTCTCCTAGCGCGCACCACGAACTTGGCCAAGGTCAAGCTTTGGACTCCCACCATCCTGCTTAGTGGGACCTCGGGCAAAGAAGTATCCACCCATTTTCTATTCCACGGGTCGCCCCGACCTTCCGTTAGCATCAAGGCATAGATGGACGGTAGGAACGTGGATGGAGGGCCCAGAATCTTCAGGGCTGACACTATGTTCGTCGACATGAGGTGCATGAACGCGAAGAGATGGTAACGGGGACGCGGGAGCCAGCGTCGAGAGAACAAGACTGCAGGCGCAGAGTGCAGACACTTCGTGGCGCAGATAATCGATTATGGTATCAATAAGCTCTGAAGGTATTTGGGAGGCATCGCGCGGTGACGTGGACTCCGCGCTGAATAACGGGCTTATATAAGAATCCATGGGACGGATTGCGCCAGTCACGGGGTTCCAACTGATGTGCGCCTCGGGTGTTGTCTTCCAAGCATCGGCTGTTCCGGAGCCCGAAGTGTCCCGTATATATGGACTTACTACATCTGCGCCCTATCCGTGAAATCTGCGCCCAGTGTTTCCCCGTATGGTCCTTACAGCCGTGTTTCACTTCCGCCATCATGATTCTGTCATGATGGCCCTTTACTAAAGTCAACCGGATGCACTCGGGATGTTCGCTTCTGCAGTCCATCAGAGTGTCAGCTATCGCACACCGCCGATCTCCGACACAACGTCGTAACAGTCGACTGATCACTGATCCGTCTTCTACAGTTACAGTATAAAGATGCATGAACTCACGCTTGTTCGTTCATTGACCTTTTGGTGGCCCACTAGTCTATATCGCTATTAATCATACACTTCCTATTTCCACTTCAATTCTCACTTTTTTTCCTTCAGCATACGACGATGCGATTCCTTTCATTCATTCACGTCTCACTGGCTTTCGCCATCTTCGCTCAGGCGGCACCAATCACGACCCCAGGAGGTTCCTGGAAATTTCGGCAAGGAAACTGTTGGTTCTAAGCCTAAGCCACCTGCACCTGCGCCACCTGCACCTGCGCCGCCACCACCTGCACCTGCGCCGCCACCACTTGCACCTGCGCCGCCACCACCTGCACCCACCTGCACCTGCGCCGCCGCACCGAAAGTGACAAAATCTAAGGCAGTCCCACCCGCTACGAGTGCAGAAGTGCGCCTGCAACTAGCGCTACCTCTGCGAAAGTCTCATCGTCCTCGCGAGCCCGACTGTGTCATCGACCCCTGCTCAGGTAAATCTAGCACAGGATTCATGCATGCTCAAATCTAATATAATGGCTCTTAGATCACAAGACTCCGTCTCATCGTCCTCATCCTCACCCGCCACCTCAGCTCTATCTACGTCCCTCGTCCTCGTCCTCGTCGCATCCGCATTGACCACTCTCGTGTGGGCAACTCCACGGCACCCGCACTTCAGTTCTCTCTGGATCTTGTCCGCATCGGCGACATCGGCCACCTCAGTTCTTTCCGCCAACTCGTCGTCCAAGGCATCGGCTACCTCAATTATTCTGTAGCCAACGCCACATCTACGGCATCACCGACTTCCGTTGTAGCCAACTCCACGTCTACGACATTGGCCACTTCCGCTGTAGCCAACTCCACGTCCACGGCATCGGCCACTTCCGCTGCAGCCAACTCCACGTCCACGGCATCCGCCAACAACTTCTGTCCTTACCGGGCGCGAACGGTCGTCGTGGTCTTCCTGCCTTACCAAGTGAGTTCATCTCTTTCTCCATCACTGCATACATGCTGACCCTGTCGTGTGCGCCGAAACAGATAACCTCGACCTTGTCCTGAATGGTGTTACTCGGCAACTGCAAAAGAACGATGATCAAGGCAACTCTGGCGACACCGTTTTCCAAGTTGTCGAACTCAGGACAATGGTAGCTTTTGCGAAGGACCCTGGCGCTGCAAATGCGAACGATTTGCCAACGAGGCAGCTTTGACGGACCAGGTAGGACCCTATCCTCGTCTTAGATCAGTCACTTACATCAAATGCTCACTTTTAGGTTGGTCAAGCCATTGCACGGGCCCCGACAGTTCGGTCGTCAATGGCTCTCATCAGAGGGCACCTGGCACTCCCCTCCAGTTCACGTCCACATGGCAGGCAAGTATCAAGAGTCTGCAGCAGACTGCCAGGCCGATCTGCCAACGTGATCGACAAGATCGTCGCGACAGCCGACAGTTCGTCACGTCATTCGGGGTCATGCACAACGATCTGCAGCCTGAAAACGTGTTCTTTACGGCGAGACCTATCGTCTTCCACATTGATCGACTGGGGTAGGGGAACCCAAGTTGGAAGGTAAGACCGCATTCGATTCTGTCTGCTTGTGGCTGATTGTTTAATAATAATAGCAATTTACTGCCGCCCTGCGCAGACAGCCGCCAGCAGGCAACATTTTCTTACAGGAATTTTGCGATGCTCACAATTTGGGTTCAGGCGGTAGTTTACAACCTGTCGTGTGTGTAGAGCATGTAGCCATTGCGGGAGAAGTAGGGACGGGAAGGGTTAGGAACCCAAAGGGGTGGTTGTAAGGAATGGCCTTCAATGCAGTCTGAGTCTAGGAATGGGTGGCTGCAAGATTATATGTTCATGCACTCTTGTATCGCGCCGTGTACAACCTTGTCAATGGTATACATAGCCCCCTGCCTGCGAACGCTGCTGAGTCAGACTTCGAGTGTGTACCATTGGTTTGGTAAAGCAAAACTCTTGCACTGCACGCACACCTCAGTACCTTCGAACTGGGGGACAAATCTAAAAATCATCAGTCTACTGTTTGATGTAGCAGGACGATGTGTACATCAGTTGTGACCTGCTCGCAAGTTATGAGGCGGGTCGTGCGCGTGAATGGTCAGCCCTCTTCGTGCGCCAGACGAAACAAGTAAAAAAAATGTTTACAAAAAAATCCCATAAAAAAAACTCGCCACCGTCGGCACACATTGTTGAATAAACCGGCACTTCGGCATGCTGATGTAAGCCCATGACGCCTGCGCTGATGACGCGTATAGGACACAAAAGAGACAACGGACAAAGGAGCGCAGTAAGATACAAGGAGCTATAGAACAAGGATCTATGCTGCTCCTGGTGTTGGGCAAAAGCAAAACACTAGATTGCTTGTCGAAGCTGCTCTCTTGCACGCCTTTGGGGACGGGCTCGAGCTGGCAGTAACAAGAGACAAACTAACTAGCAACACAATAAAATTAACTAACAACAAAATAGGGAAGTGGTGGGTGGGTGAGAAAAAAGAAAAGACTGCGACTACCGTCGCTGAAGGATGAAAGAAGGCCACTCCAAGTGTTGGACTGTGGCGGTAAGGAAAGACAATGGCAGTATGGATGCTTGTGGATCACACTGCGTCGCCTCATAGACCCTGGACAATTTTCAATTGTCCATCCTAACTTAATACAATTAGGATAGAACGTGTATTTAGGACAGCGACTCTCGTCGCTGCCAGGACATCGAATCTACAGTCAAAACCCCGTACTCTAATTCTACTTCGACCTATACACATCATATCCCGGAAACTAAAAGCAAGGAATTGCGGCTCTATTCAGTAACTTGACTTTGGGCAACACATCGCATTTTTCATCGAAATTATATTGACGAGGATCGTACATTTTCGTATGTAGGTCGGGATATTCATAGGATAACGCTTGGCAGCTTACCTGTTTTACTCACCTGTAACTGGCAACACGTGCGCTGCTCGAAATTACTCAGCGGCCAGGGCAAGCGCTGAGGAGGATCGACTACGAACGTTGACCTTAATCGATCAACGCTCAGCGCCGTGCTTTCGGCGATCCGCCGATCAAGATCTTTTGCCGCCCAATGTCTCCAATGGTGACGGAGTTTTGACGGAGTTTTGGCTGAGCCTGTTTTCTTTTGTACGCCCTGACGTGGAGGGCCAATGAGGCGTTGGCTCAGAAATGTCAAGCTGTTGAAAGCTATAGCTGGCTTTGCCAGTTGCCAGTGGCATGAGCCAGAGTTTATGGGGGTAGGCGTGCAGCAAGTTCTCACAGCTGCATGTTACACTAACAAGTACTAGGCCTCTTAATCAATCAACTTTTGCAACTTGACTTCAACCTCACCCTCATCTTCAGCATATGAAAAAAATGTGATTTATCTCATTCATTGTCCCACATCTCACTGGCCAGTGCTTTCATCATTCTGGCCCAGGTGGCACCAATTACAAGCCCAGACTCAAGCTTACCAGCAATTTCCACAAGGAAACTAGGTGGATCTACTAATGAAAATCTGCCTTCACCCCCTCCAAAAGCGAAACTTCAAATATAGCTCCAGCACTCCCTCCAAAGGTGACAACTTCAAAGGTGGCTCCAGTGTCTATGAGCACAGTGTCACTTGCCTCCGTGTGTCAATCTGCATCCTTCCCTGTGACCCTAACAGCGTCAACATCCTCTGTAAGTCTGTCTGCATCATCGTCCTCCATGACCCCATCTGAATCCTCCTCTGCAAGCCTGTCTGCATTGTTGTCCCCTGTTACAGTAAGTCTGAATGCCCCTATTAGATCGCCCAAGCTCCAGCTTAACACCCATCCCAGACATCTGCCACCTCTGCTCATTCTGCACCCAACTCTTCATCAATGGGTTTGGCCACATGAGTTCACTCTGCAGCCAACTCCTCATCCTGGCATTGGCCACTTCAGCTCTTTGCAGCCAACTCTTCATCCACGACATCAGCCACATCTGCTGCAGCCAACTTCTCTTCAATGGCATCAGCCAACAACACTTCCTGTCCCTTACCTGGTTAGACCACCAGAAAGGGTCGTCGTGCTCTCCCTGCCTTAACAAGTGACTTCCATCCCTTTCTCCAGATCAAGGCATGCATACTGTGTCAGGTGTGCCAAATTAGACAATCTTGACCTGGTCCTGAATGGTGTGACTTGAAAACTGCAAAAGAATGATCAGCAAGGCAAATCGGGTGACACCCTGTTCCAAGTTGTCAGAACTCAGGACAATGGTGCTTTAGTGAAGACCCTGGCCCTAAGAATGCGCAAGATTTTGTGATCGAGGCAACTTTAATGGACCAGGAGTAAGACACTTAGAACATTTTCAGATTCACACTGTCGCTTACATCAAATGCTCTGTTTTAGGTCAGTCAAACATTGCATGGGGCCCCGACTGCAACGGTCGTCAGTGGCTCATTGTCAAGAAGGCACCTGGCACTCCCTCCAGTTCACGTTCACATGGCAGGCAAGTATCAAAAAGTATGCAGCGGACTGCCAGGCCGATCTTGCCCAAGTGATCAACAAGATAGTCACAACAGCTGAAGCAGTTTGCATGTCATCTCGGTGTCATGCACAATGAACCCCAGCCCAAAATGTGTTCTTTGCCTAATACATTGATTGTTTGGGGTAGGGGATCACAGGTTCCCAAAGTGAGACCACATAGCTGTCCTATGCCACCGATGTTGGAATAAACAAGGTGTTACGTATCGGAAACCCCGAGATCGGAACTGGAAAGGACAGTGGCTTTAACTTATGTGTTGCACCCCTGATGAACTATCGTCCTAAGTATTTCGGATTTAACTCTGGATGTAGGAAAGGTGGAAGTCAGGAAGAGAGTGCTGAGAGTCAAAGGTCGGAGGAGGCGGAAGAGGTGGAAGACAGAGTGTCGAGGGCGGAGAGGGAGACAAAGCTTGCAAGACTCGCTGTGCTAAGAACAGGAGATAGTGCAGAGGGATTCATGTATTGAAGTCGATTATCTGATTGCAGAAACGGAGACATACATGTGGGGGTTTTATACAAAAGCTGAAGCAACAAGTAATAGTGTAGTACTAAGCAAATTCTGGAGGGAGCGGGAATCGGATAGACATACGGGGTAAGTAACTAATGTGGAACAAGGGGATGAAAAGGGGGTGCAGGGGTAGAGTAAGTACAATGGCAAAAGAACAAGGTGCGTAAGTACAATAGGCATTGGAACAAACAGAAATACAGATTGGATCTTGCTGTGTTCAGGGTCAAGTACGGAGGCTGGTGAGTAGAGCTGACCAGGGGTACTGAAGAGGAGGGGTTGAGGTCATGGGTTGTGGATGTTGTGGAATAGAGTCGGAGGTGCTGCGGAGGTGTTCCGGAGGTGGTGGAGATGGTTGAGCGGAATCGTAACACAAGGGTAACTCTGCTTGGAACCAATGCTGAGACCGCATCATGCTCGACTGTCTCCCTATTGTTCTTTCCCATTATCTCATGTTTTAGTACAATAGTTTAACTCCCTTTTGTCCACTAATATGTCTATCCATTGTGTTGCATACTATATAAACCTAGATTAGAATCTTGCATCTCCCCTCAGTTGTTTGCCTACAAAAAACTGAGGTGAAATATCTACCTAACGTACCTCATTACCTTTTACTCACATACATTGTAGTTATGTTTATCAGTATATATATAACTCAGTCGTTTGCAAACAACTGAGTTCTTGTTATCAGGACTATTATCATCACAGGTTATTGGGCCCTGAGCACACCTTTGTAAGGGCAACCTGGCTGGTTGTGGAGATCACACTACACACAACTGACAAGGGGAATCCAAAGTCTGTATAAATGAACAGAGTGTACAAGAGAGGGGATTCTCACCTGACAAGGGGAAATCCAAAGAGAAAAGTCTAAGGACCCCCAATGTCAGCGAGCCCGTATTATACTCGCTGCACAGCCAGGGACAACACTTGGCACCCGCCATCAACCCTGCATCCTCCTGACCTCCCTGACCCTTGATCGACCTTGATGCCACCTATTACACGAGTCGCTTGATTTCCGACACTGTTCTGAGAGTGGAAGTCGGAAATTGGAGTGGAACTGGCAAGGCAAACAGAACTGGGGAAGTTCTCCCAGAAGCGGAATCATTTCCGAAAGCGGAGGCGGAGATGGAATCGGAATTGGAAGCGGAGTCGGAAATGGAGTTGGAACTGGGTGTGGTGTCGGAACTGGAAATGGAAAACAGGGTGTCCCTGACATCACCCCCTCTAGCGTGCTACGTCCTCGAAGCACGGGACACAAGGGATTGAAATGCCAGCGAGCGGATTCGGCGAGGGGCTCCGGGGTGTGTCCTATAGAACTCACGGAGTTTGTCTGAGCGGAACAAAGTTCTCCACGGAGCGGAGTGGGAGCGGAACAAGTTCTCCGACGGCGGATGTCGTTGCGCTTTGGTTCGGAGACAAAGGTCACATGCTTCACGTACTGTCCAATGTAGCGGGACATCTGAGGCCACCAGTAATTCCGAGCCACTAACTCCAGCGTCTTCCACCTGCCAGCATGCCCAGCGACCCGTGTGTCATGGTGCTGGGACACGATGCGGCGGCGGAGGTCCGCCCCACCTGGAACATAGACCTTGCCTCTGAAGTGGAGCAGTCCATCACGTTCCGACCATTCCGCTGCCCGTACAGACCGTGAGTGCCCTTTCCGAAGTTCCTCCACTGCCTTCACCACCGACTCCTCCTTCTCTCCATTCCGGTACTGCCTCCGGATATCCCGGAGCATTTCCGCTTCCGCCCCAACTGCAGTCACTCCTTCTAGGGCGGATTGCAAAGAGACTTGGGCGGAGCAGTGTCATATCCGCGTTGTCTCCACTTC